>CM076576.1:70103949-70532358 GCA_034641835.2 Pinus albicaulis
CTTGCATGTATAAAGGAAAAGGAAAACATGTTTTCATACAACGGTGACAAAGGCATCTTGGGGAAAGGTATCTTCACTTTTTATTTATGTTGTTCACCCACACCACTCTCGTGTTTTCACTAATCCTGTTTTGTCATTTTTGGATTCAAATTAAGTTAATGCCTTAAGTATTTTTTGACCTTTCGATGTAGTTTTTATAAGTAGCATGTATGGATTTTCCATTAATTCTGCACTTTTTCTCTTCATGCGCATGTTTCCCTGGAAATCAAATGCATGATTTAGTCCCATACATTTAACAAGTTGTTGGATCAACTCCATTGGCAATATCATGTTTCCTATTCAATCAAAATTTATCTCATTTAGGGTAGGTAGGAAGGTTTTCCCTTTGTATTAATAGGGCACTTTTAGCTTGCATTTTTATTATATCTTTCAAATTTAGTGTCATTTCAATTAGGGCATGAATTTTTGCAACTTTCAAGGTGAGAATGAACAAAGACAAATTTTTCTGATGGATGACTGTATATGACTCCATGGCCAGAGGAAAAGGCACTAATCTACTTCTTCAAATATCTATAGTTCTCATTCACCTCATACGGAGATGGTCCCTGATTTTGAGCCAAATGTTGCAGCAAAAAGTTCCCCCCCTTCATAATTTGATATTCAATGGAAATTTCTTAAATTGATGATGGGGCATGATTATGGAACATTGGCACATACATATGTAATGGAATTCCAAAATCATGATATATGTTTGCATATGTTTATGGAGGTGGTGGAGCAAAAAAGAGCTCAAATAGAGCTGAAATTTTTCACATAAAAAGGACTGTGGGCTTGACTAATAGTTCCATTTAAAAAATGATATCTAGACAGAGAATAAGTGTAGCATGCAAACATGCATTGAAAATCCATCTGAGTTTGCATTGTATTACTTATGATGGATTCAAATTTGGGTTTCAAAATGCCAGGTTATGGCATGATTTTGTCGAGAAACCCTTAGTTGGATTCTCATGTTAGTTTAATTTATATTTTAAGTTTGTTTTGCAGTCTTTGGGTGATAGTAACTCATGAACTAGGTTACCAATGTGTAACAATCATATTTCAAGAATAAAGTTGTGATTTTTTTATATTATTATTATTGTCTATTAGCTACGAGTATTGACACCTAATGCCTGGAATTTTGACATCTTGATAGCATGGATATTTTCGAAAATGTTTCTAGTAATGTTAACATAATAACTATCATTACATGTCTTCACTTTTTTCACCATAATAGACCTGTGATATGGACTCATCACACAACTTCATATGCTATGTCCCAACAAGTTCAACCTGGTTGAACCTACCTCATAGTGTGGTTATTAAGGACAAGTTGCTTGATATATAACTCGATAGCATAGACCACGTTGCAGTTCTAAAAAGAATCCTCAAGTGTCAAAAAAAATTCACAATATGTTCTACTATAAAGCCTTTTGGGATACCTGAAATAATATATGTATCATTGATGGCTTTTAAAGTATGACAAGATCCAGAGGGAAAGGAAATCAATGGAAGAGTGATCCACCAATGAGAACCTAGAATTTAGCATCAGATGAGTTAGAGTCTAGGAAATTGAAACCCTATAATTTGAATTAGTGATGAAGGACATCACATAGGTAATTATATTTTCATGTAGAATAATCTGTTAATTCAAATTTAAACTACATAATATGAAAGACATACCATAAATTTTTCCACATAAGTCCAAACAACCTATAAAAAGGGAAAACCTTCTTTTTCCATGGGAAATAATTTACCTTTCCTTTTTCAAGATAATCTAAATCACAAAAAATATGAACTATACTTCACACATTCTTGGATAATGTGAAAGTGGAAAAGGAATACCCTACACAAGTGATGCACACATATACATTTGAACACTAATGATTTTTGTAGTTGAAATGCAATGCTTGTTTTCATTTAAATGTAGGGTTTTTAAAGCAGGGAGAAATAATGGCTGCCAAATTAATAAGCATTTATTTGGGAAAAAATTAAATCTTGTATTGGGTGACGAAGATAATAGAGGGTATTGAATCTTGATTCTTGACATCTAGAGAGAACCCTACAGCCTAACACAATCCAATGGAATTGACCAAAAAAACCCAAATAGAGTCAACCCTACTATAGTAGGAAGGGCTGTCGACCAGAACTTACCATTTTGCAGGGGGGGGCGAATGCGTGCACGGAGGGCGGGGGCGGGCTGAGCGAATGCGGGGAAATGCTTTGTTCTACAAGAGTGAGGGGGGCTCGGGGGCGAATCACAATGCTGCCCAAGAGGGCGGCGAATACGGAGTGAATCTTTATTCTGTGAGCTACGGGCGAATGCGGGGGCGAATGTTGTTCTGTGAGCGAGGAGTGAATGCGAGGGCGAATGCGACTGAGAGGTGAGGTGAATGAGGGCGAATGGTGTTCTGCAAGAGCGGAGGGCGAATGCATGCGTGATATCAGACGTTAATGTAGCACACATGTACATTTGAACACTAATAGATTTTTGTAGTTGAAATGCAATGCTTGTTTTCATTTAAATGTAGGGTTTTTAAAGCAGGGAGAAATAATGGCTGCCAAATTAATAAGCTGTTTAGAGAAAAAAATTTAAATGTGGAACGGTGAAAGATAATAGAGTGGCAGATGCGGTTACGGCATCTAGAAACTACATTCAACGATCAGTGAGTTGACCAAAAAAAACCAAATAGAGTACGACACTACACGGGAGGAAGGAACTCGTGTTAAGAACTTACCGACACACGGTGAGAAGGCGAAAGACGCGGGGGGCGAATACCGGGGGAAAAAAATGTTTGTTGCGGGCGAGAAGCGAATGCGAGAAGCAGATCTTTGTTAACGAGACGGAAGGCGGTGTGCGTGTGATATCAGACGTTAATGTAGCTATTGCGACGAATACGAAACAATAAAACCATTTTTATGTAGCGCGCATATAAGTTTCGAATTTTTATGTAGCGCGCATATAAGTTTTGTATTTTTATGTAGCGCGCATATAAGTGTCGTTATACCGACGGCGGAAAAGGTGTCGCTATTACGACGGGTGCCTCCAAACGTCGCAATGGCGACACCTAGACATTGTGTCGCAGTTGCGACGTTTGGAGTTGTCTCAATAGCGACGCTTTGGGCCATGGTGTCGCAATTGCGACACGTTTTTAAGTGTCGGTATTGCGACACTTTTCTATAGACATCGGTATAGTGACGGTTTCGGGCGGGATGGAAAAAATTTGGGAAAATTTCCGACATTTGGTCAAAAGCGTCGGAACCAAGTGTCGAAATTTCCGCCAAATGTAGTAGTGCATCTATGAACCACTCCATTTGCATGAGCAAGAAATATGGTAAGGGTATTATTTATTTGCATAATGATTTGTATGATGTATATGTGCATCCCTTAACCATACATGTGCAGGATGTTGCTCCAAGGAGGAGCATTATTTTTCCTATACCTCATGGTCTACTTGAGACCATGAGTAGTATTGGTGACCACTCGCTAGGAGGACTTGGGGAGGAGATGTATTTTGGAGAACATTCTCAATTTGCACCATACATCATTCACTTTCTCCAAACATATGAGGAGAGTGGGATAGCAAGCAAGTGGTTGAGAAACCACAATTTTTGTCACACTCTTTTGTAGTTGAGGGCCAAACTGCGTTGGTTACATTTGAGGGACCATTGTCCTTCTCCCTTGCTACATATGGTAGCAAGCATGGTTCTCATTCTGGTTCCTTATGTTGCTGTTGTTTTTATATTTTTTGGGAGCATGATTGGGGGAATGGCGCATTGGTTGAATGTGTCCCTTGGGGGAGAGATCTCCCACATTGTTTGAATTGCATGTTCTAATGGGAGCATGAGAGAGTATGTGGCCACTAAAAAAAAGCACTTGTTTTCATTTGAGGTGAGCCATATGATTGATTGGATGTCATATGATGGTGAATTTCAACTCATTACATATGAGATGATGAGGGCCAGCATGATTTGAAACGTTGGAGGAGGGATCCTTAGAGATCTAGTCCTCATCTTGCCACTTGAGGGAAACCTTATTGCAGCCCAAGATCAGCCAACACTCTACACTTATCATAAGTGGGGAGATGGACAGTGTGGGGTAGGCTATTTTGTCTACCAAGATCAGATTTTCAGCCCACCTACATTGTAGGAGCCAAAGGTGGAAGAGGATTTTCAGGAGTTTCCATGTTGGGAGGTAGCTCACTTTATATGGATGATTGCTTGGGGGATGGAGGATCCACATGGGGGAAGATGTTACTTAACACATTTTATACTCCATGCCTTGGGTGGAGAATTTCCAGTTCTATCCTTGCAGTTGCTTAAGGACAAGCAACATTTGGGAGGGGAGGAATGTAATATTCCTATTTTAGTCCACAACTAAATGGAATATTAAAGTTTTGTTTTTATCACCTTGCAACTAAATAAATGGGTAAGGAAGCCCATGCACATTAAAAACATCAATAAAATCCCTCAAATGTGAAAGGGAATAGTTGTAAGGGCTGGATTTCACACCCTTATGTGTAAAAAGGGACATTTTCATGGAGACAAGGTCCAGTTTGACCAAGTCAACAATGTTGGGATAGGAGGTGGAGAGCACTTTGATAGACAGCGTAGTATGAATGGGAATAGGGTTATTTGGTGGAGGAAACCCTAATGAGTGGGACCCATGGAGAGAGTTCTTTCACTTGTTTAAAAGGAGGGCAAGGAAGCCATTGTTATTCATGTTATGTATTATTGATTTCATGGTCTGTTTAGACTCTTGAGCATCCTCTTGCTGTTTAGCAGAGTTGCTGTGCTGCTTAGCACTGGGTGTTCCCAAGCGGGAATCCAATCTCCTTTATTGAGAGGCTTCTTGAGGGAGCTTGCACTTCATTTCTTCATATCCAGGCTCAAGGCCAAGCCACCTCCTTCAGATACAACATTATTTCTGCTGAAGTATAACATTGTGTTGCAGGGTGTTGCAGTGGAGGTTCTACAACACCACTTCCGGAGCTATTTTTCAGAGCAGGAGGACTTCTCCCCTTTTGAGGATCAGTGAGGGATAATGTGAGCTGATTCCCATCATCCTTTGCATCAAGCCAACCATTTTCCATCAGCTACAACACAGTCCCTCTCATTGACTGCGTTATTCTTAGTGAGCATCTGCAGTGAGGGTTGCAGTGATTATTTGGAGGGTGAGATATTCAGTGTTAGGATCAGACTTTCACTTGGAAGATCCAATGGAGGAGGTTTGATCAACTTATGCATAATCTATAGCCATCTCCAACCAGTTCTTGAGTTGCACCTGCTACTCAGCCCAACAACTTCGACATTATTTCCATTTTGGGTATTTCGTGAAATCCTTCTAGGATTTCCTTGGAATTGTGTTTGGGGGTTTATACCTTTTCTCCCAACATTTTATGAGCTCCATATTGTTATATTTGTGTATTAACACTTCCCAGCAGCATTTCCTCTAATAAAAATGCGTTGTCATATCCTTGGGATTATTTCATGTAGCAGTCTTCTTCATTTATCATGTATATGTTCTATTGAGGGTTGCATTGCCCACTTGAGTGATTGTTCCTCAAGGATTTGTATACACATTTGCTACTATGATCGAATATGATGGATATTTTCATCTTCTAGCATTCTTTGTGTTAATGTATCACTGCTACTCCATTATTGTGTTTTACATATTACTGGATCTCCACATTTGGAATATCTTTATATATTCCCTTCCCAATAGTGTAGAAAATCCATATTTTGGGATATTACATTTTGGAGCACACAATGGAATCATACCTCTCCCTTGGGTCACCATCCAACATGTACCAAGGGAGGGAAGAAGGATTTGAAATCCCCTATATAAAGCCACCATGAGATGAAGAATGGGTGATCACATTGTCATGCTGGCCAAAATTTCCCAAGCAATACCAGCTATGTGTGACCTGGAGCTGGAGATAGAGGGGACTCGATTGTTGTCCACCCAAAAATCCTAGTCCATCACAGCGGAGAGAGAGGGAGACTGCATCAGAGGCAGAACTTGGAAAAACAACATCCTTGCATTGGGACCTATAACCATTGTCTAGGGGCCCTTTGGCAAGTGGGTAAAATTTCTTCTCCATATCAAACATTTAATAAGAAGAGGACTTGAGCCATCGTTTTCATTATTATCGTTTTGACTCTCTTCAATAGCTTATGTATATTTGTGTTTTAGTTTTAGTTTAATTTGAACATACATTCACATATTTTTTCCTCTAGATTATATGCTTTTGAGCTCAACCACTTTCTGCCTATTACCAATTGTTTATAGGGGTAGACCACACCCCTTAAATTGGCGCGATTTCATACACCCATGCATCAAATCCACCACTACAATCTTTTTTAGCACTTTTATTTTTCCATCTAATTATGGGTATGAAAGGCATTCAATTTTGACAACTTGGTATCCACGAGAAACCATAGGCAGGAACAAAAGGTGCTAATGAACCTATTTTCCCTATCTGAATAATGGTCTAAGGTAGCCCAAAAAGAATCCAAACACACTCAAAGAAGAGCTTAGAAATGGCTTCAGTTGTGATACTCTTCTTGCATGGTGCCAGATGGCCATATTAGAAAATTAATAAGCGACCACAAACATGAAATCGTTACCATGCTTAAATGATGGAAAACCTGACATGTGATCCATTGAGACTAAATTCCAAGTATTTTATAGGGTAGGTAGAACAATGTAGAACTTATAATTCTTAATGGTTGGTTTAGCAATTGAATAGGTAGTGAACAATCTAATAAATCATTAGACATCTTGTTGAATATTTGACCAATAGAAATATTTTTGAAGTATTATTACCATCTTCTCTTCGCCATAATGCATTTCCACCCAACTATAATGTGCTGAGAGAGGCGACTTGAATGTCGAGAGATGAGGAGTGAAACATAAAAATCTACCGTGAAACTAATCATAAGAACTATGATAAAATGCACTAACTAAATGCATCACAAAAATAGATAGAGAGGGAGAGAGATTTGGAGAATAAGGATTCAATTAAAAAGAACCATTATATGCAATGAGACCAATTTTGTGACCTCTCGTTCCTAACCTTCACTCTCTTCTTATTGCCTTATCATAAGGTGTATTATTGAGTGAGTCAAATTCAATTAGGTTTTTATTTGTTAGTAACAAATCTATCAAGTTCCATTTTACATAAGAATATAACTTTATGAATTACACATATGAACTTAGACAATATCCCCCTTAAGATTAAGATTATACTCCCCCCTTAGAAAATGATGGTCCCCATCATTCACCCATGCTAAAAAAATGATGGACCTCATTATGTTTAATGTACCACATGATTACAATATGATATGAGCCAATGTAGAGAATGATTTTATGTGGTTAATCCATAACAATCCGTTTGTGGATGAGCCATACCCATCATGATTAAAATGTTCCAATGAGGAGAAGGAATTTGTGTGGCTATTTCATAACCATGGATTTTTGGATGACCAATAAATGAGTTGGAAATGGTTTTTGTGTGGTTTACCCATAACTGTGTGTTTGTGGATGACCCATAACTGTGTTTTTTTTCTTGATTTTTTCTAGTAATGAACCTCTCACTACAACATTTTTGATAACTTTTTTTTTAGGCCCGATGAAATAAAATTTTGTCGAAGACCTACTTGAGTTATTGAAGAGAAATTTCCATTGATATAAGATAATTTCCATATAATTATCTATAGAGTGAGAAAATCATTCCTAAAACTCAAGGTACACACCACGATGTAGCTCTATAGACATGTGTGACTTGAACTGATAATATCTGTCAAGTGAGGAATTGAAATCAAATTCCATAAAAACCCATTTGAGTTGATAGATAATCCTTTAAAATGAACTATTGTACACCCTCATAAGTGTTTTGTATAAGTTTTGGAACTTGAATGAAGTTCATTGAATATTTCTTCCCTATTTTCCATCCATTATTGTGCTTCTATGACACCATACCACTATGGACAAGAGGAAAAATGGTTGAAATAAGGTCACAAAGATTCTAGATGCTACATATATTTTTTATGTTATGGAATGGTTGTATAAATCAACAATAACATTGAATGTGAGAACACCAAGTGTAAAAGGCTACAAATGATGCCAAGAGTTTGGAAAGAAACATGAGTTGTTGTAGAGGTCATGGAACCTCCATGTTATAGACCAATGGATATAGTGAATCCATGTAAAAATTAACTTGTAGTGGTGAATGAAGGATTGAGAGTATGAAACCCTATAATTCTTGTCGATCAACTGCACTTAGAATGTATGACCCAACCAATGCACTCCAAAGGTGCCAAAAGGAGGTTGGATATTGTTATAAAACTTTGAAACTGAAATATGCTTCAAACCTAGATTCCCATGGAGTGATAACTTGCTCTAATACCACTGATCTAGGTTGCACAAGGAATGAAATGTGATGAGATATGTTTAAATGGAACACACAAAAATAATGAAGGATTTAAATAATATGGTGAAAATACAACTTATATGAATAAATAGAACATAAACTAGCTACAATGGTGGTAGTTATCTCTAAACAAAGAGAAATGGAAGCTATGCACATTCAAAAAATCTCTTACAAGAGGTAAAAATAATATCCTTTTAACATAAACAAATATCCATATAGGTTCAAAAACCTAAACCTAGAAGACAAAATGTCGAAAGGTTTACAGGCCCTGAGGTGATTAGTTGGTACACCAAATTCCTAGGGCTGCAAATTTCACACACAATATTTGTTTGGGGTGTACGATAGGTTGTTGGAAATACATATTCAAGGAATACAACTTTTAACTAGGGCTGAGGTGTGCTATGGAAACTAAAACCCCCTTAAATTTCCAAAAAACATCATTTAGGGCCTCAAAATGAACCAAAAAGTTTGGGACCCAAAAATCATAGAAAAGAATTCTAAAAAGATAAAAATTGTTAAGAAGATAAAAATTGCTAAGAATATAGAGAAATTTTGAGATAGTGGAAGAGGTGGGTGGCCACCGATATCCACATTTTTTATCTCACTACCTAGTTTTCTTTCCTTCCTTAACACCAACCCTTAGGGAAAACACCCTTCCTTAGGATACCAATGGATCTAAACCAACCATTATTGAAGAATATGTTTTGTGTTAACTTTATTTTTATGAACTAAATACTTAAGATAACATAATAAACCAAAGTAAACACCATGTAAACCAATACAATTTGGAGCACAACTTTAATATAGATAAGAAATATGAATTACATAATAAATCCTTAAAATAGAAAAATATCCTCTTGATACCATAATACATTTATACATCCAAACCACATCTCAACAGTGACTACATTATCTCTATATATACATATTCACACATTGCACATGAAGCCCATTTATTAGTATTATCACCATTACAAAAATATTTACCCCATTACATATACATTTGACAGCACATATGCCCCTCCTAGGGTCATACTATAGTAACATCCTTGAAAATGTTTGTCCTCAAAGTTTTGAAATTAAAGGTATTACATGTGATGAAACCAAGAAATAGGATTTCCTTATATTCCTACTTTCTTGCTGCCAACAATGATGATCAATCCACCCAAAAATCAATTATTTTTTAGCTTAATCCTTGATGGCTAGTTGTTGCATAATTTTCTTTCTTTGATTCCGTTTATTTTTTATGTAACTACTCCATTTTGTTGTAGTTATTGGTATTTGATAATATCCTATTGAATAATAGTTTTTTGATGCCTTGGTCCATGAATATTGATAGTTTTTCCATCTTTTTTCTTGATAATGTTGATATCAATCTTCTTGCATTCCTTGAATTCTTTCCTAGTAATGAGGTTTTTATATGGTTTCACATATGAAACCATATAAAAAAACTATCTTATTCTGAATCTATAAAATAAGAATCATGTAATCTCTATAATATTATTATAAGTTAAAGGAACATTGTCATATAAGGGAAATAAGAAATGGTCAAAGGTTACATTACAGTAGATATTACAAAAATATTTTATAAAAAAAAATTATCTTTATTCATTTTTAATATATATGTGATAATATTATGAAATAAGAATGGTTTAATATTTATAATATTATTATAAATGTAAGAACATTATCATCCAATATCAATAAGAAATTATTATATAATTTCTTTTTCCTTTTTTATTTTAATATTTTTATATATTTTTTTATTTTTTTTTATTTTAGAAAATATTTTACAAAGGTCAAAGTTAAATTAAAGATTGAAAGATGTAGATTTGGAGAAAAAATCAAATATCCAATATAAAAAAAGTTGTGCCAAATTCTTAGTGAAATAAAAAGTTCCACATTTATATATTTCTCTCATCTTTTTTGATGGGCAACATTTGTAACTACCATCTACAAATGATTCTACTCCACATTCATCATTTCAAGATCAAGAGTGTTCTCCAGCTTTGGACCTACAGATTTCTAAGCTATGCCATTCTCTAGAACTAGTGGTTCACATTATTTCCATATTTTTTAGATAGGTTTATGTTTCTAATGGTTGAAGAATGTGCATGAGGACATAGAACCTAGAGATGCCTTGCTTCTAGACAAAACCAACATGGAAAGGATGTACTCTCATATTCAAGAGTTTAAACTGAACAAAAATAACCTCATTGTAATATCATCTTATGTTGTAGTTATTTATGGATGTCAATCTGAGACACATATTCAAACATATGCGAAAAGGCCTAGTTTAAATTAGCTAATAGATTTGATTTTTTTGTCCTTGTCCAAAAAAATCTCAATATCTTGAAGAATTCTTAAATGCTGAAATTATAGGGAAATTTTGGGAATAGAACCCATGTTGGCACTTTTGTTATAGACATTATAGAAGGATCAAAATATGGAAACCAAGGTGTAACTAAATGTTCCACTCTACCCTAAAATCAAGGACCCTCCCAAAAATCTCTTTAATAATCAATTGCATTTTTGAAATTGACAAGAAGAAATTCTTTTGAGCATAGATAATAAACCTCAAAATTCTTTGTCCATGTTGAAAAAATCTATTAGTACAAAGCTAAAGTAAAGTTCCATAAACCATTGAATCTTAAAATTATTGTTGAACATTAGTAATAAAGAAAGAAAATTTATGAATCTCGAACTCTAAGACCTCCAACCTCAAATTCATGCATCTCATAAGATGGCACCATAATATATTTAATACAGATGAGAAGGCTCAATGAAATTGAGTTAAAGGATTTATTATGAACCACATCCTTAAAAGGAAGAGTTTTTGAGAATGATGCACCACTTTTTCCCACTACTCCTCCATACAAGGACAATGGCAAGATAAATATTGAACCTTTACAAAGATGATAATAAAAAAGATTTCAGAGATCCTCTAGTTGTTTACACTTTTAAAAGAGACATTGAATGAAAATGATAATTCCTTGGTAACATTCCGATTCACACTTTAAAACCACCTTATTACTTATATAATTCACCCACATGCATGCATAAGGTTTTCCTAGAGAGGGACTTGATCATAATCTAAAATTTGGCCTTCGTATCAAGATCGATAGTGATTTTTTTTAAAATAGTTTTCTTCAAACATTTCCCACGCAATCATTCAATCAAATAGTTGTGATGAAATTAATAGTAGAATTAGGATTTTGTCAATCACTTACATTTTGTCAAATACTTGGCATAAAACCAATATAATGATGATCCTGACATATTAAGTCCTACAGTGAGGCCAACATTCTTATGTGGTATCTTTGTGAGTCATTAAAATAGGAGAAAGCAACAATAACAACATTATTCATAGTTTGGAGAAGAAAATACTTAGAAATCTCCTTCATCTTGATGAGCACTACGGACAAGATTTATTTGAGGGCCAATTGTTTCCTATTTTTGTTGTAATTGCCGTCAATCATGGCTTATGACAGAGGTTAGATAAGACCTTGAAAGGTGACAACTTCATGTGGCTCTAAGCATAGCTATCGATCAATATCTTAGCATATAAGTCCATGATCAGGGATTCATGGATACTAGTTTCTTCATGATGTCCCCAATTATGTGATTTATATTAGTAAAAGAAACATAGGAACACGTCGTTCTATTCTCTCAGTCATTGGGAATTATGTCTACTCTATCATGTTACTAAACACCCAGTCAAATATAAGTGGTTCTTAGATCAATTATAATCACCTCCCCTTCACTCAACATTGTCTAGAACCTATCAAAAATTGTCAAAGTTTTTAAAGAGAGAGAGAGAGAGAGAGGAAAACTCATTATACAAGATTTATTATGATTAACTAAAATTTTGTCAGCCTCATTCCTGATTCCCATATCTTGACAATGTTCATCAAGAACTCCAGGTAATTAAGGTGCTCCTCCTCGATTAAGGTATTAAAAAAGAGCTCAATAACTATATTTAAATAAGGTACATCACATTTAATCAATAATACTACCTTTATGCCATGTATGAGTTGAAATGGTGTGATGCACTCGAGAGTAATCCATCAAGAAAGACCTGAATTTAGGGTGCATAACTAGGGGATTTGGGCATGTGATCATATCCCATGGTTGAAATACTAACAACTCCTACCTATGTTTGGAGACTAAGGGGGCAATAATTCATAATAGTGGAAAAAAAAATCCATGGAAAATAAATCATAACACTTCTTTACAAAAATTTACATATTCACTTTTGATTTAATCTGGGCATTTTTGTGAGTAGAGTACCAAAAATGAGCTTCGCAGCCGCTGCATATGCTAGGGTTCCCAGGTCTAGCCACCGACATGGCTAGAAAGCTGCTCCTGCAGCTCTTTATCCTCCAACAGCTCAAGAATGGACAGGTAAAGAAAATGTAGAGACCTTCCCCAATAGTGAAGTTGGAAAAATCCCGGAACTCACCTGCAAGCAGGTGGTCCCCTTCAGCTGCAGCTGCGCGTGTGAATGGAGAGGGGTCGAAGCTCTATGGACATGCTGCTTTGTGAGAAGGATGATGGAAGATCAGATCAGTAATGGCAAGCACACTTCAGCTCCCATCGCCCCCAGATCCATCATGCTGTGCTAGAGGAACTGCATCTAGACGATCCTACACCCAAAATTGAGACAACCACTATTCACAATGGTGATGCCTCAAAAAACGTCTGGCTCCAATATTTGTGGAATCTGGTTCTAACCAGGCCCAAGTCCATTAATGCATCTCATGAAACATCCTACATAGATATTAGGCTGAAGGGTTTCAGAATGAGGGACCCCATCAACAGCTACGCAAGTCGAATCAGCTCCCCCTTCCAAATCCAGATCATACTCCTCAACGAAAAAATGTAGCTCTGTTGGGTTAGATCTACAGATCGAGTGCACAGTATAATGCATGTCCTCGAACATAAGCTAAGGATCCCTTCTGTCATGCAATGACTCCTATACAGAGGTAAACAACTCAAGAACCCTCACCCACTCTCTTTCTACAACATTGAGAAAAATGCTACCCTAATTTTTTCCCTCCATCTACGAGGAGGAGCTTTAGCGCATCCCTCCTCCATGCAAGCTTTCTCCTACAAGGATTTTTTTCATGCATAACACCCCAAGAAAGTGAGTCCTCCTCTTGAGGCTCCCAAGCCCTTTTTATAGTCCGTATTGTTTTCTACCCAATTCATCTCATGATCTAGGTAGTACAAGGAATAAAATAAAATGCAAGAAAGAAAATGGAACACACACACACACACACAATAAACTAGATATTGCAATACTATGGTGAAATTCAAACTTTGATTAATAAATGAAATAGTAGAAAATTTTAGAACACAAACTAGCTAGAATAATGGTAGCTATCTTTGAACAGAGAGAGAGATGAAAATTATGTGCATTAACAAAATATATTACAAGAGGTCAAAATAAATGTTTTTAACATAAAGGAAGAACCCTATAAGTTGAAAAAATCAACCCTAGAAGATGAAACACCAAAATGTTTGTGGGCCACAAGGTGGTTAGTTGGTACAACAACTTCCCAAGGGTGCAACATTTTCATATAATATTCATTTTGGGTGCACGATATATTGTTAGAAAGAACTATCCAAGGAGTACAAATTTTTATTGGGACTTAGCTATTCCATGGAATTAATTCCCCCCCGCCCCCTGGAATTGGAAAATAACATAATTTAGGGCCTCAAAATAACCCTGAAAGTTTGGGAACCAAAAATAATAGAAAAATTACCAAGAAGACAGGAAATGTTGATTAAGTGGAAAAGGTGGATGGCGATCGATATCCACTTAGATAATTCCACCCCTATTAGTAAGTAGTATTGCATCAAGTTCCCTCGCTAGATGGGGAAAATTATACTAAATTTGGCTCTTGGTGAGCCACTTGGCTTGGTGAATAATTTTCCATGCTACTTTGATAACCTTATAGAGTTGTATGTGTTTCTGGAAGGTACACTTTATCTTGGTGCCCATGGTTCATTACATTGTATCCTTTTCAATGCAGTCAATATTGGTTTCTATGGGACAAATTTATTGACTTCCTCTGAGGTTTCCAACAGAGGTGGAAAATATGGTTGAAGCATTTCCACATTAAATATTGAGTATTAGCCAAGGAATGGGGGAACACTCAATTAAAAAACATTTTGACCCACATCCTTTATGATTATGTAAGACCCATATTGAAGTGGTATAAGCTTCCCATGGGGGCATGTGAGGCTCTCTTTCTGTAAATGTAGCCACACCTTATCACCAACCTAAAACATATCTGGAGCCATTTTTTAGCCTTTTCATTTCTTTTACTTGGAATTTTGTTTCTAAACTATCATGGACTTGATGTTGGAGGCATTATATATATTAAAAAAATTTGGCTTCCCTATCCGCCTCAACGTAAGTGTGGGATAACTATGTTGGTGAAGATGCAATGGGTATAACTACATAAATTGGGGACAATGGTTGGAAACACAAGCACACCTAAAAAGGAATGTGGCCAATAGAGACATCGATGAATCTGTTATAGCTATGTTGAACTTATCGAAGGCTTCCACAAGATATGCACAATAATCTTGTTCACCACTTTTATTTTCAATCTATGTATAGGTATGAAAGGCATTCAATTTGGTCAACTTGGTATCCATGAGAAACCATAGGCAGGAACAAAAGGTGCTAAGGAACCTATTGTCCCTATATAAATAATGGTCTGAGGTAGCGCAAAAAGAATCCAAGCACACTCAAATAATAGCTTGGCAATGGCTTCAGTTGTGATACTCTTCTTGCATGGTGCCAAATGGCCATATTAGAGAATTAATAAACAACCAAAAACATGAAATCATTACCGTGCTTAATGGATGTAAAACCTGACATGCAATATGTGGAGAATAAATCCCATGTATTTTCTAGGCTAAGTAGAAGAGTGTAGAACTTATAATTCTTAGTGGTTGGTTTAGCAATGGCATGGGTAGCGAAAAATCTAATAAATCGTTAGATATCCTATTGAATATTTGACCAATAGAAATATTTCTGAAGTATTGCTATCATCTTCTCTTCACCATAATGCCTTGCCACCCAACTATAATGTGATGAGATAGGTGACTTGAATGCCGAGATAGGAGGAGTGAAAACATACAAATCTACCATGAAACTAATCATAGTAACCATGATAAAATTCATGAACTAAATGCATCACAAAAAGAGATACAGAGGGAGAGAGACTTGGAAAAGAAGGATTCAATTAAGAAGAACCATTATATGCAATGAGCCCAATTTTGTGACCTCTCCTTCCTAACCTTAATTCTCTTATTATTACCTTCTCATAAGGTGTATTATTGAGTGAGTCAAATTCAATTAGGTTTTTCTCTGTCAGTAACAAATCTATCAAGTTCCATTTTACATAAAAATATGAATGTATGACTTACACATCTGAACTTAGACAATAGCCCCCTTAAGATTCACATTAATACTCCCCTCTTAGAAAATGATGGTCCCCATCATTCACCCATGCTAAAAATGATGGACCTCATTACGTTTAATGTACCATCATGATTACAATATGATATGAGCCAATATAAAGAATGGTTTTGTTCAGTTAACCCATAACCATGAGTTTTTGGATGACCCATAACCATCATGATTAAAATGTTTCAATTAAGAGAAGGATTTTGTGTGGCTATCCCATAACCATGGATTTTTGGATAACCCATAACCGAGATGGAAAAGGTTTTTGTGTGGTTTACCCATAACTGTGGGTTTGTGGATGACCCATAACTATGTTTTTTTTCTTGAATTTTTCTAGTAATGAACCTCTCACTACAACATTGTTGATAGTTTTTGTTATAGGCCTGACGATATAATTTTTTTTCGAATACCTATTTGAGTTATTGAAGAGAAATTTCCATTGATATAAGATAACTTCCCTATAATGATCTATATAGTGATAAAATCATTCCTAGAACTTAAGGTACACACAACCATGTAGCTCTATAGAAATGTGTGACTTGAATTGATAATATCTATCAAGTGAGGAATTGAAATGAAATTCCATAAAAAAAACCCATTTGAGATGATAGATAATCCTTTAAAATGAACTATTGTACACCCTATTAAGTGATTTGTATAAGTTGTGGAACTTGAATGAAGTTCACTAAAGATTACTTCCATGTTTTCCATCCATTATTGTGCTTCTATGACACCATACCACTGTGGACAAGTTGACAAATGGATGAAATGAGGTCACAAAGATTATAGGTTCTACATATATTTTGTATGTTATGGAATGGTTGTATAAATAAGCAATACCATTGAATGTGATAACACCAAGTGTAAAGGGCTACAAATGATGCCAAGAGTTTGGAAAGCAACATGACTTGTTGTAGAGGTCATGGAACCTCCATGTTATAGACCAATGGATATAGTGAATCCATGTAAAAATTCTATTGTAGTGGTAAATGAAGGATTGAGAATATAAAACCCTAGAATTCTTGTCGATCAACTATCTTGCTTAGAATTTATGGCCCAACCAATGGACTCAAAAGGCGCCAAAAGGAGTTCAGAGATTGCTATAAAACTTTGAAAGTGAAATATGCTTCAAACCTAGGTTCCCGTGGAGTGATAACCTGCCCTAATAACACTGATCCAGGTTGTAAAAGGAATGAAATGAAATGAAATATGGTTAAATGGAACACACAAAAAGAATAAAGGATTTTGGGATGCAATACTCAGAATATCCACAGTCTTCATTTTTAGTCGACGTTTCGAGTTTAAATCAAGACCCATCATCAGGACAAACTTGCTGAGAAAAGAAAAGAGAGATCTGCTTCTCTTCTCTGAATTTTTATCCTAGTTTTCTCGAGATTAAAAATCTCAATCCATGTACCCCTTCCATACAGGGTAACAATGATAGATTGGAAGTTTCTGTGGTCTACACCACAAAAACCTCCAATCTATCATTGTTACCCTGTATGGAAGGGATACATGGATTGAGATTCGTAATCTCGAGAAAACTAGGATAAAAATTCAGAGAAGAGAAGCATATCTCTCTCTTCTTTTCTCAGCAGGTTTGTCCTGATGATGGGTCTTGATTTAGACTCGAAACATTGAATAAAATTGAAGAATGTGGACATTCCGAGTATTTCATCTCAAAATCTACACCACAAAAACCTCCAATCTATCAGAATAAAGGATTGCAATAATATGGTGAAAATCCAAATTATATTAATAAATGAAATAGCATAATGCTATTGAACAAAAACTATCTATAATGGTGGTAGTTATCTCTCAACAAAGAGAAATGGAAGCTATGAACATTCACACAATCTCTTACAAGAGGAAAAAAGAACAACCTTTTAACATAATCAAAGAACCATATAGGTTCAAAAACCTAACCCTAGAAGACAAAATGTCGAAAGGTTTGCAGGCCCTGAGGTTGTTAGTTGGTACACCAACTTTCTAGGGCTACATGTTTCACACACAATATTTATTTGGGGTGTGCGATAGGTTTTTGGAAATAAATATTCAAGGACTACAACTTTTAACTGGGGTCGAGGTGTGGTATCGCAACTCAAACCCCATTGAATTTCCAAAAAAACATCATTTAGGGCCTAAAAACGAACCAAAAACTTTGGGATCAAAAAATCATAGAAAAAAATTCTAAGAAGATAAAAATTGCTAAGAATATAGAGAACTTTTGAGATAGTGGAAGAGGTGTGTGGCCACCAATATCCACCTTATTTATCTCAATGCCTAGTTTTCATTCTTTCCTTAACACCAACCCTTAGGGAAAAAACCCTTCCTTAGGATACCAATGGATATACACCAACCATTATTGAAGAATATGATTTGTGTTAACTTTATTGTTATGAACTAAATACTTAAGATATCATAATAAACCAAAGTAAACAACATGTAAACCAATACAATGTGGAGCACAAATTTTTTCTTTTTGTTAGTCAAATTCTGGATTATATTATCATATCAGAAACAAAATTTATAGTAGGAGCCAACATGTTTGTATTACATTCAGGAAACCCAGAAGGCATGCATTGCCTATAAGGACTTGGGCGCTTGCTAATCCATTCCAAGCTCTTGGTTATTTTCCACATAAAATTGCAAAAAAACATGCTGAAACTATCATCATGGGGGAGGGTGCAAGGGCCAGGTGGAGAAGTCGCGAAGAGATGATCTTGATTGTGCCTATGGTAGCTGATATGATCCACTTGGGTCTCCAGGGCTCGGAGGTGGTCAAGAGAGTGCCTCAGTAGATGGCGCAGACTCTCCAGAGCCTCAAGGGTCTTCGTCTGCAGGTTTTGAACATCATCGATGTAGGCCACTAATTCGTTTCGATCCTCATACCTTTGTTCACGCAAGGTGCCCAGATTGAGCTGCATCTACCAGAGCTAAGTAGAAATGGCTTCAAGGGTGGCCGAAGCCTCAATTTGGCCTGGTGATTGGGCCGAAGAAACTACCATGGCCGCTTCTAATTGCTAGCTCTTAGTAGACTCTGAATGGGAGCTCGAGTCCCCGGGTACCTGGCGTTTGTCCATGCCACATCCAAGACCACCACGCCATGCCCAAACACGTTCGCGTGACATTTAGTCACCATCCACTCTCACTCGCTGTGTTGGGCTACAGTGCCAAGATGCTTTGGGTCTCGCAGCCCTTGAAAACCAGGCTTTGTCCCTGCACCCTCAACTGTGATTTTCACTGACCGCATCTCGCAACCCATAGAAAAGAGACAAACAACCACCACCAATCTACACACCACCGTTAGAGGAGGCATGGAAGCTCCACCACCCGCAAATTTGAATCGCAGGAGAGTCTGAGTGCTCCGTAAGCCCTAGGAAGAACCACCCTAGGGCTTGGCCAATGAATAATTACTTCTGCATAGTGCGAAAACAATGATCAGGTGCTCAGGTTAAGCACCAGGGCCACCTGTCCAAAGACGCTACCTCCACACTTAATTCACCTCCACCACCTTCGTCCGCCTCCTAGTGCAGCGTGCTCATTCCTGTGCCATTTCCAGGATGCCTCCCGACTTCCAACTTCTCGCCAATGCTACCTAATGGAGCTATCATCCTCCTTATCTCAAGCCAACGGAGCTCAAGCCAATTCTTGAGAGTTAGTGGTTTCTCCTTTGCATAGTCCATAACATCAACCTTCACCATCACCCACAGATACTGAATACCCTGAGAGACATCCATCCCGCCCTTAACAACATGCTTATCTGCTGTAGGATAACCTGCTTCGAGGCCCATTACTGCTTGCGCGTGGGAGGGTGCTGAGTCGATGAGCATGTGTCTGAGGACCGGGCTGGCCTTAAGTGCCCACATCCCACTTGTCCTAGTGATTAGACACCCCCAGCGGGGAGTGGATCACAACTTTAAGATAGATAAGAAATATGAATTACATAATAAATCCTTAAATAATATAAAAATACCATCCTGATACCCTAATACATTTATACATCGAAACCACATCTCAACAATGACTACATTATCTCTATATATACATATTCACACATTGCACATGAGGCTCATTTATTATTATTATCACCATTACAAATATTTTTACCCCATTTCATATACATTTGACCCAACATATGCCCCTCTTAGGGTCATATCGTATACATTAACCACACATATGTGCCCTTTAGGGTCATACTATAGTAACATTATCTATATATATACATATTCACACATTGCACATGAGGCTCATTTATTATTATTATCACCATTACAAATATTTTTACCCCATTTCATATACATTTGACCCAACATATGCCCCTCTTAGGGTCATATCGTATACATTAACCACACATATGTGCCCTTTAGGGTCATACTATAGTAACATCCTTGAAAATATTTGTCCTCAAAGCTTTGAAATTAAAGTTATTACATGTGATGAAACCAAGCAATAGGATTTCCTTATACTCCTACTTTCTTGCTGCCAATAATGATGATCAATCCACCCAAAAATAAATTATTTTTTGGCTTAATCCTTGATGGCTAGTTGTTGCATAATTTTCCTTCCTTTGATTCCATGTATTTTTTATGTAACTACTCCAATTTTTTGTAGTTATTGGTATTTGATAATATCCTATTGAATAGTGGTCTTGTGATGCCTTGTTGCATGAATATTGATAAATTTTCCATCTTTTTCCTTGATAATGTTGATATCAATCTTTTTGCATTCCTTGAATTATTTCCTAGAGATGAGGTTTTTTATATGGTTTCACATATGATGGTTTTCCTTCATTCTACACATATATTACATATTTATTCCTTTCAAAGACAATGAAATCCTCTATCATATTTTCTTGGTATTTGATTACTCTATTCTTGGAAATAATAATATAATATTTTGTTTTGAAAACCAAATGTTTTGATATGCCATAACAAACCAGAAGTACACACCATGTACGCCCACAAGAGCATAGAGTACAACTCCAATATGTATAAGATATATACGTTGCATAAGAACTCCTTAAATAACAGGAGAGCCTCTCCAAATACCCAAATAAATTCATGCATCCCAAATCACATATCCTTAATAATGTGTACATGATATCTATATATACATATTCACACATTACATAAGTGGCTCCTTCATTGCTAGGACAACCCTATTACATATGAATTTACATATTACATGTATATTTAAACCCATATAAGACCCCTTTAGGGTCATATCTTGTACATTTAACCTCATATATGGGCCCCTTAGGGTCATATCATAGTATCCTTAATGATTCAAAAATATTTGTCATCAAAGCTTTCCAATTAAGGGCGTTACATGTGATGAAACCAAATAATATGGTTTCCTTATATTACTACGATCTTAATCATTGATCATTGGTTGTTGCATAATTTTCTTTCCTCTGATTCCATGTAGTGTTGTTGTGGCATGCCCAATTTCTAGCAACTATTTGTCTTTGATAATATCCCATTTAATTAATATTTTATTATGTTCTATTACATGAATATTGATGATTATTCTATTTTCTTCCTTGATAATATTGATATTGAATTTCTTTCATTCCATGAATTATTCTTGGTAATGAATATGTTAATATGGTTTCACATTTAACGTCTTTCCTTCACTCTACATACCCATTTCATTTCTCTTCTTTTCAGATACAATGGCCTTTGATATCCCTTTTCAGTGGTCTTTGATTACTCTAACCTTGGAGATAATACCATCGTATTTGGCATTCACATCCTCTAAATGGAGTTCAACTTCTCCAAGTATATTCCTGTGACCTTCTTGAAGTCTTCATTCTCTTTTTGAATCTAGAATGTGAACCCATCTATAAAATTCAGACACCCTTCTTCAATTCTATATTGCATTTTTTATGTTACCTCATCCCTATCTAAAGCTTCTTCATAATTGTCTAGCAAAATTTCTCTTCAAGGCTTTTGGTAGTCTCTTCATCTAAGAACCATGTTTATTATTTAGTTTGGAAATGGTTATTTTCTTCTTTTAATATTGTGTCTTCATTAAATAGCCACTTTATTATGTTTTTATAACCTACATGCATTTCTTTTTCAATTCTTCCCTTGACTTCCCTTCCCTTCTTTCCCACTTCCCTTTGCTATGATTTTCCTGTTTTAATTTCTAAACATTTTTAAGGTCTTGTACCTTAGATAGCTCATCACACTTTTTCTACATCTCTTCTTTACATTCTTTCAATTCATCTTGAATTTTGTACATTTAATCCATTTTTTTATTCTTCATCCTTTTATTTAAGAAGATGTTTTCAAATATCTCCTAAGTGAAATATTTGTATTATCAATATTCCACTGCCACTTCTAAGCTTCACTCAAAAAATAATAACTTTCCTCAAGAGGAGTAAAACCATGTTGCTTGGGCACCCTCAACCATTGACTTCATCTTTATCTTCCTCTCTTGTAAATCTATGTATTTCCATTGAATCATAAGTAAGGTCAAAATTAGACCCTCAAATTCAAAATGAATATATTATGAACAATGATTATGTTAGCTATGCCAATTTTCTAATACAATCTACTATATTTTTTTTCCAACATCTTTTTAATAATGTCAATCAAACATCCCAATCACAGGTTTTGATAGTTTGAAGTTAACATACCTTTTAAAACCCTATTATGGAGTCCATCCTTCTATCTAACTAGTCATATAGTGTATCTCTACAATTTAGGCCCTCATGAGTCTAAAATTTTGGCTTGCAATACCCTAATATGTATTCCTTGTAATCCCATGGGTCAAACTAGAATTTGATGTGCCAAGTGAAAGTTATGGTAACTTTCCCAAAACTTGCTTATTTTTAGACCTCTTCTCTCTAGTGAACTTATATAATGTGCTATGTGTCTAATTTTTCAAATATGAATATAAAACTTTTGCTAAAGTACTCTTATATGCCTCCTCAAACCTATGAAATTTCATAGTCTAAAACTTTTCAAGAAAATTATTATAATGAACATACCAATATTGCTCATTTTAAAATTATTTCTAAATTAATCACAAGCCGTAACTTCCATAGGGAATATCTATGAAATTTAACAAAATAGAATCTAAAATTTTGACCACCATTATCTTGATAGCTCTCAATCTCCTTAAAAGTTCACAATCTAAAGCTTCCTGAAAAATAATTATAGTGTAAATTCCATGATGGATCATTTGAAATTGATTTTAGGACTAGTCACAAGTGCTAAATTTGATGGATATATCTATGAAAATACGGTGAACAAGAATTTGAAAGTTTTACCATCTATATCTTGATATTTCACCATAGTATTATATTTCATTGGTGGGAAGAGATTATATGGAGCATAGGTGATAGCCTCAGTGGAACGATGATATTAGCACAGGGTGATGTGGACCAATCAGAAAAGGACACATGTCATGAAAATTTGACATTTTTAAGTGGCCAAGTGGGTTGAAATTAGGTGACATATGGCACCAATCGAAGTAGGAAACATGGCAAACGATACAAGTGGCATGTGTTGTACCTAAATATCCCAGGAAATGGCGCCATAAGATGTAGTTCCTAGAGAAAACCCCGGGGAGGTCAGTTTCTAGGAAATGTTAGTCTCTCTTGAATATGAAACATTGCTACTCAAGAGATAAATGTAAAATGTTTTAAAATTGTTTCAATTACCCTTCTTAGAGGAAGATATACTATACACCTAAAAAATATAACATTTCAAAGAGTAAATGTTCAGCTCTGGTGGACTACACACATAAAATGTAGCTTGATTTTTGTTGTAGTTGTTAGAGTCATAAATTATAGTGAATAATTATTGATTATTTAGATTTTAATCCCATGGGATAAATATAATTTTATGTATTTCAAATTTATTTCCAGCATTTGAAAAATTAGAAAAACAAAGGAAAATAGAAAAATAATACAAAAAATAAAATATAGGGGAAAATAAAAAAAATAATAGTAAAAAAAAAATAAATAAATAAAACCCCGTAGGGCGTGCTAGTATAAATGTCGTCGAATCATGTTTTGTTTTAATTTTTTATTTAAAAAAAGTTTGACGTGATGTGAAAATGAATTTTTGTTGTTTAACGTAATGCCTTCCCATGTATCAACATCGATGATTGTCCCCACCTGGATCAACAACAGGGGACAATTTTCGGACCCCCTCGACCCTTTGGGACTTAATGGAGGTGGGGGGAGGGGGCGAAAAGCAGTCTCTAACAAAAATTATTCGCTTGATGTGTCATTCCCACAACATCTTTGGGGGTTCCCTTCCCATTTCCACTTGCCACTCCTACCCCCCCCCCCCCCCCACAAACCTCCATCCCACACCTTCTTTCGCATGTTTGCCCCTGCATTATCCGCTCGCACCACTTGTTGTTCATCCCGCCATCCACGTCACCTCCTGATCCAGGTGGATATTGGCAACCACCTACCTATTCCACTTGGACACACACCATTGCTTGTTTTAGTTTTTTAGTTTCCTTAATTGTAGCACAATTTACTATTTTGGTAGTTTTTTAGGTTCTGGACTTCCAGAGCCATTCTGAGGTCCTAAGCAACGTTCTTTGGAAACAATGGGAGCAACATCAGTCTTTGATTGATGTTGGTCACTCGAAAGTTGTATTCCTCAGATAGATATTTCTAACGAGGTATTGTGCATGTCAAACAAAGATCGTATGCCAAAGTTACGTTCTCGGGAAGTTGATGTACCAATTTACCCAAAAGTGGCCCATATTTTTAGCCCTTCATCACCTAGGGTTAGGTTTTTGGATGTTTGGGGGTTTCCCATGTTGTTCAATAATGAAAAGGCCCTTGAGCCTCATTTTAACACAATTCAAATGCATGTAGCCACCACATCTCTTCTGAGAGATAAGCTACAATCTCCTGAGCAAGTTTATTTCCATTCTTTCTGTAAGCTTATTTCAGTTATTTGATATTAATGAAATGAAGTATATTTTCTACTGCATCTCTATGTTTATGTTTATTTCTATATTTTATTGTGTTCCTTCATAAATCGATATTATTGGTATTAGAGCGGTCTTCTATTTCTCGATATTTCTTTATGTGTACCCAAGGAGATCGGGGTATAAGGAGTTAGGGCTCAATCTAGTTGAACCTTTGCAAGATCAGCCTCACAAAACCCAATGGCCACCCATGGAAGAGGAAAAGAAAGATGAGGGAGAAGGAGATATTATCAAAATATTTCTCAAGGATGCCCTTGAGAAACAAAGGAAGGCGATTATGGATAACTTTTCCCATATCCTTTGACGACTACACGCTGACGACGCATCTTCATCTGTAAGCCACTCTCGAGGCACCACTCCTTTTAAGGTATAATTTAACTTTTAAATTCCCATATTTGAGGGATAAATAGATGCAGACACCATAGATAGATGGCTGAATCTATTAGAAGAATATTTTCTAGTTCATGAATTTTCCGGGAAAAGATTACTTTTGCACTCCTCAAAGCTGCCCCCCATGACAAGGATTGGTGGGAAAACTACTATGAGCAAAAGGACGAGGGGGAATCCTCCCTATTCTCAACTACACCCACTTGTAATTATTTCTGAGATGTCGTCAAGGAAGAATACTACCCCATGGGGAGATATTAGGACAATTATATACAATGGAATACACTACGGCGACAAAAAGGGATCTAGATGTGCATGAGTTGATGAATATGTTCCATAACCTGCATACAAAGTTGGGTATCAAATATTCAGGGAAACATTTGGTGTTTGAGTACCGCAATTGTTTGCATAGATACATCCAGGAGGAAATGGAGTTCCTCGACATCTCCTCACTTGGTGCAACATATTGGTATGCTCCCAAGATTGAGAATAAATTCAAACAAAAGAAGCAATAATTTGGATATGTGAATCAAAATCAAGGGAAAGGTGCCCCCAAACAAAAAAACAAAGGACAAGGCCAAGGCAGGGTGGCCTAGGACAAGCCGTCGAAGCCGCAAGCGAAGAAAAACACCATGAAGCCAAATAAGGACACAAGAAAGTGGTGTGAGTTCCATAAGAGCTACACTCACAAAAAAAGTGATTGTTGGGCCAAGAAGTCATTGGTGGCCAAGTTGAAGGCATCCAAATAAGATGCATGTTCCAACTCTGATTCATAACTCAACAAGGGGAATGAAAAAAGGAAGCAAATTATCTATGTGGAGCCCAATGCCACCATTGCCACCACCAAGGTCCACAAGGAATAACTTGAGGATACAGAGGAGGGGGAGTGCCTCTTTCATTCCTAGATGTGGGTGAAGGCTTCCATGCTACGGTTCATTGTTTACAGAAGTAGCCAAAAGAACCTCATTTCAGCAGAGGTCATAAATTATCTGGGCCTTCCGATCATAACCCACCCACAACCATACACCATCAGGTGGGTTCACCAAGGATGGGATGTCCGCGTTAGCCAACAGTGTCGCCTTCCCTACAACATCAAGCCCTAAAAAGGTGAGGGATTATGTGATGTTTCTCCTTTTGAAGTTTTTGATGTATTATTAGGCCAACCATACTTGTGGAAGTGACATGTTGTGTATGAGTCTCAGCCTCATGATGTTATTGTTACTTTCTGTTATAAGTTGTACAGGATACCAGAGGTAGCACCACCTACCTCTATCTCTTTGATTACTGCGAAGCAATGCAGTAAGCTCCTTTCCAAAACCAGGATTTTTTTTTCCTCATGATCCGCCCTTAGGGATATAAGAATATTTTGGACACGACCTCCAGATAGGGCTCCTCGACTTGGCAACAATAGATGGAAAAGGTCGTGGAGGAGTACATGGACATATTCACCTTAACTCCAGGGGTGCCTCGGCACTGCCAGGTCAAGCACTCCATCGATCTAACCCCAAGTGTGTTGTGACCCAATGGACCAATTTATCCACGCTTTTTTTGGGAGAATGACGAAATGAAGAAGAAAATTCAGGAGTTGCTACAAAAAGGTCACATATGTATGATTTCATCGCCTTGTGAGAACCCGATCGTGTTGGTGTAGAAGAAGGATGGGACTTGGAGACTTTGTATTGAATATCGGGTGCAGAAAAACATCACTATCAGAAATAGATATCCAATCCCATAGAGTGATGAACTTCTGGACTAACTCAAGGGGCCAAATATTTCAGAAATATTGACTTGAAGTCTGGGTATCACCAGGTACCAATCTGATGTGTGGAAGCTTGCCTTCAAAGCCAAGGAGGGCCTTTTTGAATGGTTGGTCATGGCTTTCGGGTTGAAAAATGCTCCTGAAACCTTCGTGAGGCTGATGGACGACATCTTGCGACCATTCACAAACTCATTCATGGATGTGTATTTGGATGATGTCTTGATCTTCAGCCAGAGTTGGGAAGAGCACCTCCACCACATTCGATAGGTCCTCCAAACACTGTGGCAACACATGTTGTGTGCCAATTTGGAGAAATGCACTTTTAACATGACCCAGGTTCAATATCTGGGGTACATTATTGATGAGCGAGGGGTACATGTTGACCAAGCCAAGATCCAGGTCATTCGGGATTGGCAAACCCCAACCACTCTAACATAGCTCCGCAAATTTCTAGGTCTTGCCAATTTTTATCGCAGGTTCGTGTTGGGGTTCTCTCATATCACTTAACCTTTGAGTCAAGTCAAAAAAGGAGGAACGAAAGAAAAATTATTTTCGTTTGAATCTCAACAGAAGGTGTTCACAGAGTTGAAGCATAGCCTCTGCTCTGCACTAGTGCTTACATTACTAGACTTGCAGCAACCATTTGAGATCGAGATAGATGCCTCTAACAATGCTATTGGGGTAGTACTTACTAAGCAGGGGAATTTAGTGGTATATCACAATGAGACACTTTTAGACATAGTCCAAAAGTATCCCACCTATGAAAAAGAGATGTATTCCATTGTGTAGGCTTGTCAACAATGGAATCATTACATTTTGGGGAAGGAAATAGTCATCTCCACTGATCACTGAACTTTGAAGTTCATACAGACACAAGGGAAGTTGCAGAACGTTCGTCATTAAAAATGGGCCACATACTTGCAAGAGTTCCGTATGAACTTCAAGTACAATAAGGGAAACACCAATAATGTTGCATACTACCTCAGCCAGCCACCGATCATGGTGTTAACCACTGTTATCACCAAAATTGTACCTGATTGGTTGCTGATCAGAAAAATTCAGTATAACTCTTTCAAACCAATCTTTTGATTGAGGCTTAGCCTCCTTAACCTGAGAGGGCTCTCTCAAAGGCTAATGATATTGAGTAAATATGTATATAGATGGCTAACTCTATGTGTTTTGATTTTGTATGTTTACAGGTTGAAAATATGGAGGCTTGCTACCATTGGGCTATGGAGTCAGTGACAGGGATAAAGATAACAATATCTATTCTAGTGGAAGCTGAGGCTTGTATATATTTCAATGAAAGACTAACACATTCAGGAAAATCCCAATAACTTGCAAGTTCAAAGGAAGTCAAAGCATGTAATACATGAATTCTGAGTAATGAGACATCAAGGCTATGGAAGAGAAACCTTTCAAATATAGGGCATAAAACTCATTTAAAATACACTAAGAATCTCAGGTGAAGAATAGTTGTATGTTACTGTATATATCAGTTAATCCAAAGCTTTACAAAGTGGTATGCTTAGATAACATTTTACAAATTGTAGGTTGAAACCAACATTAGCATGTATACATTGGGCTTATGGAGTCAAAGCAATCTCAAAAAATCAGTGAATCTAATTGACATGGAATTTGAGGCATATCGGAGTTTTTAGTCATGGGACATACACTTGAAACATGTAAAAACATAGTCAATCCATTTATAAAGGAAATCAGAGCATATAAAGATGAGTTTTGAGTAATATATATGAAAACCAATGAAAATAAGATATATAAGAACCAATGATACAACAGGAAAACACTAAAATCCCCTTTTGAAGCTCAATTTGGTCAAGTATAAGCTCTATGCATTAGCTGAAACAGTCTTTTACAATATGCACCAGTTTTGCCAAAAAGTCTCCAACCCTTTGCTAATTCGACCCCTTGGTCTTTAATAGACATATTAACACATGTGAGGATCTGTATCTAGGCTAGATACATCGAATTTATAACTACTGACACCTTGCACAACCATAAAACATGAAATTTATGACAAACATACACCTATCCTACTTGACAGTCCTATTTTAGCTAGGACTCAAACTCCTTATTACTATCTTTAATAACCTTATCCTAACAAAATTATCTACTTGAAATTACATCATTGACAATTATGTCATGACATGGTCGAATTTGGATGATGGGATGGAGCTCTTCATGACCACTTTGCTGACCTCCTCAAAAGCAGGAAACCAAACCCCGTTTTTTAGGCATATGGTCTTTTGCATTCATTGAACATTTTGACCATCATGTACTCTTCATTTTGTGGTAATTTTCTATTGGAAGTTTAATTAACACATGAAAAAACTCCTCCCTAGACTCCACCTGTCCAAAACCATCATCAAACTGTTCAAATGAGCTGAAAATAGACTGCACTACGAAAACAAGATAGTTTCGTAGCGCTTTTCCTAGTGCTGCCTTTTAACCCTTTTTTCTTCAAAATATTGACTTATTTCCTTCAAAATAATCTTCATTACCTTTATATATATCCTCCTTAGAAATTTAAAACCTTAATTCATATTATTACCCCCCAAAATGTGATGAAAAAGGGCAAGAAAAGCTGCTACAGTAGTTTCGTAGCGCTTTTCACCCTTTTTACACTGTTTGCGCTACGAAATTGCTGAGTGAGCAATTTTGTCCAAAATTTTCCAAAATGAAAATTGTAAATTTGCTAAAAACTAAAAAAAAATCTGATTTGATTATATCACTTGAAAAATAGAGTCATTCCAGCCTTCTTGAGGTCCCTTCTTCATTTGCAATAGGTTGGCCGATTGGTTTTTCTTGTTTTTTCCTGAAAAATAGGTCTTGGGACAGAGCCTATATCTCCTACTCCACAATGTATTTTGAGAAACTGAAGGATTTTTTTGTAGGCCATGATTTCTTGAATAAAAAACCTATCTTTTTTTTTTGAAACACATCTCCTGCTGTTCAGAACCTACGTTTGCAAAACATATGTAAAACAAGAAAAATATGTTTCTGAAAATAGGGCTTCAAATAAATCCTTGAATCTCCCAATTGATAACACTTGTGAGAAATATTAGAGAGGTTATTGTATCTGGGGATGTGGTGAAAACCAATGTCTTTCATAATTCCAAAAGAAGTTTGAATTTTTCCAGAAACTAAACTTGAAGTTGACTGCTAAACAGTCATGTACAGGACATTTTGTAACAATAGTTTCGTAGCGCATTTTAATTTATCAATTTCTCCCACCTCCTAATGAATTTGCAGAAACTGAGAGAACTTTGTGTAGCTAGGTCTGTTAGGAAGAAAAACCTCTTTCTTTTTTCCTAAATTCTTTTTAGGCTACGCATAAGCCTCCTTAGGAGTTGACTACTCAAAATCAGAAAACAGAGTTTTGCTTCATATTGCGCTACGAAAAGACAACGCTTTCGTTGTGCAAAATGAATTTTTTGAACTAGTGGCGCTACGAAAGTAAGGTTTCTTGGCTAATTCGACAGTTTTGATGAAACAAATTAGGGAAATGAAATGAATGATGAAATGATGAATGGCTTGACATGAAAAACCTTTAAAATGAATTTATTTAACACTAAGGAAGGTTCAAACCTAAAGATCTAATACTCCCTTTCGGTCAAATTCAAAAAATGATTCCTATGACCCTATTTTGACCCATGATAAAAAAAAAATTGACAGAATGATGTTTTGATTTTTTTTTGGGTGATAACAGTGGCTCCACTTGGGATAGTGTGCCCCTGTCATACTCTAAGAACCCATAGCTCCAATGCTCCTATCCATCCTTTAGAATAAAAAATATGAATTTTTTCCAAGATTCTCTTCAAGCTCTAATGGCCTTCACCTCAGGCTCAAGCTTGATGATCACTGTAGAAGAACCAACTTCGTACCTACTAAAAATATGCTCATTCACATTTGAGCTTATTCACACACTCCTACCTACCCTATGAGCTGCAGCTCTCCACTTTAACTCAAACAACATGAAACTTCCAATGAAGCCAATCATTTATCTTATCTGAAATTTGGACCTCTTGATTGCACTTGAACCCAAAGTAGACATGATATTGTGATGACCAAGCTAACTTAGAATGTATCTGATGTTCATAATGAAAATGAAAATGGAAAATGGGACTATAAAACTCTTCCATGTATTCAGCTACAGGGTCAAAGAAGACATGATCTTTTTTATGATACTCATAACATTCTGTAACTTTGGACAACTCATATATGCTTTGTTCACCCACACAAGATTTCATTTGTATGCTATCCAAATTTTGTTCCAACTAATTCTCAAAAACAATGTATTCTTCCTCAATCTCTAAGAAGAAAGGTAGCAACACCCCCTCTTTGTGTTCTGGAATTAAAATCATTTGAAAAGACTGATCTTGATCATGAATACTATGAGATTGAATTTTATCTTTTGAAACTTGACTGTCCTTTTCAATGTTCTCTGTAACTTCACCCACAAACTAAATCTTATCTTCTGACTTGCACTCAAATGATTTCAGATTACAAGACAAGGATAAAGAAAAAATTTCACCCACTTTTTCCTTAGTGTGATAATTATTTGATGTAGGTTTATATAAGGAAAGACATGAAAAATCAACACTTTCCTTAACTTGAGGGTTATAGAAACTATCTTCCAGTATTTCCTCTTGTTTTTTGCAATGATTCTCATACTCCTGATGATCAAAAGACTGACAAGTATACTGCAACCTTTCATCAAACTCAGAGAATGTATCATAATTTTCATAAATAAAATCCTTTTGGGTTTCATTTTCATCTAAGAAAGAGGCTATCCTTTCTTCTTGGTGATGAAAGGGATTGTCATGAAGAGCTTCTAAAATTTCCTCATCCATGAACTCATCATCTTCATAAAAATTCTCCAAATATTCAATAAAACTCACACAGTGTTTACAGCAGTCTTTGACCAGGAATAAGGAGGGATGACACTCTTCATACATCTCATAAAATGCAACATGGAAATCAGCAAGAAAATATAATGAACCATTTGGCAGGCTTTCACACCAAGACCGTGCTTTTCCTTCCAAAGTGGCCATAAATATCTTCATGAGATAATCCTCAGGGAACTGAACCTTAAGACTGTGTACATGGATATGAAATCTAACCAAATGAAGAGTAGCATTTTATTTCTTTTCATATTTGAATATAGGAAGATCAATTAACCATTCAACCTTTGGCATAGGATTTGGAAAACCAAGGATATGAGACCTATTCATAGGGCCATACCTGGCATTTATTCTTGCAATGGAACTCATTCTGAAACTTCATAAAGCTATTGATCTTCAAGCAGTGGAGTCACCTTAAAATTTATTATTTGATGTGTGGAGTCGCTAAGGTATATGCAACCTCGAAAATCTTCCTGAGCTCCTACTAGTTTCAGAAGTTCAGCTTCAAAATCTCGGGAAAGTATAATCTTCAAACTCTCGGTAGATGCACCAAAATGTTATCACCAAAATCGTACCTGATTGGCTGTTGATCAGACAACTTTAGTGTAACTCTTTCAAACCAATCTTTTGATCGAGGCTTAGCCTCCTCAACCTGAGAGGGCTCTCTCAAAGGTTAATGATATTGATTAAAGATGTAGATAGATGGCTAACTCTATGTGTTTTGATTTTGTATGGTTATAGGTTGAAAAGATGGAGGCTTGCTACCATTGGGCTATGGAGTTAGTGACAGGGATAAAGATAACAATAGCTCTTCTAGTGGAAGCTGAGGCTTGTATATATTTCAATGAAAGAGTAACACATTTAGGAAAATAACAATAACTTGAAAGTTCAAAGGAAGTCAAAGCATGTAATACATGAATTCTGAGTAATGAGACATCAAGGCTATGGAAGAGAAACCTTTCAAACATAGGGCATAAAACTCATTGAAAATACACTAAGAATCTCAAGTGAAGAAAAGTTGTATGTTACTGTATATATCAGTCAATCCAAAACTTTACAAAGTGGTCTGCTTAGATAACATTTTCCAACCTGTAGGTTGAAACCAAAATTAACGTGTATACATTGGGCTTATGGATTCAAAGAAATATTAGAAAATCAGTGAATCTAATTGACATGGAAGTTGAGGCATATCAAGGTTTTTAGTCATGAGACATACACTTGAAACATGTGAAAACACAGTCAATCCATTTATAAGGGAAGTCAGAGCATCTAAATATGAGTTCTAATTAATGTAGACGAACACCACTACAAATAATATATATAAGAAACACTGATAGAACAAGAAGACACTAAAAACCCCTTCTGAATCTCAAGTTGGTCAAGTAGAAGCTCTCTGCATTAGCTGAAACAGTATTTTTACAATATGCACCATTTTTGCCGAAAAGTCTCCAAACCTTTGCTAATTTGACCCCTTGGTATTTAATAGACATGTTACCACATGTGATGATATTCCTCTAGGCAAGATACATCTAATTTCTAACTACTGACACCTTGCACAACCATAAAACATGAAATTTATGACAAAGAGACACCTATCCTACTGGACAGTCCTATTTGAGCTAGGACTCAAACTCCTTATTAATATCTTTAATAAACTTATCCTAACAACCTTAGCTATTTTAAATTACATCATTGACAAGTATGTAATCACATGGTTGAATTTGGATGATGGGCTTGAGCTCTTCATGACCACTTTGCTGACCTCCTCAAAAGCAGGAAACTAAACCCTGTTTTTTAGGCATATGGTCTTTTTCATTCATTGAACATTATGACCATCATGTACTCTTGATTTCGTGGTACTTGTTGAAAATGCAGCAAGATGATGGAGCTTAGTGAAATGAAGTCGCCTTCACTAAGTGGGCCCGCAGGCAAATTCTGGCGCAAAATCTATTTTTAGACTATGTCTATTTTTAGACATATGGAGCATGGTCCAGGGGTTGCAGTATGTTATTCTTGGAGTATTGGTCATGTTGGTAAAAATAGATGGACCTCTAATTTTTTGACCTATAGGTCGATGTCTATTTTTAGACTGCCTATCCTAAAAATAGGGAAGTCAAATATTATTTACCCTTAATAATATTTGGACTATAAACTTCGGTTTACTCTCTTGGAGCACTTCAGTTCGAGCCTTGGAAGTGGCTCATGCATCTGACAGAGGAATTACGCTATTCCCAAGGGTTTGATGGCATCATGCATGGTTTACTTCAGTTAGGACTTCAGTGGCAGAAGTTTGGTGGAGTTAATGAGACAGCTAGTGGAGTTGTGTTCGGTTTAATTTAGTTGAACTGGTTGAGATTAGTTTAACTAGCTAATCAACTAGTTATGAGTGGAGTGAATTAAATATTATTTAATTCATTAATTTGTAACTCATTATTCAACTCAAGAACACATCAGTTCACTACAGTGCATGGACAGTTCAGTGGAGACTAGTGAAAGAGGTAGATGAAAAGGTGGAGTTAGCTATCAGTGGCGACATCAGTTGTGCATGAGATTTGCACCACACTTGGAGGAATTTCCCATGATGATTGCGCTGTCAAGCCAAGGAGATTCGAACCTTGGATCTCTATTTAGACAGGCCATGATTGCGTAATAGAGGCAAGGCAATTAGTGGTGAGTTTTGAACCAGTAACCTGTTCAAAACTGAGCTAGTTTGTGTGTAACTTTATGAGAAAGTACTGAGTACTTGTGAGGAGTATTGTACTGAGTTTTTTACATGATTTATCCATTATAATATACATAATAGCTGCGGGGTTTTCAGCTATAAGCTTTCCCCATACATACTGTGTTAATGTGTATGATGATTTGATGTGTTATCGCTTGATTTATTTCCGCATGTTTGATGATCTGAGTGGAAGAGATTATGTGTTGCATATAAATTCGAATTGTATGTGATCAGGATAGTCTCGGTGGATAATTAATCATTATTCAGCAAATTTCTACATGATATCAGAGCTATTGAAGCAGATATTGATCATCACAGTGATTACAAACTTATTTCGGTAGACAGAGTCTGCATGCGGGCCAGGTAGCCTTCGGATTCATCTTTCTTCGGAAAGTGAAAGGTCTGGTAAACGCCCCTTGCAGTCGATCTCTGTGCTAGAAATAATTTGTTCTCACAGATCTAGAGCGGTTGAGGTTTGAGGTGGAATTCGAAATTTTGCAGCAGTTTTGTTTTCTTGGTGCCGGTGTTGAAAATGTCTTTCAACGGTTTGCGACTCGAATATGCTCTTGAAGGCAGTTCGAATTATGTTGCATGCAAGGATCGCATGGAGGCAGTATTAGAAGATAATGGTCTGAAGGAGTTCGTAGATATGGATGTCCAAAAGCCCACTGATCCTGCTGAAGTCGAAGCATGGCAAAAGAAGATGGCGAAGTGTCGAAGGATCCTGTTGGAGGGCGTCAAGGATCATATTGTATCCAGCCTGCATGGAAAGGCTACTCCATATTTAATGTGGAAATCTTTGACGGATCTATTCCAGAGTAAGAGTGACCAAAGGAAGCTGGCACTCAAAGATAAGCTCAGGAACATCAAGATGGAGAAGGGTGACAGTATCGCCAAATACCTCACGAAGTTCACTCAGTGCAGAGATGAGCTGGGAAGTGTGGGGGTGATTGTCGAAGACGAGGACATGGTCGACTTGGCTCTCCTTGGTCTTCCGAAGGCTTGGCACTCATATCAATATAGTGTCAATGGCCAGGAGAAGCTGCCGGGATGGGAGCGCCTTTGGGAAGATCTCATGCAGGAGGAGATAAGGAGGACTACTCGAGATGGATCTTCATCAAAGGGAGCTGATGAAGAAAACTGCGCTTTGGTGGCCAAAGCAAAGAAATGGAAGGGTAAGAAAACCTCTCATTCTGGTGCAAAGGGAAAGAAGTAGGATATGGCGAAAGTGAAGTGTTTTCACTACCATAATCACGGAAATTATGCTACCAATTGTCCAAAGAAGAAGAAGAACAAGCAAGCGGGAAGATCTGCAGATGGAGAAGCTTTGGCTTCACAGTTCGAGCTTGAATTTTCACTGATTGCATGCTTTGTTTCAAGTGTGCTGGGATCGGTGTGGTTCTTGGACAGCGGTGCGTCATTTCATATGACGGGAGATCGGGATTTGTTCTCAGATCTGGAGGACAAATATTTGGGTGTGCACATTGAGATGGGCGATGATGGTAGATACAGTGCGACTGGTATCGGTACCATATCCTTTCAGAGGGAGTCTGGTAAACCCTTTGTACTGAAGGATGTCATGCATGTACCTGGATTGAAGAAGAACTTGATCTATGTGGCGATGTTGGAGGATAAGGGGTATGATGTGGTCTTCAGCGAAGGAAAAGCCTTCCTGCGCAGTAAGACTACTGGAGAGACCCGGAAGATAGGGGTTCGAACCAAGAACCTTTATCAGTTGCAGGTAGATGGCTGCGCAGCTATGGCATGCAAGGCGGGAGAAATGGTGAGCCGGGATGATGAGGGCGAACTGTGGCACAGGAGATTGGGCCACCTTCACCATGGAGCTTTGAAGATTCTGCAGCAGATTTCTACTGGGCTTCCTAAGGGCACTCTTGCGCAGTCAGATCAGTGCAAGGGGTGTACTTTAGGGAAGTATGTGAAAACCACCTTTCACGAGAAGGATAGTCACGCCACGACGATCCTTGAGAGAGTTCACACAGACGTGTGTGGTCCTTTCTCAGTTGCTTCGACAGCAAAGCACAGGTATTATGTGATCTTTGTTGATGATTTCTCTCGAAAGTGCTGGATCTTCTTCATGCAGAAGAAGAGCGATACATTCGCGAAGTTCTGTGAGTTTAAAGCACTAGTCGAGAAGGAGTTGGGGAAGAAGGTGATTGCTCTAAGGAGTGATAACGGTGGTGAATTCATCTCGGCTGAATTCAAGGAGTTCTGCAGCGCAGAAGGGATTCGGAGAGAGCTCATCGCACCCCATAACCCACAGCAGAACGGGGTGGCTGAGCGGAAGAACAGAACGATCGTGGGTGCTGCACGGGCGATGTTGCATGATCGGGGCCTACCCCTTCACTTGTGGGCTGAGGCATGCAATACAGCAGTGTATGTGCAGAACCGTTGTCCTCACAAGGTTCTTGGCATGAGTACACGAGAGGAGGCTTATTCTGGCAAGAGGCCTGATATTTCCCATTTGCGGATTTTCGGATCTCCTGTCTACATGCATGTGACGAAGGATGCAAGAAGGAAGCTGGATCCAACTGCTGAAGTTGGAATATTTGTGAGGTACACTGATACACCTCACAACTATCGGGTGTATGTGCCAGACAGTCGCAAGACTGTTGTGCGACGGGATATAAAATTCCAGGAGGAGAAAGCCATGCAGTGTTCGCTTGAGAGGGAGCTACACTTGCATGCAGATGAGGAGCTGTTAGTTCCTAAGGAGGAGCTTCCGGATGTGGATCGGCCACAAGAGGAGGTTCAGGAGGTGGAAGAAACCACCCATGCAGCGCCAACCATCAGAGGGCGCATGCGCACTACAGAAGCTGAGCGACTGGCTCGGGATGGAGAGAAGGTTGTAGGACCACCTACAGCACAGCGCAGACAGAGGCAGTCACCGGATCGGTACACTGGATACATGGCTCTTGTGAGTCAATGTGTTGTGACGGAGCCATCCTCTTTTGAGGAAGTTGTGGAGGAACCCGCATGGGTTGATGCCATGATCGAAGAATATGATTCGATCGTCAGGAACAGTGCATGGGAGATTGTCCCAAGACCGGTGGAGAAATCAGTGGTGGGTTCGCGATGGATCTACAAAGTGAAGCAGGCGGCTGACGGGAGTGTGGAGAAGTACAAGGCGAGATTTGTCGCCCGTGGCTTTTCACAGATCGAGGGGATTGACTATGAGGAGACTTTTGCACCTGTCGCAAGGTACTCTTCCATACGGACGATCCTTTCTCTCTTAGCGCAGATGGGGTGGCACATTCATCAGATGGATGTGAAGACTGCGTTCCTCAATGGAGTTATTGAGGAAGAGGTGTACATAGAGCAGCCTGAAGGTTTTGAGATCTTCAGCGATTAGTCGCATGTGTGCGCGAGCTCCGAAACCTTTGTACGGAAATTTGAGAAGGCAGGCACCTGGAGGTGTGACTGCCTCGGGTAGACGACTACTTCACGGAGCTTAGATTCTCCAGATTGAGCGGATCCAAACACATGCCAGGAAAAAGGGTGGAGGAAAGCTTTTGATCATCGTTATTTCGTCTTGTATGTGAATGATACGTTTTATTGCTTGATGGCTTGATTGGTACTTTCATGAGGAGGATCTTGCACGAGAGTTCGAGATGAAGGACAGACATCAGCAGATATTTCCTGAGATTAGGTGGCTTCTTTGGAAAGGATTGTTTGTTTCTCGGGGGGGCAAGTATGCAGGGAGATTGGAAGAGGTTCAACATGCGGAACAAACCTGGTGGCCTCCTCTTCCTGGTGGTTGGAGGAAGGAGGATGCTACTTCAGTGGAGGTAGTGGATGCCACTGTCTATCGACAGTTGGTGGGGTCGCTTATGTATCCTGTCAATACACGACCCGATATATGCTATGCAGTTAACCAGCTTTTGCAAGCTATGGTTAAGCCTACCAAGCTCTTTTGGAAGGCAGGCAAGCATGTATTGCGCTATATTAGAGGCACATCGGGATATGGTCTATGGTACAGAAAGGAGGATGGAGCGAAGCTTTCTGGCTTCACTGATGCAGATTGGGCAGGGAGTCCAATGGACCAGAAGAGCACATCTGGAGGAGTTTTCAGCATTGGGTCGACAGCAGTTTCCTGGTACAGCAGGAAGCAGAGATCCGTGGCACTCAGTTCAGCAGAGGCTGAGTACATGGCAGCTAGCTTGGTTGCATGCGAGGCTATTTGGATGAGGAAGATCCTCGTTGGATTGTTCGAGTTGCATTTGGAGCCTACAGTGATTTACTGTGATAACCAGAGTTGCATTAAACTCTCGGCTAATCCAGTATTTCATGATAGATCCAAACACATCGACATCAGGTACCATCATATCAGAGATTGTGTTCAGCGAAGAATCATGATGCTTTCATATGTTCCCACGGAGGATCAGGATGCCGACATCCTGACGAAGGTGCTCACCAGGAGCAAGTTCGAATTCCACAGAGGCAGGATAGGGGTTGCAGATAATCCATATGTTGCTGAGAGGGAGTGTTGAAAATGCAGCAAGATGATGGAGCTTAGTGAAATGAAGTCGCCTTCACTAAGTGGGCCCGCAGGCAAATTCTGGCGCAAAATCTGTTTTTAGACTATGTCTATTTTTAGACATATGGAGCATGGTTCGGGGATTCCAGTTTGAGATTCTTGGAGCATTGGTCATGTTGGTAAAAATAGATGAGACTCTATTTTTTAGGTCGAAGAGGTCGAAGGCTATTTTTAGACTGCCTCTCCTAAAAATAGGGAAGTCAAATATTATTTACCCATAATAATATTTGGACTCTAAACAACAGTTTACTCTCTTGGAGCACTTCAGTTCGAGCTACAGAAGTGGCTCATGCATCTGACAGAGGAATTACGCTATTCCCAAGGGTTTGATGGAATCATGCATGGTTGACTTCAGTTAGGACTTCAGTGGCAGAAGTTTGGTGGAGTTAATGAGACAGCTAGTGGAGTTGTGTTCTGTTTATTTTAGTTGAACTGGTTGAGATTAGTTTAACTAGCTAATCAATTAGTTATGAGTGGAGTGAATTAAATATTATTTAATTCATTAATTAATAACTCATTATTCAACTCAAGAACACATCATTTCACTACAGTGCATGATCAGGTCAGTGGAGACCAGTGAAAGAGGTAGATGAAAGGGTGGAGTTAGCTATCAGTGGCGACATCAGTTGTGCATGAGATTTGCACCACACTTGGAGGAATTGCCCATGATGATTGCGCTGTCAAGCCAAGGGGATTCGAACCTTGGATCTCTATATAAAAATGCCTAGATTGCACAATAGAGGCAAGGTTGGCGGTGAGTTTTGAACCAGTAACCTGTTCAAAACTAAGCTAGATTGTGTGTAACTTCATGAGAAAGTACTGAGTACTTGTGAGGAGTATTGTACTGGTTTTGTTACATGATTTTTCCATTATAATATACACAATAGCTGCGGGGTTTTCAGCTATAAGCTTTCCCATACATACTGTGTTAATGTGTATGATGAATTGATGTGTTATCACTTGATTTTATTTCTGCATGTTTGATGATCTGAGTGGAAGAGATTATGTGTTGCATATAAATTCGAATTGTATGTGATCAGGATAGTCTCGGTGGATAATTAATCATTATTCAGCAAATTTCTACAGTACTTTGCTTTTGTAAGTTGAATCAATACATGCAAAAACTCCTCCCTAGACTCCAGCTATCCAAAATCTTCATCAAACTATTCAAATAAGATGAAAATAGACTGCGCTACGAAAACAAGATAGTTTCGTAGCGCTTTTCATAGCGCTGCTCTTTAACCCTTTTTTCTTTAAAATCTTGACTTCTTTCCTTCAAAATCATCTTCATTACCTTTATATATATCCTCCTTAGAAATTTCAAACCTTAATTCATATTTTTATGCCCCAAAATGTGATGAAAAAGGGCAAGAAAAGCTACTACAGTAGTTTCGTAGCGCTTTTCTCCCTTTTTAGTGTTTGCGCTACGAAACTGCTGAGTGAGCAGTTTTTTCCGAAATTTTCCAAAATGAAAATTGTAAATGTGCTAAAAACTCAAAATCAATCTGATTTCATCATATCACTTGAAAAAAAGAGTCATTCCAACCTTCTTGAGGTCCCTTCTCCATTTGCAATAGGTTGGCCTATTGGTTTTTCTTGTTTTTTCCTAAAAAATAGCTCCTGGGACAAAGCCTATATCTCCTACTCCATGATGTATTTTGAGAAAAGGAAGGAGGTTTTTATAGGCCATGATGTATTGAATACAAAATCTCTCTCTTTTTTTTGAAACACATCTCCTGCTGTCCATAACCTACCTTTGAAAAACATGTGTAAAACAGGAAAACTCTGTTTTTGAAAATAGGGCTTCAAAGAAAGCCTTTTATCGCCCAACTGATAACACTTGTTATAAAAGTGAGAGAGGTTATGGTAGCTGGGGCTATGATGAAAACAAAACTCTTTCATAATTCCAAAATAATGTTGAATTTGGCCAGAAACTAGACTTGAATTTGACTGCTAAACAATCATGTACTGGACATTTTGTAACAACAGTTTCGTAGCGCATTTGAATTTATCAAACTATCCCACCTCCAAAATAATTGTAGGAAACAGAGAGAGGTTTTTTTAGTTAGGTATGTTAGGAGGAAAAACCTCTTTCATTGTTCCTAAATCCATTTTTAGTTACTCACAAAATTCCTTAGAAGTGGACTACTCAAAACCAGGAAACAAAGTTTTGCTTCATATTGCGCTACGAAAAGATAGCGCTTTCGTAGTGCAAAATGACTTTTTTGAACTAGTGGCACTACGAAAGTAAGGTTTCTTGGCTAATTAGATAGTTTTAATGAAAAAAATTATGTAAATGAAATGAATGATGAAATGATGAATGGCTTGACATGAAAAACCTTTAAAATGAATTTATTTAACACTAAGGAAGGTTCAAACCTAAAGATCTAATACTCCCATTTGGTCAAATTCAAGAAATGATTCCTAAGACCCTATTTTGACCCATGATAAAAAAAAAACTTGACACAATGATGTTTTGAAATTTTTTTGGGTGATAATAGTGGCTCCACTTGGGATAGTGTGCCCCTGTGGTACACTAAGAACTCGTAGCTCCAATGTTGCTATCCATCCTTTAGAATAAAAACTCTAAAATTTTGCCAAGCTTCTCTTCAAGCTCTAATGGCATTCACCTTAGGCTCAATCTTGATGATCACTACATAAGAACCAACTTCGTACCTACTGAAAAGATGCTCATTAACCTTTGAGCTTATTCACACACGACTACCTACCCTATCACTTGCAACTCTCCAGTTTAACTCAAACAACATGAAACTTCCAATGAAGCCAATCATTTATCTTATTTGACATTTGGACCTCTTGATTGCACTTGAACCAAAAATAGACATGATATTGTGATGAACAAGGTAACTTAGAATGTATCTGATCTTCATAATGAAAATGAGACTAGAAAACTGGACTGTAAAACTCTTCCATGTATTTAACTATAGGGTCAAAGAAGACATGATCTTTTTTTTTGATACTCATAACATTCTGTAACTTTGGAAAACTCATATATGCTTTGTTTAGCCACACAATATTTCATTTGTATGCTATCCAACTGCTATTCCAAATGATTCTAAAAAACAATGTATTCTTCCTCAATCTCTAAGAAGAAAGGTAACAACAACCCCTCTTTGTGTTATGGCATTAAAATCATTTTGAAAAGAATGATCTTGATCATGAGTACTATGAGATTGAATTTTATCTTTTGAAACTTTAATGTCCTTTCCAATGTTATCTGCAACTTCACCCACAAACTGAATCTTATCTTCTAACTTGCACTCGAATGATTTCAGATTAGAAGACAAGGATAAACAAAAATTTTCACCCACTTTTTCCTTAGTTTGATCATTATTTGATGTAGGCTGATATAAGGAAAGACATGAAAAATCAACACTTTCCTTAACTTGAGGGTTATATAAAATATCTTCCAGTATTTCCTCTTGTTGTTTGTAATGATTCTCATACTCCTGATGATCAAAAGACTGGAAAGTCTGCTGCAACCTTTCATCAAACTCAGAGGATGTATCATAATTTTCATAAATAAACTCCCGCTGGGTTTAATTTTCATCTAAGAAAGAGGTTATCCTTTCTTCTTGGTGATGAAAGGGATTGTCATGAAGTGCTTCTAAAATTTCCTGATCCATGAACTCATCATCTTCATAACAATTCTCCAAATATTCAATAAAAATCACATAGTGTTTACAACAGCCTTTGACCAGCAATAAGGAGGGATGACACTCTTCATACATCTCATAAAATGAAACATGGAAATCAACAAGAGAATATAATGAACCATTTGGCGGGCTTTCATACCAAGACCATGCATTTCCTTCCAAAGTGGCCATAAATATCTTCATGATATAATCCTTAGGGAACTAAACCTTAAGGCTGTGTACATGCATATGGAATCTAACCAAATGAAGAGCAAAATTGTCTTTCTTTTCATCTTTGAATATAGGAAGATCAGTTAACCATTCAACCTTTGGCATAATATTTGGAAAACCAGCGATATGAGACCGATTCATAGGGCCATACCTGGCATTTATTCTTGCAATGGAGATCATTCTGAAACTTCATCAAGCTACTGATCTTCAAGCAGTGGAGTCACCTTCCAATTTATTATTTGATGTGTGGAGTCGCCAAGGTAGATGCAGCCTCAAAAATATTCTTGAGCTCCTGCTACCTTCAGAATTTCAGCTTCAAAATCTTGGGAAAGTATAATCTTCAGACTCCCGACAACCGCACCAAAATGTTGTCACCAAAATCATACCTGATTTGCTGCTGATCGGACAACTTCAGTGTAACTCTTTGAAACCAATCTTTTGATTGAGGCTTAGCCTCCTCAACCTGAGAGGGATCTCTCAAAGGTTAATGATATTGAGTAAAGAGGTAGATAGATGGCTAACTCTATGTGTTTTGACTTTGCATGTTTATAGGTTGAAAATATGGAGGCTTGCTACCATTGGGCTATGGAGTCAGTGACAGGGATAAATATAACAATAGTTCTTTTAGTGGAAGCTAAGGCTTGTATATATTTCAATGAAAGAGTAACACATTCAGGAAAATCCCAATAACTTGAAAGTTCAAAGGAAGTCAAAGCATGTAATACATGAATTCTAAAAAATGAGACATCAAGGCTATGGAAGAGAAACCTTTCAAAGGTAGGGCATAAAACTCATTGAAAATACACTAAGAATCTCAAGTGAAGAAAAGTTGTATGTTACTGTATATATCAGTCAATCGAAAGCTTTACAAAGTGGTCTACTTAGGTAAAATTTTCAAACCTGTAGGTTGAAACCAACATTAGCATGTATATATTCGGATTATGGATTCAAAACAATCTCAGAAAATCAGTGAATCTAAATGACATGGAAGTTGAGGCATATCAAGGTTTTTAGTCATCAGACATACACTTGAAACATGTAAAAACACAGTCAGTCCATTTATAAGGAAGTCAAAGCATCTAAAGATGAGTTCTGAGTAATGTAGATGAACACCATTGCAAATAAGATACATAAGGAACACTTATAGAACAGGAAAAAACTAAAAACCCCTTCTGAATCTCAAGTTGGTCAAGTAGAAGTTCTTTGCATTAGCTGAAACAATCTTTTTACAATATGCACCAGTTTTGCAAAAAAGTCTCCAACCCTTTGCTAATTCGACCCCTTGGTCTTTAATAGAAATATTACCACATGTGATGATCTACTTGTAGGCTAGATACATCGAATTTATAACTACTGACACCTTGCACAACCATAAAACATGAAATTTGTGACAAATAGACACTTATCCTACTTGACAGTCCTATTTGAACTAGGACTCAAACTCCTTATTACTATCTTTAATAACCTTATCCTAGAAACCTTAGCTACTTGAAATTACATCAATGAAAATTATTTCATGACATGGTCGAATTTGGATGATGGGCTTGAGCTCTTCATGGCCACTTTGCTGACCTCCTCAAAAGCAGGAAACCAAACCCTTTTTTTTGGGCATATGGTCTTTTGCATTCATTGAACATTATGACCATCATGTACTCTTAATTTCATGGTCCTTTACTTTTGGAAGTTGAATCAACACATTAAAAAACTCCTCCATAGACTCCACCTATCCAAAACCATCATCAAACTGTTCAAATGAGCTGAAAATAGACTGCGCTACGAAAACAAGACAGTTTCGTAGCGCTTTTCATAGCGCTGCCCTTTAACCCTTTTTTCTTCAAAATATTGGCTTCTTTCCTTCAAAATCATCTTCATTACCTTTATATATATGCTCCTTAGCAATTTCAAACCTTAATTCATATTTTTACCCCCAAAAATGTGATGAAAAAGGGCAAGAAAAGCTGCTACAGCAGTTTTGTAGCGCTTTTCTCCCTTTTTACACTGTTTGCGCTACGAAACTGCTAAGTGAGAAGTTTTGTCCAAAATTTTCCAAAATGAAAATTTAAAATGTGCTAAAAACTCAAAATCAATATTATTTCATCATATCACTTGAAAAACGGAGTCATTCCAGCCTTCTTGACGTCCCTTCTTCAGTTGCAATAGGTTGGCCTATTGGTTTTTCCTGTTTTTTCCTGAAAAATAGGTCTTGGGACAGAGCCTATATCTCCTACTCCATGATGTATTTTTAGAAACTGAAGGAGGTTTTTGTAGGCCATGATGTCTTGAATAAAAAACCTCTATTTATTTTTTTAAACACATCTCCTGCTGGTCAGAACCTGCCTTTGAAAAACATGTGTAAAACATGAAAACTCTATTTCTGAAAATAGGGCTTCAAAGAAAGCATTGTATCTTCCAAATGTTACCACTTATGAGAAAAATGAGAGAGGTTATTGTATCTGGGGCTGTGATTAAAACAAAACTATTTCATAATTCCAAAATACTTTTTCATCTGGCCAAAAATGGAACTTGAAGCAGACTTCTAAACAATCATGTACATGAAATTTTGTAACAGTAGTTTCGTAGCGCATTTTAATTTATCAATTTATCCCACCTCCTAATTAATTTGAGGAAAAAGAGAGAGGTTTTGGTAGTTAGTTTTGTTAGGAAGAAAAAAAATTTCATTTTTCCTAAATTCATTTTCCAGTTTCTTAGAAACCGCCTTAGAAGTTGACTACTAAAAACCCGAAAACAAAGTTTTGCTTCATATTGCGCTACGAAAAGACGACGCTTTCGTAGCACAAAACGACTTTTTTGAACTAGTGGCACTACAAAAATAATGTTTCTTGGCTAACTAGACATTTTTGATGAAAAAAATTAGGGAAATGAAATGAATGATGAAATGATGAATGGCTTGACATGAAAAACCTTTAAAATGAATTTATTTAACACTAAGGAAGGTTCAAACCTAAATATATAATACTCCCTTTTGGTCAAATTCAAGAAATGATTCCTAAGACCCTATTTTGACCCATGATAAAAAAAAAAACTTGACACAATTATTTTTTGAAATTTTTTTTTGGTGATAAAAACCACTATGCTTGAGTCTTGTCGTTGCAAGACTTTAGGTTGGCCCCATCTTAACAAAAGTGATCTAGAATTCGGAAACAAATATTAGACACTCCTAGAGGGTAAGAAAGTTCCAAATTTTCACCTCTAGGATGCACTGTTGTGCCACGTGGGACACCTCTGTGTTCCTTCAAGCGAGCGTGCCAAGATGATTTGGGAAGCACACTAGAGTTGGGTCATTGGACATTTCAGCGTTGAGAAAACATTAGCATTACTATAAAAGTATTTCTATTGGCAAAACCTTCGACATGATGTTGAGAAGTACATCATATCTTTCATTGCCTGTGCCATTTCCGAACTGACCATGAAGAAGCAAGGCCTATATACTCTACTGCCTATCCATAATCCATTAGAGAACTTTTGAGGTCTAAAATGGGCCTCCTAAGAAAAATGTACAACAAAAATAAACTTTAGAAGAACCAATAGGATTCAAGATGATGATGTCAACCATGGGGATGATTCACCATTTTTTGGGTAAAAATGTAAAAATATTAAAAAATAATAAAATAATAAAACTACTTTTTCAACTTGTATTTTCAACTTATCTCCCAAATTTTTTACTCAAATTTCGAGCGAGAGTACTCATTGGATGAAAAATTTAATTCCTCATCCAAGGAGTACCCATATTACATAGTTTCGATGGACCCTACTACACGAAAAATTAGAAATACATGAAAAAACATGATTGCAATCACATTTTTCATGTAGGAGGGTCCATCGAAAGTATGAAACATGGGTACTCCTTGGATGAGGAATCAAATTATGCATCCAACGAGTTTTCCCGCTTGAAATTTGAGTAAAATCGTAGGGAGTTATGTTGAAAATAAGAGTTCAAAAGGTAGTTTTTTCTTTTTTCCCTCTAAAATTTGATGATGTAATCAAATCTTATTTTATTATTTCCATTATTATTTTATAATTTCCTTAGGAATCCCATTTTAGACCTCAAAATTAACCTAATTCAGCCATGGGAATCCATCTCCATGGATTACATGTCAGGCCTTACTTCTACCAAGCATGGCAATGACTGTGCTTTTGTGTTCGTCGACAGATTCCGCACATGTACAACTCAAGGCATCCATGCACATTGGATGAGAGCCCCTATGTCTAACACAGTTATAACTGGGCTCTCCATAGCTCAACTGGTCATAGCCCCTTTCAGGTGGCCTTAGAATTCCAGCTAACATGTCCCATTGATGTGGCCATACCATTTGCAGCTACTCGAGAAGATTCAGCTCATGTCCAGTCTGAAGCTAACAAGGCGAACAACTTCATTGAGCGCATTCTGCACATTCTCCAATAGGTCCATTAGATATTGGATAAAGCCAATGCTAAGTACAAGCAATGACATCATCGACATCAGATTATGGACACACATATCAAGAACACTCTCTAGCAGAAGATCTAGTTGTATTGCGTTGTCAAAGTTGGCCAACTCTTGCACTAGGACATGTGGCTCACCAAGGACCAAGTTCAGTAGAAGTTTCCTCATCTCATGGAGGAACTCAACACAATGGGGACCATTACTTCCTAAGGTGGTAGGAATGATCCAGATGGATATTGGTGGCCACCCACCTATTCCACTTGGACCCCCACCATTGTTTCTTTCAGTTTTTTATTTTCCTTAATTATAGCACAATTTACTATTTTTAGCAGTTTTTTAGTTCCTGAACTTCCGGAGCTGTTTTGAGGCCCTAAATGATGTTTTTTTGGAAACCCACAACCAACATGGGTGTTTAATTGATGTTGTTCACTCTAAAGTTGTAGTAATCAATTAGATATTTCTAACAAGGTATTTTGTGCGTCAAACAAAGATCGTATGCCAAAGTTACGTCGTCGGGAAGTTGACATGCCAATTTACCCAAACAGGGCCCATAGTTTTGGTGCTTCATATCCTAGGGTTAGGTTTTTGGATGTTTAGGGTTCTCCCATGTTTTTAAATAATAAAAAGGCCCTCGATCCTCATTGTAACATAGTTCATATGCATGTAGCCGCCACATCTATTCTCAGAGATAAGCTACCATTGCCCGAGCTAGTTTATTTCCACTCTATCTGTAAGCTTATTTCACTTATTTCATATTAATGAAATGAGGTATATTTTCTATTGCATATCTAAATTTATGTTTATTTCTATATTTTATTGTGCTCCTGCATAAATCCATATCACCTCCCCTCTATGTCACGTGACCGTTACAATTCAAAACACCTGCCATTAGCAAATAAACATTGTATGATTTAATCTCTCTCGCCAATGGATTCATTCCTTATTAATTCTATGCTCCTAAAAATGGTAATGCTTTTATCTCCACCCCCATGAATCCCATTATAAGAATCCCTCAATAGCCTTAATATTTTCCCTTTCGACAATTATCAAAATTGTGCAGGTGAACTTGAAGTGTTTTGAAGATTTCCGGCACCATCTGCAAGTCACCTCCCTCTAAAAATTTTAGCCATAAAAAAACCTAGTAACTTGGTATCGATTATCCTTTGAAATTGAAAATGTCTTAACATAAGGGAAAGGGGAAGAAATATGAGGAAAATCTAATGATCCCTCCTATGCCTGATCTAGATACGCTACCCTTAGTGGATACACAATACAAGATAGTCGAGACTCAGTGTGAATTTCACCTATATGAGCTTAGGAATTGGGAAACCCAAAAGTTTTTAGATAACAGTGATGATCTGGGCATCTGGAAATCCCTCTTGCCGCAGTTTTTCTTCCCTCAAACCTATTTTTTCCTTGATTTTGTAACCTAGTGTCAATTGAGATACCTCCCCAATCACAAAGCAATTGTTGCCCAAAATTACGAAGTTTTATTTTCAATCACCCCAAGAGTATCTGACATTCCCTTCAGGTAAATTCTCAAGCCTATTTGCATCCTTTTTCAACTAATACCATGTTGGAAATATATCAGAAGCTTACCTTTTCCCAAAGAGCCCATATATTTGAGTGTTTCTTTCCTAAAAAATCTGAATTACCCAGAAACAACCCTCCTTAATCTACCTCCATTTTTCCTGAGATGTCAAGGTAGGTGATATTTATGGTTACATGTCAATTGGGTTATCGTTCAGACTAGTGGGTGGATAAAGTGGTATTAGGATTCTTGTTAGTTTTTTCAGCCGGAGAAAAGGCTTTAATACTTTTTAATTATAGTCAATGTTTTTCAGATATCCTTCATGAGTATTTTATGAAATTAAAAACTGAAGGTGATTTTAAACACTAATCAATTTTGGTTTATTAAATGTTGTATTATCAAGCAGACAAGTTTCAGTTTCAATTGTAGAGATTTCATGAGCAAGGAAAGAAATTATCAATTGTCCACTAGACTTCTTTACCAAGAAAGAACTCAGAAGAATTTGCATTCAAAAATTTTGTAGATCAGTTTCCACACACATCTTTGTCTCTTCTTAGCCCTGATGCTCTACCAAGAATTTCACCAGAAATCAAGAAGTTTCTAAATCTCATAGAGCTCGCTAAATTTGGAGACTGGTATTTATACCAAAATTACATAGAGATTAGAATCTATGGGTGTGAGCTTCCTCCCTATATATTTCCAAAGTTTGTACCATTAAGCTTTTTTTCCGTTCAATATATCAGACATATGCTATATGCAATTTTTTTCAAGAAAAAATAAAGCACATTTTAAGTTAAAAGCACAAGTTGGTCCCTACATTTTCAACACTAGAGAAGCAAAAAAGGAAGTGGATGAATTGCTAAAACAAATGAAGTTTAAGTTGAGCTTCACCTAGTCTTATAACCCATTGGGAATCATTTCTAAGCTAAGGGTTGAATAGAAAACTACTCTGTATGCACACACACCCATACAAGAGATAGGGAAATATGATAATCCGGAAAAGTGGACTGAGAACACTCTACAGGAGGCTAAATAAAAAATTGTCAGACAAAATTATTTGTAGACTCCAATTCCAAAGGTCAAAGACACTAAGATAATAAGGGAAATTATGTCCTCCAATGATTTAGAGTCACAATATTTCTAGGTGTTCAAAAGAAGAAAGAAAACAAACCCGAAGAATAAAATAATCATCGACATCAAAGATGATACATAGACCAACACTCAAGGAGAGTCATCAAAAGAGAAAGAAACACAATACCAGGACATAGTGGTCTTAACAGATTTATTAGTAACTCCTTTCACTAATGTTTAAGAAATAACACAATCACCTGTGTCCTCTTCATCTCAGATTCCCACACACAACAAAGTTTCTTTTCTCGGTACAAGGATATAAAAAGGAATAATGAAGCCCTTAAAGCTACAACTTATTCAAAGTTCTTGAAGCATACTGCCACTACATAACATATACTCCTACCTACATTTGAAACATAGAAAGGGAAGTTTTAGTTGGCCTTCGTAGAACCTGTTAGGGTCCTATAAATATAAGATTCATAATTTTGAATTGACTGATGATAGTCTTGTAAAATATGTACATACCTTGCTTTCTGCAAGTTGTTTTCCCATATTTTGAAAAAAATAAAAAATAAAAATAAAAAAGAGGGTAAAAGTCCTAAAAGACAGATCAAAGGACTTAAAAAATATAGACCCCAAAATAAAAAGATGAAAATAAAACATGAAAGTGTGAAAGTCCAAATGCCACTACTTTTTACTTTTTTTGCAAATGATTATGGCAGAGTGTCAATAAATGCCATAATCCATGATGAGTTAAAATGTTTAATCTTGACTTGTCATGTTTTCAATTTCCATGTTTTAGATAGTGAATAAAGATTTGTCAGACAGATTAATCCTGACAAATCAGTAGATAGGTAGAGAATAATGAGGAGATCATCAGTTTAATCTGAGCCCTCGGATGAAATAAGGTAGAATTATATTGTTTTATTGCTTTCAAAAGAATAAAATGTTTCAAGGTAGCAAGCTTAAATGCACCTGCTAAAAAGAAGAAAAAATGTTAGAGTAATGTTGGGTAGGTAGAAAGAAGTGGGGAAAAGCATGTAATATTCACCACCAGGAAAAAATCACTAATTTCCTTCCCCTATAAGTATTCAGTATTCTACACTACCAGTCAAAAAGGCTCGGAGCATTTCTCTAACTTTTGTTGGGACCGGACCCAAGGCTTGATGACTGGATAGTGGAAAATGTTGAATTCTTATAATAAAATCCCCTTTACCATAATTTATCCCTCATTCATACATTTAATTCATCTTCATAAGTAAATAATCCTTCTTACATAAAGAAGCCTAAAATCCCATTTAATTAACTTCCTTCATTCATAAATAATACAAAAACCCCCAAAAAACACTCTATCCTAAGTAAATTGGTGAAATGATGAAATAATAAGCTTTGCTTTTATTTATTCAATCTACTTGGTCATTTAGTGTATTTTTGTGTATTTCATCTCCCCTTGGCATATTAAATTTTAACTTATGCTATTAATTCCCTAAAAATACCTTATCCTATCTATATAAATCCCTATATCTAAATACCCCCGAAAACCCACTATTATAAAGATTTTAGACCAAAGATATTATCCACATGCTAAATTAAAAACCCAAATAATTCTCCCTTTGGTCTAAAACTAACCTTAATTAAATACCCCTCCCCCTATGGTCTTTAAACTATTCAAGAATTTTAAAAACTATATAATAATATACCGCACCCGTATTTTGTTTTATTAAAACAGTTCACAAATGTTTTAAAAACACCATACATTATGCTACCCCCCGCATACTTTATAACCCAAGGCTTTCTTTGAAATAAACTAAGGTATGTTTTAAATAAACTAAACCCTTGCCCGTATGCCAATCCACCATACTATATGAAGCCTCATGCTTCATATTCTTAACTTTCACAATACATGACAATTACCCCGCCGCTGCATATGATTGAACCCAACCTGCATTATATTTTACCAAGGTTTAAGGTGTAACAACCTTTTCTAAAGCGCCTTTGTAATGATATATTACCCCCCCCCTACATACCTTGTAACCCAAAGTATGTTGAAATAAACTAAGGTTTATTTAATAAAATCAAAACCCTCGCCCCATATATATAAACCCCACATCCATATTCATTAAACAATATATAAGCTAAACCTTATATAAATGTTTTTTACCCATTTATGCATATATAAGTTCCCCGGTCCCACCATATTTTAGCCGCACCTTCCAAAAGAGATCTCAACCCTTCGCTCCCGATTATCAGATCCAACAGCTCTTAAACGATATCGTGTCACAAACTGATCGCTCGCCCAAAGCCCAAACAGACGTGAAATAAGTTGTTTTATCAATTCCGCCTCCTTTGACGTGGCATCCTCTCATAGGATCGCATTTGTTTCAATAAAAAAAACTTACCACTTGAACTCAACGTGAAAACCATCGCCTGGTTTCGCATTTTAAACAAAAACCACTCCCGCGATTTGATAATACCTGCATTTAATGCATTATATTTGATGTTAATTTGCACGTTTCAAACTGTAAAAGCTCTGATAAACTGTGTGAGAAATGTTTTCCCCAAATTTTCAATTTATACCCAGATAAAATCAAATTTGACTTTAGATTCCCTATTTGAAGGCTGGAAAAGCCATTCTCTACTCTAGCAAGTCGGACCAGACCTCACATTTGGCCTCGAAACTCTGAAACCCGTTCAAGCATCCAAATACCTGCGATTTAAGGTATTTTTCATCAGATTAAAACCCTGCAAAGTCAATTCTAAACCGTCCATAAGTAAAACAACCTTTTAATTTGAAGAACGCATCAAAGAAATTGCCCAAAAATGCCCAAAACAGGCCAAACCCTAGCCAATTTTTCCCAGAAAATTCTGAGTCCAAAAAAACCACTTTTTAAGCCAATCTCCTTAATTCGTAACCTCTGAAGATCAATTTCAAAGACAGAAAAGGGTTTAAAGCTTACATATACCCTAAAAACCCCTTTTGCAGTCAATCCATTCAAGAAACCCTCATTTTCTGTCTTATTCGAGTTTTAATCTTCTGACAAAGAAAAAACAATTCCTGCAAACAATTTAAGCTTGTAGTAGTTATTCCAAAATGACCAAAAATCATATCACAGCTAGACCTGGAGGTTCTAAACCAACCAAGCCTAGAGGATCCAAACCTCCTAAATCTGTAACAACTAAAGCTGTTAAATCTACTTCGGTCTTCACTGCTAAGTCCACTAAATCAGTAAATCCTCTCTAGCCACCTATAGTTGCTAAAGAAACCCTTCCATTGACTAATATGGACTACAAGATTGTTGATCCTGTTGTGGAATTCAAACTTTTTAGAAATACATAATTGGTGCTATGATAAATACTTGGACAAAGATGAAATGCCTATTTGGGAAACTCATTTGCCCAAATATGTAGTTCCATTGACCCACCCTGGACAAGACCTTGTTAGGTTATGTCAAAAACATTATGAAACAGACCAAAGGGCCATTGTTAATGCTGACAGAGAAATCCTTTTTACCATCGCAACGGAATCAATAAATCAAATGTTGCAATTACATTCTAATCCTCAATCAGCCCCCCTATCTATAGAAGCTTTGACCCAGTTGTACTTAGGCCTGGATTTCCCAAATAGGTTTATGATATTTCAAAACCTTTTGCCTTCCCATGTTGACATTCCTAAGTTGAACCCTCCTTATTCCACTACCAAATTTCCTGAAGGGTCTAGAAATATTATTTCAATGCTATCTTTTATACTGGGATACTTTACAGATGGATTCACTGATGAATCCATTCTTGGATTTTTATCCACCTTATCTCCAGGCCAACCTCCAGAATCATTTTTTATTATGCCAGATTCATAGTAGACAATATTCATCATCAGCTAACCAAACTACCCACTGAAGGGGTTTTCAGATACTCATCCTACTTGTTTCACTTATTTTTATTCTTCCAAGCTGATAATTTTCCAATTCCATTGAAAAATATGGATATGGAGGGTAAGCCTTTATCTATTATCTTCTGGACTTCCTTGCTCAAGAAAGAGGGTATTGAGTTCACCTACACATATTTTTCATACCTCTTTCTACATCCAGCAATGAACGATTTATACAAAGCAGAGCAGCCCAGAGTCAATTAAGAAATGAAAAGAATCTTGCAACTATCAAAACATATTAAAATGGGAGACTGGTTTCTTTATGAAAAGCATATAGAGATAAGAATTTTTGGATCCAACTTATTACCTTATAATTTTCCTTAATATATTAGCATGAGAACTTTTGCATTGGAGTATTTAAGACAAATTCTTAATTTTGACTCTATTAACTTCTTAGCTGCTAGGAAAAAGACTCAATTCAAGCTAAATAGTCAGATTGGTCCTTTCATCATAAACAACAGAGAGGCAGAAAAAGAAATCACAAAGAGACTAACAAAGTATAAATTTCAAAAAATTCTTCCATGGAACTATGATCCTCAAGGGATCCTAAGAAATTTAAGGGTAAAATGTAAACTAACACCCTTCATACATGAGCTTAAGCCAGAGATTGAGAATTTTTCCAATCAAGAAGAATGGGTGGAGAACACACTGATAGATATAGATACTAATACAGAGACAACAGGAAAAATGGTTACAACACAAGCCCTTGAATTTGTAAAGCAGCCAAAGACTCCAGTCAAAAGAGGCAGGGAAGAAGGAGCATACACAGCAGAAACAACTTCAAAAACTAAATTCAAACTGATTTATAATAAAAAGCCTAAATTCAGTTCAATTGGGAAAGAAAAGGTAATTGACATTGAAGATACAAATGATCTAGAGGTAAATAATGATGAAGCTACAATGATAATCAATGAAACTCTTACAGAGATTGAAAAAGAGCAAACAACAGTTAAAAATGATACTCAAATGATTGAAAAGCCACAAAATATGGAGGCCTCTTCCTCACAAACAGCTGAGGAAAAGGATTTAGATATCAAAGAGAAATATAAGCACATACAGAAGAAGAATGAGGAAATTAAATCAGAGATATATTCTCAATTCCTCAAACAAAAACCTAGGAATCAAAACAGGCTACTGACATCCTTTGATTATTCTACAAATAATATGATTATGTCATTTTTGCAACCAACTACATCAGCACCAAAAACAGTGGCAGATTATAAAAAGGTGGAGTTTGAAGTAGACAATGAAAATGTTCATGAGCTAGACCAAATTGAATTTCATAGACATAGCTCTGAGATGTTATATTCAACAGTGGCGACAAAGGCAATGAGTGCTACCAAGTTGCAGAATACTATTCTTAATATGTAGGATCAAATGAAGTTAGATAAGGGATCTTTGTATGTAAAGGACCTAAGGATTAAAGCCTTAGAGGGTTTATGTTTTAGAGGTGGGATATGATCCAAAAAATCTTCAAGCAGTAGAGTTGTTGGTAAAGAAAAATAATGAGGATATATAAGCTTTGGGGAAACAACTTAAGCTGAGCATCCACAAACCAAAGAAATCCTTCAAGAGAAAAGTGAAAAATAAGAGATGATGAAGCTCATCCTCAAATTAACTGCTCAGATCAAAGAAATGGAATCCCAAATGGACTAGCTTGTCCAAGAGAAGGAAACTATGAAAGAAACTGACACTCCTATCATTCCTTCAGTTATACCAGTGATTACCACAGCAATGGCTTCCACATTAGGAGAAAAACTAGCACCAAAAGAACCACTAGCAACTACAGTGCCAGTGATTTCGGCTACTACTTCAAGCATAGATTCTTCTACAACACAGGTTCAACAAACATATGGAGCAGGCCAGATTGTAAAAGCTATGGAGGAATTGTCTTTGAAAAAAAATGAAATCAACAGTCTAAAGAAGATGGTTAATGATCTTGAAGCTACAAATAAGTTGGCTTTGATAAATGCTAAAACCCATGAACAGAAGGCAATTAGACTTGGAGAACAAATGAAGGGTTTACAAAAGGAGCTAACTTTCACTGAACAAATCTAAATTGTAAAAAATCATCTATGGACAAACATAATTGAAGCCACTCACACTCAATGGCCTTCAATTCAGGTTATATATGAGCAGAGAGACTTATTATTAGCAGCTCAGGCAGAGATTCAAAAGACCAAGGATGAGTTAACTGATAAGCCAGCTCAGGCTTTAAAAATCATCACATTCCTGAACAACAAGAATAGAGCATAATTGGAATAGTTACAGGTATTGGACAGAACATAAACCATGTTACAAATTAAAAAGGTGATAACAAAGAAAAATGTCATGAACAATCTAGAAGATAAATGTGAATCAATGAACATTTCCACAACACATTTTTTGGTGAAATACACAAATTTGAGACAGAGGGGCTTGCCATACATCCATGTTTTTAATGAAAAATTGAAGGCCCAGAAGGATTATGATAAAAATATAAGCAAATTTGCCAAGGAGCAAGTCAAAAAACCATTACCACAAGGCACTCCCATAGGAAAAGTCCTCCTTCGGCACTTTGAAGATTCGTTATTTCTACAACATGAGATTAAACATCTCTTTGTGTTCAAGCCCACCTTTGCTAGATACACAGAAGCATATGAGAATTTCAGGAAGCTAAAGAATGTAAAAATTACCAATGAAGAATAGTGGCAAACATTTACAGATTTAATGTAACAATGAGAGGTAAAACAGTGAAGAAATTTCAAAAGAAACAGTGAAATAAAAGAACAGTCTATTGATTTTTTACTACAAAAAGATATATGTTTACAGCAGTAAACAGTGGAAATATTAGTCAAAAGTGTATCAGCGTTAAAGAGTATCATATGAAAGAGTATCAGAAAAGGAAACTCAAATGAATATATTTTCTAACAGCCAACAAAGCAGGACAACTAATCACTCAAAGGCTCCTTGTTGGATAAAGTAGTTCTATTTATTTTGGATAAGAGGACAACTTGCTAATTTTTTAAGCAGTTGTCCCTTTTATTTTGTAAAGATATTTTCTATTTCCTAAAGATATTCCTAGATTTCTCCTAGGATATTTGTAATAACATTTTGTATAAATACTTCTACATTAGAAGTATTCAGTGTGGAATAGGATTGTTGGACTTACTATAGAATTTTTGCTCAACATTGGAGGCTATTGTTTGTTGATTCAGTGTGGAATAGGATTGTTGGACTTACTATAGAATTTTTGCTCAACATTGGAGGCTATTGTTTGTTGATTTCGAAGTAGCAGACTGGAAAAAGCGAAACTAGCATCATAATTCAGGATCCCTGTGATAAGATGATTAGTGAAGTACTTCCTTCTTATCATTGTTTTCTTTTCTGAGTTTCATGCAATTCATTATATGTTTGTTCTATCTAAATGTGCAACTAGGAATATTACTATAGGTTAGTATAGTGCTCCCTGTTTTTAACTAGTTACCATTTTAATGTTTTCTACTGATTTCCAGTGTTAGGAATCCTTGATTGCTCCTACTCCCGTTTGACCCCTGCCTCCTTCTTCCATTTTCCGGATCAAAGGATCCTTCATTGCCCTTTATCCCAATCATACCATTTCACCAAAAAAACATTTTTCCAAATCTCTGAGGGTTATCTATCTTGCGCTGAATACATTTGTACCTTTTTGGCCTTGACTTCTAGTGCTGCTAGCTGGATTTAGACTCCATAGCCCAATGGAGAAGTTGATTTCTCTCTAGTTTACCTCTAAGTGATTTTTTCCCACCAAAACCTTTAAAAAAAAACCAATTGTTCTATCATAACTAGCCTAAAAACATAAATAAAAAACAAAGATAAATCTTAAAGAGAGAGCCCTCTCTGAATTCTAAGAAGGCTAGATCCTAGAATTTGAAGTAGGTTTGTGGTTACCTCTAGATTTATTTGACTATAAACTCAAATCCCACAAGTTAAGAAATTACTAGAGTGATAACATACTAGAGACCATACTGGGGAACTAACCAATCTCTAGTCTTAAATTTAGTCTTAAAGAAAGATCTTTAATTTATCTTTTTACTTTAAGATTATTTTTATAGGTTGTGGGTATCTAAAACAGTCATTCTGGCTTCTAGGAAAGCCTACTATACCAGGTCTAATCCGGATCCTAAGCCTGCAGTTATAGTAGATAACCCATATCAGATTGGTAAAAAGAAAAAAACTAACTGTCAATTTAGAAACTGAAGTACTATGAAGAAAAGCCAATTATTTGCCCAAAGAGTTAGTCAGTTTGAATGATATTGATTTTGATCTGAAGTTTGAATATTCATTGTTTAAAACTAAATCTGAAACTAATTTGAAAAATACGGTTATAGATCCTGTTTTTATTTCATCTCTAAATGCAAAATAGAAAAATATTTCAATAGAAACAAAATCAAATAAATTTGAATATCAAAGTCAAATTGAAAAGATTAATGTTACATTGATTAAAGATATTGATGAAGCTATTGGATTAGCTCATTTGTTGTCTTAAATAAAACCTCCAGTTTCTCAATTGCATACACCAATAATATCAACAACAGATTCATATTTATATGTTGTTACTTCATTTATAGATACCACTGCAAGTTCATCTATAGATCATTTCAGTCCTATATTTCCTTTGCAACCTAGGATATTATTTCCTTCATCCACTCAATCCACTACATCCACTAATTTACATTCAGATTTTATAAGCACCACATCTTTATTTCCCAGGAATTCCATTTACATACCATCTTCATTTCCCAGCTCTTCAACTACAGTTTTCAGTTCATTAGCTACCATATCCAACACTGCACCTATCATTATTGTTATACCTCCCAACTTAGAAAAACTTCAGGCCATGGATACTATGTATGCTCCCCTTGTCTTACCTCAACAGTTTCGTAACATTCCTCAATATTATCAAAACAAAATACCACTATTTGATGGTACTACACAATATACTGCTCAACAACACGTAACTAAAGTCACAGACTTCTTTGAAATTTATGAAATAGATGAATCAACTGTTAAAATGAGATTGTTTTCTCAAAGTTTGACTGGAGAAGTAAATAAAATGTTTAAAGATCTAGTTGCTGGTAGCATAACTGATTTAGCTGTATTTCATAGGCAATTTTTGAATAAATGGGAAAAGAAAAAGAACCCCCTTCAAATATTATCTAAATTTGATGCATTAAAAAGAGCTCCAAATGAGTCAGTTCAGGATTATTGCACTAGGTATAATAGTGTTTATAATTCTATCCCTGTAATTCTTAAACCTACTCCTTATTCTGTTCTGCTCAAATTACCTGATGGATTTGATGTAGATATGGCTTATCAATGAAGGGAAAGAGGTGTAGACACTTTAGAAAAAATGCAAGAAGATGCTATTAGTGTAGAAATAAACATATTGGCTAAAAAATCTAGACTCAGAAATGAAATAAGAGTGACTATAAAAGAAGAAAATTCAAATTCAGATGCAAAAATCGATAGTTTAGCTAAAAATTTAGAAAGTGTGTGTTGGGCCGTTGATATGCCATTATTATTATCACTTGTGAACGCTTATTCCACCCATTTCTACCATTCTTCATCACGTCATTTATTATAATTTATTATTTAAATCCATTTTATGATGATTTATGCTTCTATGAATGAATGTTATTTATTCTCCTTTATTTCTAATAAATTGATGATTATGAATTATTTTATCAATGATAGTTTTAATAAGTTGGTTATAACATTATTCACCATTTTTAGCTTCCAAGGTAATTTCCAGATTGAAGATTTGATCATTAAAAGTGCCAACTCAGAAATGCGCTGGAATAAGGAGTGACAGTTTTGCGGTTGAGATTCTGAGCAAATGAAGACGAATCTGGAAAATCCGGAACATGGGTTTTGTCCATAACGGACCCAATTAACTTTAACAAAGAACGGTTTGCCCAAATTCGGCCTGTGTTGAGAGATTCGCAGAGTTCTTTAAGCACGATTTTCTCAGTTCTGTTATTGCGGTCGTCCTCCAAATCTCAGCTGCAAAGCCAAATTCGCCTTCTTCTTGTTGATCAATTGGTTGGAAACAATCTAATTTTGTAATAGAAATCATGTTGTATCTATCTTTATTGTAACTGCTCTCTGATCTCTCTTTATTTAAATCAGAACAGAGATCAGAGAGGGAGAGGATTTGGGGAGACGTTTTATGTAATTTTCTGTTAAAAATCAACTCTGATCATTGAGTCTCATTGAGAACTGGTTCATTGTATTTTTTTCCGATGCATTAATATAAGCTTGGTGATTATCTCATCTCTACGTCTGGATTAACTTAAGGCAGTGTCCCCTTGGAGGCTAAGGGCCCGGCCCCGGAGGACACTTGCTGCTGTATATTATCTCTTTGGTTTATGCGTGGTTTTGCTTATCAGCTTGAATCGGTAATTTGGTGTGTTTTATTACAACTCTGTTATATTTCATATTTTGTTCTCTGGAACAAGAAAGTCGTAATGTGCATTCTAACGTATTTCTATTCCTTTAAAATTGTTAATGTAACATTGCTGTTCTCTACATAATGCTATTGCTGTTTAATTACAGAGCCTCTGTGATGTGCACTTGTTCATTAACCTTACGGAATTCATATTGGGAGTTATATTCTTCATGATTGTTGGATTCAGAAATAAGGCTATTTTATTTGGAAGCACAGTCGTATCCCTGTTAATTAAGATTGATCAGATTACTATCTCAGCGTGTTGCGTGCGTATATGATTTAGTAATGCTATTCATAATTTATCAATAGTTATTGCTGTTCCGTTAGTGTGTTCTGCTTGATTTGCCTTAAGAGTGAAAGATTGTTATTTGATTGCGAAAAGTGCATTTGGGTTAATAGATTAAGTTTGGTTACGACTCGCGAGACTTAGCTGTTCGTTTGCTGTTCCATTTTAGATTTGTTGTTCAATTCTTTATTTGTTGTTCTATTTACTCGCATTTGTTGTTTTGGTGTGAGAGATGATCTAAGGCTGTAGTGAGCTTTGGCATTCACTGTTTAGCTCCCAGACCCGTGGTCTATGCTCTAATTTCCTTTACATCAGTTTCCAAAAGGATGAGTTCTTATTACTGGACCCTTGACTGATACATTGCTTATTTTTCCGAATGCATGATTGAAGTCTTAAAGTGCTTTGCTGTAAGTAGATTTTATTTCCAGCTTTCATTTACTTTTGCATTTTAAGCACTATACTGCAAAACATTACTCTTGAGTAAATAGCCGCCTCAGACTGAGTACACTCTTGAAACAAAAAGTCGTCCCTGGGTTGACAATTGATGTGATGTAATTAGGAGTTACAAAGACACTTTTTTATCGCTCCACATTTTGGCGCCGTTGCCGGGGAGAGTGTAGCCATTTCTAAAGAGTAGTGTGAATCTGATGAGTACCTGCTAGGGAAGAGTTGGATCTTAAAAATGGAAGGTAAGAACCTACATGCGGAGCATGTAAAAGCCCTGCTCCACTGTCCGCTTTCCTAACAGATTTGTTGTTGCTTTGTTGTGTAGAAATAGATGTTTGAATTTTTGTGTGAATGACTAGGGAAAAAAACAGAAATTTTGAAAAATGAATCACATGATTTCATTCAAGTGGTGATGTAAGCACCACCCATTTCACTAACTAATTGACAGGAACATTGGAAGAAGGAGCTTTGAAGGAACACATGAAGGACATCTTCTGTTATGGTAAGAAACTGTCCAACATTTTTACTTTTGTATTTCCTGCTCAACTAATTCCACACCCTCACCGCAATAAACCAGTACAACATACTTACAGTGTTGAACTGCCAAATTTACTCACCCTTCCCACCCATTCTATCTCACATGCGCCATTAGAGAAAACTTACAATGAGATTCAGAATGTTTCAAATTCAAAAATTGTAGAAGTTATGGAAGAAAATGAGCTTACTTCTAGTTTGCATTAGCAAACCATTTTACAAGCTCAAGAACCTCATGATATGATGGGAAATCAAGAAAATAAAGGATATATTGAAGATTGGTTTCACTCCATCACTTGTTTGCAACATCACTCTATGCTTCAACAATTTTTGATACCATTTTTTCAAGGGAAGTTGGCTTCTCATACCCTGATTTTCATTAATATGCATTTTTCAAATTTGGGTATGTGTATACGTGAAGCCTTATTTCGAAAATGGCTTCACTGGAAGTACTCATATACGTAGTCATATTCATTTTTCAAATTAAAATAGGTTAGTGTAGAAAATAAAATAAATAAGGGAATAAATAAATGCATTTTGTTTTTTTATGTAAAACTAGTTGTTTTTTTTGTTGCAACATGCTATGCAAATCAACATTGGTGATAATTTTTTAATTCATTTGTGTTTGTAGATGACTTATAATGGAAATAATAGTTCTACAAACACTCATATTCACTTTTATCACCAATTTGAAAAAATGCTTCAATATCATTTTTTTTTTTTGGCTTCTGGGCTTGATGGAATTTCTGCAAAAACAGTCGAGACAGTCATGTTTTGAGGGACCAAAAATGAATATTTTTAAAACCTGTTTCTACCCTAGGTAACCCTTGATATCTACTTTCTAACCCAATTTGAATCAGTCAATTTGGATTTGAAACGAAAAAGTTAGAACCAAAACATTGACCGGATGTCTAGTGGGCAGCTCAGGAACAGAGTTGGGACAGTCAGTTTTTGGAGGCCTAAATGAATGAATTTTTAAAACCTGTTTCTATGGTAGATTCCCCTATGAATCTAGTTTACAATGCAATTGGAATCACTCATTTTCGATATCATATGGGGAATTTATGATCAAAATACTGACTGTCTATCGTAAATCAGCACCCTTAAAACTATGTCTTTCCGGCTGTTCCTTACCGTGTTTGACCTATCAATTATTCTTTTCTTCAAAACCTGTTTCTATTGGAGATAAATAAATGAATCTAATTTCATTTCCAATTTGAATCATTTGAATCCGACATCAAACGAAGAATTTATGCTTGAAATATCAATCGTTGGTCTAGATTGGGTAATCGAAAATGACTCTATTATGCAGGTTGTTCTAAACAAATTTGACATATCATAGCATTGAATTTTTAAAACCTGTTGCTACTGGAGATAACCCTTTGAATTAGCTCTCATTTTGCTTTGGAATCACTCAATTTTGACGAAAAAAGAAGAAGTTGTGATTAAAACACTGCAGGTTAGCATGATTGGCCACTGCTCTCCCGCAAGTGACAGATAAATTTTACTTTGTTATTTTCTCAATGGATTTGTTATACAGAGTAACTACTTGTTGTTTTTTTGCATAATTCTTGGATTAGGGGAGCCCGATCACCTCTTTTTCTCCATGATTTAATGTTTTATTGCAGGTAGACACTCGTTTTTTGCAGGTCCTAGGAGAAAAAGAAGGTCAATTTATGGACAAGTGATTCTTGAAACAAATTTTAATAAAACAAAGGAATTTCATCCAACTCATTACCCAACGGATTCATAATAGAACAAATGAAGAATTGATTTCAATTTGAAGATTCATGTCTTATCACTGCTGCCAAAACATTTTTCAAAGAGATCATTTTTTGACATAACATCATAGCTGTTGTAACTTAATTTAGTTATTTACATATTGTTTTTAAATAAAACGTTGTTTCTTTTCTGATATTTTTTATATTTTGTGTTTCAGGTGTTGCTTCATTCGAACTGTGACCCATCTTCAACATCAATACAGTGAACAGCTAATTCATTCTTTGCGTGCTCGCATTTCATGCTTGTGCATTTTTGTTGTTCTTTTTCTGAAGGGACAGCGTTTGTGTGCACTTTTGTTGTTTTTGCTGTTCCTTTTTCAAAGGGACAACAATTTCGTTTTACTATTCCTTTTCCAAAGGAACAACACCTTTTTGGTCAGCAATTCATTTTGTTGTTCCTTTGTCATGGGTCATTTTGCCATTCCTTTTCCACGACTCTTTTTGCTGTTCCTTTCCGAATGGAACAGCACTTCTGCACTTTCACGTTTTGTTGTTCCTTTCCGAATGGAACAGCACTTCTGCACTTCCACTTTTTGCTGTTCATTTCCGAATTGAACAACACTTCTACATTTTCACGTTTTGCTATTCCTTTCCAAATGGAACATCACTTCTGCATTTTCACTTTTTGCTGTTCCTTTTCGAATGGAACACCATTTTTGCACTTTTACGTTTTGTTGTTCCTTTCCAAATAGAACAACACTTCTGGACTTTCACGAGTTGTTGTTCCTTTCCGAATGGAATAGCACTTTTGCACTTTTCATTTTTGTTGTTCCTTTTCCAAAGGAACGACACGTGTGCTTTTGCTGTTCCTTTTCCAAAGGAACGACACTTGCGTTTTTGCTGTTCCTTTTTCAAAGGAACGACACTTGCGTTTCTGCTGTTCCTTTTCCAAAGGAACGACACTTTTAGTTTTTGCTGTTCCTTTTTCCAAAGGAACGACATTTGCATTTTCACACTTTTTTTGTGTGTATTTTTGTTTTTTTTGTGCATTTCCTTTAAGGAACACCACTTTTTGAGTGTTTTTGCTGTTCATTCAAAAGAGCAACACTTTGGGATTATTTTCGAGAGCAACCCTTCCTTCCTCTTGTGGGACTATTCCTAGTTCATCTCAACCACATTTTACTGATTCCCCTTCATGGCATGAAGTACACTATTTTTATAAGGACAATAATTATGGATTCTATTGAAGCGATTTAATATCATTCACGTTATGATCTTTAACAGGACAGCTCCTTGATGATAGATTATTTTCAAAAGGGACACAATTATTTATATACTTTACTACATTGTTTTCTGTTGAACATGATATTGATTGATCATCTTAATACCATGCTGGTTCCACCCTTCTGGATTATAATCTTCTCTGTCTGTAATAAATGAGATTATGGGTATATTTTTCTATTGACATGTTCAACTTCTTCCACCATCCCTGCTCTTAAGGAGTACTGAGCCTCCCTCCTTTTATCATAAAATTGTGTAATAACAACAAAATTTTGTTCACAGATGGAGGATAGGGGGTCTCATTACGAGCCAGCCTACCATGTTCATAAGGTTGTAAGAAAGTGACATTCCCATTATGGCCACCACACCAGGGTTATGATCCATTGGATAGTCAAATTATCCTTGGAACAGGAGGTCTCATCACGAGCCGGCCTGATCACTTTTGCTTCATCCCAGTGAATGGCAGTGTGGTTATCTGGTTACCACGCCAGCACATTGATCTCTTCTGTAGAACAGCGCTGTAACTCTCCATTTATAAATTGAGGATCCTGGCTCATATGGGTTAAACAGCAACCCTGCCGAGGCTATGGACGTCTGCTGGCAGCAACGGCTCTGCTTATAGTATTGAAGTTATATCTTATCGTCAATTATTATTATAATACCCTTTTCTTATTTTTTTTTTCTTTTTATCAGAGAAGTTATTTCCTTAACTTTTTCCCTGTTTTGAACCTTTATGCATGAGAAATTGTTTTATGATCAATCACATCATTTTCAGCTAGCATACTATCAGTAAAGCATCTTTTTGGCATATTGTTGTTCTTTTTCTCTTTTTCATAACTTATCATCAATCCAAAGCATCCTATCTTTTATTCATAACTATCTTTACACACTCTGCTCTCATTATAACCATAACTCCCGCTATCCTATCATTGATATGTGTACTCTGCTTCATTCCTTGCTATATTGTTCATTCCCTTGCCTTGCCATCAGCACAACACCTCTCATACGCTTTATGGTCATGGCATTCCTTTTCCAATTGGAGGGTGGAATGTATGCATTATGGGATTGCATACGATACGATTACTGCACTCTGCCATCACTTGTTGATTTGCCAAAATATTAGTATTGCATGTATACATAAGTTTTTCTGATTGAAATTTTTGCATGCATCTTATCTATTGCTTACACTATGGATTCGAGAACATTGTATGCCAAATAGTGCTTTGTTTGCAGGAAAACAACAAGTATGGGCAGAATTCTGACCACACTATTGCACTTAACAGAAGAGGCTCGCGCACGTGAACAATTCTTCAGACATGATGTGCTTACCTGGATTCCACCTTTTGTATCACTTTCAGCACCAACTCTGCCTACATCAGCTTCAACAAATGCCAGTCCATATATGTCATTCCACAATTTTTTTTTTGGAGGTAAAACTTGAGGTAAAATAGCATAATTTTCTGATTTATTACGAATTTAGGAGAATTTACTGAAATCCATTTTGAGCATTATTTATCATCCTTCATTCCACATCTTTACCGCTTCCCCTTTTTCAACGGCATATCATCTTTCAGTTTGGGGGAGTGTTGCTTTCATTCATTTCTTTCTTATGACTATGCCATTCATATTCTTTATCATCCATTGCTATTCTTATTCATTTTCAACACCTTCCTTATTCCATGTTGTTTTACACCAAGCATAGAATTCAACAGCTGGTAGCAACCACCTCTATTTGTTTTCTAGCATCGCATGAGGGCATGCTAATTTTTCAGAGAGGGGGAGGAATTGCTACGCATGATGGATGTTTTCTATTTTCTTTCTCATTTAAGGTATACAATTTCAGTGTAGAAATTGATTTCCATAATATTTTTAAAACTATGAACTCAATTCTTGTGATTTTTGGAAAACACAGACGTATCATTAATACAAACCCAGACAATTTCAAGATAAATTGGTTCATAAAATTTCGAAAATCATGCACTCTCAGCTACAGTCATTTTGTTTATATCTCATGGTCCATGCATCAAAACAGTCTGATTTTTGGATCATAAGGGCATTCATATATTATAAATTTACTTGCCAAATTTCAACAAAAGCTGGTTTGTAGTTTTTGAGAAAATGGTTAATGAAGTTTGCTGTTACTTATATCATATTTTGCTGCAACTTCATACATATAGTTGAATGTCAATATAAAAATTGTTCTGCCTTTATCAAGATTACTAAAAGTGAATATTCATTAATTAAGGAAGAATTCATTTGTTCTATCCATTTCATGAGCCAAGATGAACATATTTTTTATTGCTTGGTTAACACATGGGTTTTTGTCTTTGGGTTGCATGAGGACATGCAATATATTCATGTTTTCGTTGCATGAGGACATGCAACATATTGAGTGTGGGGGTATGTTGGGCCGTTAATATGCCATTATTATTATCACTTGTGAACGCTTATTCCACCCATTTCTACCATTCTTCATCACGCCATTTATTATAATTTATTATTTAAATCCATTTTATAAATGATTTATGCTCTTATGGATGAATATTATTTATCTTCCTTTATTTCTAATAAATTGATGATTATGAATGATTTTATCAATGATAGTTTTAATAAGTTGGTTATAACATTATTCACCATTTTTAGCCTCCAAGATAATTTCCAGATTGAAGATTTGATCATTAAAAGTGCCAACTCAGAAATGCGCTGGAATAAGGAGTGACAGTTTTGCGGTTGATATTATGAGCAAATGAAGACGAATCTGGAAAATCCGGAACATGGGTTTTGTCCAGAACGGACCCAATTAACTTTAGCAAAGAACGGTTTGCCCAAATTCGGCCTGTGTTGAGAGATTCGTAGAGTTCTTTAAGCACGATTTTCTCAGTTCTGTTATTGCGGTCGTCCTCCAAATCTCAGCTGCAAAGCCAAATTCGCCTTCTTCTTGTTGATCAATTGGTTGGAAACAATCTAATTTTGTAATAGAAATAATGTTGTACCTATCTTTATTGTAACTGCTCTCTGATCTCTCTTTATTTAAATCAGAACAGAGATCAGAGAGGGAGAGGATTTGGGGAGACGTTTTATGTAATTTTCTGTTAAAAATCAACTCTGATCATTGAGTCTCATTGAGAACTGGTTCATTGTATTTTTGTCCGATGCATTAATATAAGCTTGGTGATTATCTCATCTTTGCGTCTGGATTAACTTAAGGCGGTGTCCCCGAGTTAAGGGTCTTACTGAGGACACTATCAGATATTATCTTGGTTTATACGTATTTTGCTTATCAACTTAACCTAACTCGGTGTTTTAAGTTACAATTAAGAGTATTTCATATTTTGTTCTCTCGTAACAAGAAAGTCGTAATGTGCATTCTAACGATTGCTATTCCTTTCTTTAAAATTGTTAATGTAATATCGTTTTCTACATAATGTTATTGTCATTAATTATTGCAGCTCGTCGTGCATTGCTTCATTAACCTTACGGAATTCATCTTGGAGTTATATTCTTCATGATTGTTGGGATTCAAATAAATGTTTATTTGGAAGCACAACAAGATCCCCTTAATTAAGATTGATCGAGCTACTATCTCAAATGTTGCAAAGCGACATGATTTATTAATGCTGTTCATAATTTATCAATAGTTATTGTTGTTCCATTAGTGTGTTCTGCTTGATTCGCCTTAAGAGTGAAAGATTGGTGAAAGATTGTTATTTGATTGCGAAAAGTGCATTTGGGTTAATAGATTAAGTTTGGTTACGACTCGCGAGACTTAGTTGTTCGCTTGTTGTTCCATTTTAGATTTGCTGTTCAATTCTTTATTTGCTGTTCTATTTACTCGCATTTGTTGTTTTGGTGTGAGAGACGATCTAAGGCTGTAGTGAGCTTTGGCATTCACTGTTTAGCTCCTAGACCCGTGGTCTATGCTCTAATTTCCTTTACATCAGTTTCCAAAAGGATGAGTTATTATTACTGGACCCTTGACTGATACATTGCTTATTTTTCCGAATGCATGATTGAAGTCTTAAAGTGCTTTGTTGTAAGTAGATTTTATTTCCAGCTTTTATTTACTTTTGCATTTTAAGCACTATACTGCAAAACATTACTCTTGAGTAAATAGCCGCCTCAGACTGAGTACACTCTTGAAATAAAAAGTCGTCCCTGGGTTGATAATTAATGTGAAGGTAATTAGGAGTTAAAAAGACCCTTTTTATCGCTCCACAGGGTGGTAGAAATATTAGATAATATAGATATAAAACCTCAATGGGATAATCAACCTCAGATAAAAAATCCCAATTTAAGAAAAAACAATAATTCTGGAAAAGCTAAAGAAGCAGCTCTAGACCAAAACATTAGGCCCCCATTTCAAGAGAACTATGCTAAAAGTTCTCAAAATAATTATGAAGATGAGGATGACATCAATCATCTAATAGGAATAGATGAAAGCAACACCATTTTCCTCACTCAGGAAGATCTGGAACTATTTGAGCTTCAGCAACTCAAATTAAACTCCAGTGAATCCTTTGAATACAAACAAGGTTATGACTTTGTTATTAATGAAAGTCACAGTCAGTATAACATTAGAAACAAGAAAAATAATGAGTCTTATACAAAAAAAAATTCCAAAATCAAAATAAGAAAAATGTATAAGCCCCCAAAACAAAATTTTTGCAAATTCTCCCAAAGGAAAATAAGAAAAATTCCAATCCTTCCAGTCTTAAAAAATCAACAAGTCCCAAAATTGTTGATATTACTAATGAAGTATCTCAATCTTCCAAAAATACAAAAAAAGATAATACTGCTAAAGATTCTAATTCAATAAAAACAACAAATTCTGATCTTAAAAATATTTCTGCTAATTCTAAATCTGCGAATCCTAGAACATATAATACCAAACACATGTTGATAACTCTAAGTTTGAAAACTTTTGCTACCACACAAACACTCTCTGAAAGGAAAATTAAAAGCAACAAAACTCAAGAAACTCAGACAGAGAATGTCAAGACAATTGAAGATAGAAATACAACTGTTGAAAATGAAGAAAAACCAACTCAGATTACAATTACTAAAGATGAATTAGTTCAAATTAGTAAATCTCAACCCTCATTCAATATTTAGTCTGAAATTCCTAAGTTAAAAATACCTATTCCTTTAACAGAATTGGTTAAAAATGACTAATACAAATCAACTATAACTGAAACTTTGAATATGAATGATGGTGAAGATGCTATTAATTTGAATGATGATCAACCAGAGTTGATTTTCGGCCCTGATGTGAATGGAAAGCATTCATATGGAGCAGTCCCTCCTTTCTATATCAGTCTTACCATTCATGATCATATTTTACACAACGTTATGTTAGATTCAGGAGCTTCCCATAACTTAATGCCCAAAGCTATCATGGAAACTCTTAATCTAGAAATAACCAGGCCTTATAAAGAATTCTTTTCATTTGACTCTAGTAAAGTTAAGTGCTTGGGATTAATTAAAGACTTATGTGTTACTTTAGTTCAGTACCCTGGTGTTGGGGTTCCCATGTTTTGGCAAGGTTGGAAATACCAAAATATGAGACAACATCAGAACCACTTTCGGACCTCAGGATCTATCCCTCCTGGGTCCAGAGAGGGATCTCTCTAAATTAGCAAAGGTTTATGTCTATGAGGCTCAAAAGTTTAAGATGTTAGGCTAGTATAGGCACGGGGTTTGTTTGTTTGATTGTTTGATTTGGTTGCTGGTTATCAGGAAAGAAGGGTTCAGTGTAAGACCAGGATGAGTAAAGAGGGATAAGTAGAGGTGAGATGTTCCAAGAAATATTCAAAACCATTGGGCATGGAGTTAGGAAAGTGTTTGCTTACTAATCAATAGGCAAGCTTTCAAATGGGCTAGTCATCTGAGACATAGGATCTTCAAGGTGATAGTATAATGTGGAAAAGGAGAAGGGGAGAAGATAACACATATTTAGAGCACAAAGTTACAGATCAGCTGGTCGCACAAGGATCCTAGTGGACATGGCTAACTCTAATCCCCAGTGTTCCCAAATCTTCCAACAAAATCTATAACAAGAAACATCTAAGAACTGAATTCATTTAATTCATACATCAGAGTGCAGGCAATAACATCCACTATACTGGTTAAACCAACTGAAATCATCCTTTAGATAAAACATTCAGAAGAGAAACATCAATGGCAAGGAGAGCAGAAACATAGGGTACCTAACAAGGGTAAATCCTATGCCAATATTCTGATGCAAGCCAGTAGAAACGAAATGAAATGAATGTAAACATAAAGATAGGAAAACATCACCGCTACTTCAGATCAAGATCCAAAGAAATGTGCTTGTCATATTAAATAGAAATACCAATCAAGTACAACATGCCAATGGCTGAATACTCAGTCTGAAATCATATTCCTTCAACCTATCTTACAACTTTACACAGGGACTATGTCTCAAAAGAAACTACTTGCAGTTCTCTGATAACTGATCAACAACCTTTACAATGTTTTTCTCATGAGTTTTATAGCTGAAGAGAAGTAGAGAAGGTAGGTAGAAGACTAAATGCAGTATTAAAATTCTGAAAAGAAAGAGGTCCGAAGCCCATTATTTTTTAAATCCTGTGCATTCAATTCCTGGTGTTCTTTGGGTGCATGAATGGTCTTCTTCAGCCTTCAGACTGTTATGATATGACTTTGATGTATTTTGTCTATAGTACTGTGTGGCGCTACTGGTGAATAAACAAAAGATGAATGAATGATAAATAATTCTTCCATACTGATGAAATAAATGCTTGGATAGTACCGGGGCTGTTTCAGGGTAGGAAATCTCTCTAGAACACGGCATAGATTGAACACTGCATGGGCGCTTTGTACTTCCTAGAGGGAAAAACATTCTGCTGCTATATAAACCCCTGATATGCATTGATTTCTGCACATTGTACTCTCTGAGCATTCCCTGGGTCTTCAATCTGGTGCTTTTCCTTTAAACCCCCCGAGCGTAAGGCTTAAAACCTTCGTTTGCGTGCCTTAAGCTCTCTGCTGCTCCATTTGTACATCTGACTGTGAAACCAGTATGTTAATGGCGCCGAAATAGTTTTACAGGGTCAAACCCTGTTCTTTAAATGCAAATCCCGTCGTGGTACCTCTCCAGGCCTTTTTCATGATCTTTGCCTCTGCATATGATCCTCCCGTGTATTTTCTGTCGCTGTGACAGAGTTTGCAAACCATGGTGGCTTTCACTACCTCAAAACCCTGCAAAACACGAAAACTTGTTACGAAATCCACAAATGGGGGTAGCGAATGAGATGGAGACGATGAGGATGGCCATGCAGATGGTGGGATGACGGAACAATGCAGAAACATAATGGAAAACGTGATTTTACTGCGGGATGTGTGCAGAGCACAGCAGAAAATTAAACAAAACATATGGAAAATCGACCTTGGAATGAATATATGCAACAGAATGGGCGGGTGTACGAAGGGGACATGTGGACGAATGACGTGGAGGACCGGGCAATGGCAGAATAGTCAACAACGGGGGCAATTGAATGTGAACCGTCTGATCTCTTGAGGATATTGATGGCTGAAGATGCATCGGAGGGCGATGGATGGCGGGCCATACCCTGAGTTATCGTGTGTGCATCTGGGTTAACTACCGCGCATCTTCGGCGAGCGATAGCCGTTGGATGGCCCGCTCCAGATCGGACGGTCCATGGTAATATCGCTGGACATCCATGTCCGAACAGTAATGCGCGATGGATGACGTTAACGCGCGGGGACAACAGTTTTGAAATTGTACAGGGGGACGCATGTCGCGCGATGTATGGAATCACTGGTCGACCGATAAATACCGCCCTCTGCCCAAAGGTGGTGCGATGGAAACAAGCTGGTTTTTGAAACAGTGCGTGAGGTCCACAGGGGCGGGTAAACTCTGAACTGTCGGATCTACGTGTAAATGGACAACAATGGCGCGATCGGGAGTCCGGGAGATGACGTCATGCGGGGGATCAAAGGGTACGGACAAGAGAACTTGGTGTGTCCCCCCGCAATGAATCACAGCCACTCATTTGAGTCTTCCCACAGCCTGAGTATTCAACTGCGGGGGCACCAAAGGTTTGACCTATGGATAGAGAAGTGCCTCCACAGGGGTAAGTGCCTTTCGGACCAGCGCTCGGCTTCAGCGCTCGGGTCTCGTGGCAGAAAGGCTGAGGGGCTAGCGGAAAGGGGGCTTAGGCCTATTATAGGGTCAGAAAGTGGGTTTTTAACCCATTTTAATGCATTTTGAGGCCCAAGGAGGGTAACGGTAGGGGAAAAAGGGGGATTTAGGCATAATCAAGGGAGTAGGGATGTTTTAGAGGGGATTTCTAAGATGGAAAAGGGGAATTAGGGGGAAGAGAGGGGACTTCGAGGAAAGGAACAAAGGGGTGAAAATGAAGAAATTTGCAAGGGTATAAAGGGTAGAATAAACCTTTATGAGCCTGGTTTTGGGGCAGCAAGGCATATTGATTCAGAACAGTAGAAGGAAATAGTCACAAGGTAGGGAACTTGGAAAGGCTGCAAGGATGATGTGTTTACAAAGGAAATGCATTCCTTGCAAGCTTATGAAACAAATTAGCCCCTTGCTTGCTTGTCAACAAATTTATAAGGGGCTAACAGTGGCTCCACATGGGGATGGCTTCTTCTTGAAGGAGTCAAGAATTCAGAGAATAGATCTTTGGAGTAGGCCAGTTGCCTGCTGCTTGGCACATCCCTTTCTTTCTTTGATCAACTGCCACAATATGAAGACATTACATCAGCAAAAAAACTTTCCCCAACAATCTACCTACCCATACTACAATCCTAGCATTTTCCTTCTTCTAGGGTGCATTTGAGCTAGCAGAACCTTTACATCATTTTATTTTGTAAACAAAAAATAAACCTATTCTAAATCTACCCTTATTGCTCCATGAGACCAAATTATATTGTTGGTCTCATATGTTTCTCTACCTAATCTAATATCTGTTGGGATTAAATTGTCCAGCAGATTTCTTCTCTACATTCTAAAACAGAAATTGAAAAACATCCAAGCCAGGATTAAACTATCTGGCTTGCTGTGGACCATGGCATAAAGACAGTCGCACATGGACAGAAACTTGCAAACTGAAGACAAAATTGTGAAGGCTTGAAATCTGTAATCTTTAGAGTATCCTTCTTTCCTTGTGACTCAGGTTTTGAGCTTGTTAGAGTCACTTCTTCTTCATTTCAGCTCTGATTTTAGGCATGTTGGAGCTGATTCTTATTTCTTCTTTGCTGGTCCAGATTTTGGGCATGTTAGGACCAGCTGCTTTACTTTATTTGGCTCAGGTTTTGAGTTTATTAGAGCCAATATTTTGCACATTAGAGGTTCATGTTTTAAGCATGTCTGAACCTCTCTTTTCCTCTGTTTTTTTGAAACATTTTCTCTTTTTTCTTTGAAAACAAAAACTGCAATGGTATGTACAATGTAAATGAAACTGGAAATGAAAGATCAGCAGAAGTAGTGTTTGAGCATCCTTCCATTGACAGGACCCCCAAACAGCTCTGTACCATCTAATTCCTGTAGAAAAAACACATTTGGACCCACAGTGGCATGTATGATGTATGGACCTTGCCACACGCTGTCAAAATTGCTGTGCTTTCCTTTGTCCTCTCTCATTGAGTCCCACTTCAAAAATTTATCTCCAATTTTAAAATCAGCCACTTTGGTTCTCTTGTCAAACAATCTCTTCATATTTTTCTGAACCTTCACTGCTATGTTGTAGACTTCTTCCCTTGTTTGTTGGAGATGGATTGTCTAATTTATTCTCCTCACCATGCTGTCTTCTTCTGTTTGGATCTCCTAGATCATTTTTATCACTGGTATCCGAAGGCTGGTAGGGAATACTGCTTCTGTTCCATAGACAAGCTGAAATGGTGACATGCCAATGGAATTTTTTGTTGTAAGCCTGTCAACCCACAAAGCATGTACTAACTTGTTATGCCATGATTTTTTGTTCTCTTCCAACATCTTTTTGATGATGATCACCAGGCTCTTGTTTGATGATTCAACTAATCCATTACCTTGAGGGTAATAGGCAGTTGAATGACCAAGTGCTATTTGATACCTATGACAAAAATCAACCATATTTTTGGATCCGAAAGCAGTAGCATTATCAGTGATTATTTTCCTTGGGCAGCCAAACCGAGAGAGAATATGACCTTCTAGGAAACTAATGATGACTGACTCTGTGGCATTCCTAGTGGGTATGGCCTCTATCCACTTAGTGAAGTAGTCTGTGGCTGTTAGGATCCATTTGTGTTGTGCAAAAGAAGCAGGGTGAATTTCCCCTATGAAATCTAGGCCCCATTTCAGAAAGGGACCTTCAATAGTGATGGGTTGTAGGGGTAAAGGGAGGAGTTTTATTTTGCCTTCAAAGATCTGACATTTGTGGCAGACACCTATCATTTTATGGACATCACTGAAGAGTGTGGGCCAATAGTAGCCAGCTCTGAGTATTTTTTTTGCAGTGGCTTTCCAACTCAGGCGGCCCCCACATTCTCCAGCATGGAATTCTTTTTTAACCCTCTCTGCCTCATTTTCAGGCAAATATTTAAGCAATAGGCCATTAGGATTCTTCCAGTATAAGTTTTCATTCAAAATGCAGTAATTTCTGGCTTTTAGCTTTAAGAATCTGGCCTTGGTCTTTGATAGCTCGGGAGGGGCATTGAGGTGTGTAAGCACATATAAAATGTCAGAATACCATGGAGAGCTCTGAAGTTTTTCCTCAACAGTGGGATCATGCAATTCTCGTTGTTCATCCAGGGTATTTATCATGTTGATGTCTAGGGCTTGTAAGTTTGATTCAACCATTAATTTATCTAAGCCCTGACCTTTAATCAGTTTGGTGGGTTTTATCTCAAGGTCATACTCTAAGATCACAGCTATCCATTTTACCCTTTTCCCATATGGGTCTTGGGACAGTATATATTTGACTATGATGTTGGGCACATAAGCTATAGTGCGAGAATGCAGTATGTACACCTTGAAGTCTTTCAAGGCCTTAACCGGAGCATAGGCCTGTTTCTCCATTATGTTGTATTTCAAGGGTGCATCTCTGAGTGCTTTGCTAAAGAAGGCAATTGGCTGCTCCATTCCCTCTGTGTTTTTTTGTAGCAAGACTGCAACCACTATATGCTCAGAGGCAAATGAAAAGATCAGGAAATCTTTGGAGAAATCTGGGCTGATTAGGATGGGAGCTTGGGTAAGCGCAAGTTTCATTGATTCAAAAGATTGTTTAGCTCCCACAGTCCATTTAACTCCTACACCTTTCTTCAGCATGTTATTTATGTTCCTAAGGTGTTCAGCCAGATTTGGAATAAACCTCCTAAGGAAGTTAATCTTCCCAATGAAAGACTATAATTCCTTGATGTTTCTGGGGTGTGCGATCTGTAGTATTCCCTCAACTTGCTGTGGTTCTATCCTGATTCCCTCCTCGGATATAATGTGGCCAAGAATTTTACCTTCTTGTAGCCCAAAGATAGTCTTTTTAGGGTTCAGGGACAGACCAAACCTTCCACATTTTTCGAATACTTTTCTCAGATGTTTCAGTTGTTCTTCTTCGGTCTTGGAAAAGACTGTTATGTCATCTAAGTAGATAACAATGAAGTGCCGTATCTCATCTGAAAATGCTATGTCCATCGCTATTTGGAAGGTGGCTCCAGCGTTCATCAATCCAAAAGGCATCTTCACATACATGAAGGTACCCCATGGAGTGGTAAAGGCTGTCTTGAGTTGATATTATGGGATTACTAAGACTTGGTTATAACTGGAGAAACCATCTAGCAGGGAGATCCTTTTAGATCCTACTACCCTCTGAAGAATATGTTACATTTTTGGCAAAGGGTAATTGTCCTTGAGTGAGGCTCTATTGAGATTCATGAAATCTATACACAATCTGATTTCCCCTGTTTTCTTTCTTATAGCCACTAAGTTTGATACCCAATCAGAGAACCTTACAGGCACAATTATACCTGCTTCATACATCTTCTTAATCTCTTTTTCTACTGCAGGCAATTGTTTAGGATTGATTCTGCGAAGTTTTTGCCTAAAGGGCTTCTGGTTTTCTTTCAAGGGTATCTTATGCTAAATGATATTTGTGTCATAGGCCTTTAAGTCCTCATAGCTCCAGGCAAACACATCAATGAATTCCTTGAAAAGGCCAATGTATTTCCTCTTCATGTCCACAGGTAAAGACTTAGCAAGCTTAATCATTTTGGGCTTATCTTTAGTGCCTGTGTTGCATTCTTTCACATCAGAGTCTGCATGTTCTATAGTGGGATTTTTTGCCACATCATCAAAGTCAAAGAGGTTCTCTAAGGGTGCCAGACCTCTGGGTATATTCTTATCTTTGGCTTGCAACACCTCTACCTCTTCACTATCTGAATTTTCACATTTGTGGTCTGGATTTCCAGTATATTCATCTAAAGAATTTATTTCTATGTTACAGGGTGTTTCTTCATCATCTGAGGATTCTTCACTTAGGCGGCTACCGTTAGATTTGGAGTCTAAATCCAAAAATTCAAACTCGTTTATGCCTACCAGAAATTCTTCGATCTGTTTATCACCTTCAAAGACCTGCCAATATTTTTCATTGTCTGGCACAAGAGGTCTGAATTTGGTCTGAATGATGATCTGTTGGTCACTGGGAGTCTTGGGGTAGGAACTGGCTAGGCAATCTAATCCGTTTGCAATGACATTTTGACTCCTAGGGACGAACACCAGTTTATATTCAACAAATGTTTTCAATACGTCCTCAACGTCGTTCCTATATGCCCTCAGCCTAGGATGCTTGGCTGTGTATTCTCCGTTCACTTGTTTAATAACTAACTCTGAGTCTCCCCTTACGATTATCCTATGGGTTCCCTTTTTCTTCAACAGATTCAGACCTAGGATTAGAGCCTCATATTCAGCGACATTATTTGTGCATTTGAAATGCAAGCTACAGGCGTGGCTCTCAGCGTAGTCATTTTCTGTATTGTGTAGCCATACCCCTGCCCCTGCAGTCCTTTTAGTACAGGACCCGTCAAAGGTCATTTCCCATAAGGGGTTATTCTCATGATTATCATTGTTTTCTCCCTTACAGCTGGGTCCTCCATTGTGTTGTGTTATAGGGTCTGTACTAGGCTGTGGATCGCTTTGTTCTTCGTGAAATGTATGAGGTTCAGGGATCTGGCTAGATGGCTGTTTACATGTTGTTTCTTGTTCACTCAGAGTTAGGTCTCCACTGAATATCCTACAGGTTTCATTGCGGTTTTCTTCTTCGTTGTCCTCTAAATCCAGAACAGCCATTATGTTAAAATCCATGGCCTCTGCCTCTCTGCTTGTATCTATGTTTTGGGACTCTGACCCTTCTAAAGATTCGTCATTGTAAAGGATGAAGGAGTCAAGGTCTGTATGTACAGAATAAACAGGTGAATTTTCTAGTTTTTCGGGGCTACTGACTAGGAATTTCATCTGTGTCTCCCTATACAGTTTTCTAAGTTGGCCAAAGATTGGGATTGTGGCATATGAGCCATCCATCTACATTGTACCCTGCAGCTTGGCTCCCCATGATCTTGATAATAACATGCCATAATTGGGTGGCACATCTGCCACCACAACATCCATGACCATACATTTAGCTGGGATTTGGGTTAAGCTCACACATAAGTCCTTGATCAGGCCTAGGCATTTTACTCTGCTAGAGTCGAAAGAGTATAAATATTTATAGGGACGAGTTATCTCTAGGCCTAACCTCTCCATGACTACCTTAGGCATTAGGTTGTGAGATGCTCCGGAATCATGCATTGCATTATGCAGGATTTTTCCATGAATGTTGAGACTGATATAGAAAGGTGGAACTACCCCTTCCTGAAATTTCCCCTCTATCTTAGGTCCAAATAGGAGGGTAGGCTGATCGTCATTCTGATTCACAGTGTCCCCAATCTCGCTTAGGTTCAAAGCTTTCAAAATCTGGCCTTTATATACATCCTGAGTGGCCAGCTCAGAAAGTGGGACATCGATTTTAATTCTTACAATCTCACTTTCCAAATTGAAAGTGGACTGACTCTTTGGGATACTCATCTCTGTTCTATTTTCCACTGCCTTAGTGGCTGAATCAGTGGGATGATTCTCATTATGTACAGTGTTTGTGTCGGTTTTATCAAGAGCACTAACTACAGTGCTAGTGCTACTAGCTGGTTTACCTTGCATATCAGTGTTTTGGTTGTCCCTTTCTCTATTCTTTCCAGAACTCTCAGCTACTGATTTGTTGGTTTCAGCAGTTGCTTTAGAAGTTTTCTCAGGCCTCTTTTTGATGGTAATTTTAGGACCCTTAGTTTTGGCAGTTTCCTGGCTCTTTTTACTCCTGAGCTCATATTTATCTCTGACCTGCATCATGGCATTTTCAAACCCTAACCTATAGTATTCAGTTTCCAACCATTCCCCTTCCCAACCAGAGGGTGAGGGCTGATCTTATTCTGAGTCATAGTTAAGGATTGAGTCTTCTGTTTCAAACATGTTTATTGTGTTTCCCTCATACTCTTCTATGATCCCCTCATCTTCATCAAGACATTTCTCTTGAAATGGGGGAATGACTTGTTGATCTGACTCTCTTTGTCGGTTGGGAGTATTATTGTTCCTTCTAAAGTTCTGGTTCTGGTTTCTATTTTGGTTACTGACTGTGGAAACCATTTTTTCAATGATTTTCTGTAACCTTTCCACGTTTTTAGACAGCTTATCATAATTTTGGTCAGATGTGGAAGCTACATTGTCATCTCTGTATGTTACCCTTCTCTCAGATTTCAGTCTTTCTCTTTTCTCGATCAGATTTGCTTCTATATTCACTGCTCCTTTTTGCATGTCCTCCAGTGTGTTGTATTCCTTATCTCTAAGCTCATAGGCCATGTCGGCATTAAAACCTTTAGGGTATTTTTCTAGGGCCATGCCTTGTGGAGGTTTCATATGTGGAGGGAGGGCATTGTAAATGCTGTTAAACCTTGTTGTGTAATCATGAACACTCTCTCCTGCGTTTCTTTTGAGGGTCATGTATTCTGCTAGGAGTTGGCGAGGATTTTCCCTAGCTTCCCATTTGTTTATGAAGGTCTGATATAAAGCTGGAAGATCATTGATGCTACCTGGGGGTAGGCCTTTAAACCATTTCTTCGCATCACCCCCTAAGCTTTGGGAAAATATTATCATTTTGACCGTATCATCATCTATTTCCATGTAGTCAAAAGAATCTTCCATCTTATCTACATGTTGTTGGGCTGTGATGGACTCCCTTGTAGTGAAATGTGGGATCTTTGACTGATAATCATTTGGCAAGGGTACTAGAGGTTGAGGTAGAACTAGAGGTGCATACCAGGCTACCATGATGATGTTTTGATGAGGTAAAGGGTTAACTTGGGCAGCTGGTATATGGATGACAGGAATATTATGACCAGCAGAAGACTGATGAGCAGACCTAGGGTGACTGAGCCACAAGTTTTGTATGAAATGTATATCAGGCGGTGTAGATGGAGGGGTCTGTCTATTCCCAAGGTGTCTACCACCTTGCTGTGGTGAATCAGGAAGCTCAGGGTCTCGCTGGTCTAAGCTACTGAATGACCTAGTTCTAGGTAAGCTGTTAGGTAGGTCTAGGTCAAAGTGAAACTGTGATAGAGCTGTAAGATCTTCTGGTGTAGAATTAGCTCTATAGATGTGGCTGAAAATAGTTGGTCTTTTAGGTGTAGGAGCCCCCTTGAGGATACTCTCAGGATTGTCAACTATTTCAGTTGGGTCTGGGTTAGGGTAAGCTCTTGTATGAATGGTTCTAGAAGCCAGAATGTTTTTTTCTGACCAAGCAGCTTAACCCTACTTGTTACTTCTATTGTGGTTGATGTTGTGATGGAGGTTGGTCTTCCAGTGGAGTCTAAAGTGAACCAGGATAATCAGCAGGCCTACTAATCACCAATAGAGTCTTTAAAACGTTTATGGAATATTGGAGTTGCCAAGCAGAGGGTTTAGGGTGCTTTTTGGAGGGTACACTATCCACCACAGTGCTCTTGAGATGTCCCTTTTCAAGGATATCTTCAAAACACAGCAAACTCTAACCAGAGATTGACTGGGAGGGCATTTACCAGATATGTCACCTCTGAAAGAGTGTGAGATTTGGAGGCTACCTGGCCCTCTCCAGACTCTATCCAAGAGTACGGGAAAACACAACAACGGTGTAGAGGTTGATGTGTGAATAGGAGTGTTTAACTGCCAACCTAACCAGAGATTGTAGGTCTTCTGAGGCTTATGATACGGTAAGGTGAGAGAAACTCAGAAAGTCCCCAATGGAGTCGCCATTATGTTGGGGTTCCCATGTTTTGGCAAGGTTGGAAATACCAAACGATGAGACAACATCAGAACCGCTTTCGGACCTCAGGATCTAGCCCTCCTGGGTCTAGAGAGGGATCTTTCTAAATGAGCAAAGGTTTATGTCTATGAGGCTCAAAAGTTTAAGATGTTAGGCTAGTTATAGGCACGAGGCTTGTTTGTTTGATTGTTTGATTTGGTTGTTGGTTATCAGGAAAGAAGGGTTCAGTGTAAGACCAGGATGAGAAAAGAGGGATAAGCAGAGGTGAGATGTTCCAAGAAATATTCAAAACCATTGGGCATGGAGTTAGGAAAGGGTTTGCTTACTAATCAATAGGCAGGCTTTCAATTGGGCTAGTCATCTGAGACATAGGATCTTCAAGGTGATAGTATGATGTGGAAAAGGAGAAGGGGAGAAGATAACACAGATTTAGAGCACAAAGTTACAGATCAGCTGGTCGCACAAGGATCCTAGTGGACAAGGCTAACTCTAATCCCCAGTGTTCCCAAATCTTCCAACAAAATCTATAACAAGAAACATCTAAGAACTAAATTCATTTAATTCATACATCAGAGAGCAGGAAATAACATCCACTACACTGGTTAAACCAAATGAAATCATTCTTTAGATAAAACATTCAGAAGAGAAACATCAATGGCAAGGAGAGCAGAAATATAGGGTACCTAACAAGGGTAAATCCTATGCCAATATTCTGATGCAAGCCAGTAGAAACGAAATGAAATGAATGTAAACACAAAGATAGGAAAACATCACCGCTGCTTCAGATCAGGATCCAAAGAAATGTGCTTGTCATATTAAATAGCAATACCAATCAAGTACAACATGCCAATGGCTGAATACTTAGTCTGAAATCATATTCCTTCAACCTATCTTACAACTTTACACAGGGACTGTGTCTTAAAAGAAACTACTTGTAGTTCTCTGATAACTGATCAACAACCTTTACAATGTTTTTCTCATGAGTTTTATAGCTGAAGAGAAGCATAGAAGGTAGGTAGAAGAATAAATGCAGTATTAAACTTCTGAAAAGAAAGAGGTCTGAAGCCCATTTTGTTTTAAATCATGTGCATTCAATTCCTGGTGTTCTTTGGGTGCATGAATGGTCTTCTTCAGCCTTCAGACTGTTATGATATGAATTTGATGTATTCTGTCTGCAGTACTGTGTGGCGCTACTGGTGAATAAAAAAAATATAAATGAATGATAAAGAAGTCTGCCATACTGATGAAATAAATGCTTTGATAGTACCGGGGCTGTTTCAGGGTAGGAAATCTCTCCAGAACACGGCATAGATTGAACACTGCATGGGTGCTCTATACTTCCTGGAGGGAAAAACATTTTGCTGCTATATAAACCACTGATATGCATTGATTTCTGCACGTTGTACTCTCTGAACGTTCCCTGGGTCTTCAATCTGGTGCTTTGCCTTTAAACCCCCCGAGCATAAGGCTTAAAACCTTCATTTGCGTGCCTTGAGCTCTTTGCTGCTCCATTTGTACATCTCACTGTGAAACCTGTATGTTAATGGCGCCGGAACAGTTTTACAGGGTCAAACCCTGTTCTTTAAATGAAAATCCCATCGTGGTACCTCTCCAGGCCTTTTTCATGATCTTTGCCTCTGCATATGATCCTCCCGTGTATTTTCTGTCGCTGTGACAGAGTTTGCAAACCATCGCGGCTTTCACTACCTCAAAACCCTACAAAACATGAAAACGTGTTACGAAATCCACAAATGGGGGTAGCGGATGAGACAAAGATGACGAGGATGGCCATGTAGACTGGTGGGATGATGGAACAGTGCAGAAACATGGTGGAAAACACGATTTGACCGCGGGATGTGGTCTGGCGGACGTGTGCAGAGAACAGCTGAAAATTAAGCAAAACATATTGAAAATCGACCTTGGAATGAATATATGCAACAGAATGGGCGGGTGTACGGAGGGGACACATGGACGAATGACGTGGAGGACCGGGCGATGGCGGAATAGTCAACAGTGGGGGCAATTGAATGTGAACCGTCCGATCTCGTGAGGAGATCGACGGCTGAAGATGCATCAGAGGGCGACGGATGGCGGGCCATACCCTGATTTATCGCGTGTGCATCTGGGTTAACTACCGCGCATCTTCGGCGAGCGATAGCTGTTGGATGGCCCACCCCAGATCAGACGGTCCACGGCAATATCGCTGGACATCTGTATCCGAACAATAATGCGTGATGGACGACGTTAACGCGCGGGGACGGCGGTTTTGAAATCGCACAGGGGGATGTGTGTCGCGCAATGTATGGAATCTCTGGCCGACTGGTAAATATCGCCCTCTGCCCAAAGGCGGTGCGATGGAAACAGGCTGGTTTTTGAAACAATGCGCGAGGTCCACAGGGGCAGGTAAACTCCGAACCGTCGGATCTGCGTGTAAATGGACGGTGATGGCACGATCGGGAGTCTGGGAGATGATGTCATGCAAGGGATCAAAGGGTACAGACAAGAGAACTTGGTGCGTCCCCCCGCAATGAATCACAACCACTCGTTTGAGTCTTCCCATAGCTCGAGGAGTCAACTGCGGGGGCACCAAAGGTTTGACCTATGGATATAGAAGTGCCTCTGCAGGGGTAAGCGCCTTTCGGACCAGCGCTCGGCTTCAACGCCCGGGTCTCGTGGCAGAAAGGCTGAGGGGCTAGCAGAAAGGGGGCTTAGGCCTATTATAAGGTTGGAAAGTGGGTTTTTAATCCATTTTAATGCATTTTGAGGCCCAAGGAGGGTAACAGTAAGGGAAAAAGGGGGATTTAGGCATAATCAAGGGAGTAGGCATGTTTTAGAGGGGATTTCTGAGATGGAAAAGGGGAATTAGGGGGAAGAGAGGGGACTTCGAGGAAAGGAACAAAGGGGTGAAAATGAAGAAATTTGCAAGGGTATAAAGGGTAGAATAAACCTTTAGGAGCCTGGTTTTGGGTCAGCAAGGCATATTGATTCAAAACAACATAAGGAAATAGTCACAAGGCAGGGAACTTGGAAAGGCTGCAAGGATGATGCGTTTACAAAGGAAGTGCATTCCTTGCAGGCTTAGGAAACAAATTAGCCCCTTGCTTGCTTGTCAAGAAATTTATAAGGGGATAACACCTGGTAAGAGTATGGTAATGGACATTGTAGTAGCTGACATCCCACCAAAGTATGGTATGCTTCTTTCTCGCTCATGGGGAGCAAAGTTGCAAGGATCTCTACAATTCGACATGAGCTATGCTACTATATCAGTGTTTGGTCAACCCAAAAAGCTATATAGGGAAACATTAATGAAATTCATGGTCAGTAGTGCTGAGAGATCCATAAATTACCCCTTTGATTCTATACCAAATGACCTTGACTCTTTTATTTTATGTAACTCTGATAACAATGAAATCCAAACTGAACTGATTGATAAAAAGCCAAAACCAAACAATGACAACATATTTCATGAGTCTCTTTGGCACTTAGAATTTGATGGCTCTGTAAACAAATTAGGAGCAGGAGTAGGAGTATGGATTACAAATATGGAAACTAATCATTCAGAAGAACATGCCTTTAGACTCAACTTCAAATGTACCAACAACATGGAAGAGTATGAGGCACTCATTCTAGGCCTCCAGATCATCAGAAACTTAGGAGGAAAAAGAATACTAATCATGGGAGATTCAGATTTAATCATTAAGAAAATAAATGGAGATTATTCTATTTATAATCTAAGACTAGACAGATATAGAGATACAACAATTGGTTTAACTGATGATTTATTGGAATGCAAGTTTGCTTCTATACCTAGGAAGAAAAACATTCAAGCACACTGTCTAGCAAATTTTGCTAGTACTTGTAACTTACCATTCCAACCAACTCATAGGTACACTAATGAGGTTAAACATAGACCAATTATCCCAGACAACCTCAAGTACTGGAATATTTTCTCTCAGGATGAACAGATTTACCATTTCTTAAATAATGAGGAAGAATTTCAAAATTGCAAAATAGATATAGACTGTAATATAGACTCATTTTAATTTTGAAATAGATAACATAGATGTACATAAATTTAACAAACCAACTGTATTTACTCAATCTAACATAGATAACTTAGAGAAGGTAGATATAGAGAAAATCATTGAAGAATAAATTGACATGTTAGATCTAAAAGATAATTTTTGGCCTAAAGTTTTAACTCCTTTGGAAGACCTTTTTGATTCCAATGATGTGCCTAAAAAGCCAAAAATGGAACCAGTTAGGTCTAACATTCAAGAATGTAACACTGGAACATAAATAAAATAAAAAAATGATTAAACTGTATAAATATTTACCTCCACAAGAAAAATAAAAATACATTGATCTTTAAAGGAATACCAAGATGTGCTTGCTTGGAGTTATGAAGATCTTAAAGCTTATGACACAGACATAATCCAACACAAAATTCCTATAAAAGATGACCAAAAACCATTCAAACAAAAATTGAAGAGAATTAATCATGTTCTACTACCTTTGATAGAAAAGGAAGTAAAACGTATGTATGATGCTCAGATCCTTGAACCAATCAGATATTCTGATTGGGTTTCAAACTTAGTACCTACCAGAAATAAAACACGTGAAATTATATTATGTGTTGATTTTAGGAATCTCAATAAAGTATCTTTAAGGGAAAATTAACCATTACCCAAGATGGATCACATATTACAAAGGGTAGTTGGTTCCTCAAGGATTTCTTTGTTAGATGGTTTTTCAAGATACAACTAGATTCTTGTCCAAAAGGAAGATCATGCTAAAACAACTTTTACCACTCCTTGGGGCACTTTCATGTATGTGAAAATGCCTTTTGGATTGATGAATGCAGGAGCAACCTTTCAAAGGGCTATGGACATAGCCTTTGCAGAGGAGATTCATGACTTCTTGGTTATTTATTTAGATGATATTACTATATTTTCCAAGTCGAATAATGAACACTTTGATCATTTGAGACAAGTCTTTATTAAATGTAGAAAATTTGGTATATCTTTGAACCCCAACAAAAGTATTTTTGGATTAGAGGAGGGTAAGTTACTAGGACACATAATTTCAAATGAAGGTATTAGGATAGATCCTGCTAGAATATAAGCCATTTTGAACATTCATCCACCTAGAAATATCAAAGAGTTACAAGAATTTTTAGGTAAAATTAACTTTTTGAGAAGATTTATTTTTAACTTAGCTGAAATCATCAGAGAACTGAATAATATGCTAAAAAAAGACTCAATTTAAAAATGGAATGTTGAAGCTAAACAATCATATGAATCCATAAAACAGGCTTTAACTAAAACACTAGTCTTACTCAGTCCAGATTTCAAAAAAGACTTTATAATTTTTTCTTTTGCATCAGAGCATACCATTGCTGCAGTTTTACTGCAGAAGAATGATCAAGGTTTTGAAAAACCTATAGCCTTTTTCAGTAAGACCCTTAGAGACGCACCTTTTAAATATAACATAATGGAGAAACAAGCTTCAGCCTTGGTTAAGGCTATAAAATATTTCAGAGTTTAGATCCTCTATTCCCACATAATTGCCTATGTCCCTAATTCTGTAGTTAAAGACATTCTTACTCAGGATGGCCCTGAAGAAAGAAGAGGTAAGTGGATTGCCACTATCCTTGAATATGACATAGAGATAAAACCAACAAAACTCATTAAAGGACAAGGATTAGCCAGATTGATGGCTGAATCTAATTGCAATGCATTAAACATAAATTTTATTGCTCAGATTGATGACCTGAAGAGATGGCGACTCCAATGATCAGTGAAGCCTTTCTAGATTCACCTTGGTACTCAGATATTATCTTTGTACTTACAAAATTACAAGCTCCTCCTGGATTATCAAGGACAAAAGCCAGATTTCTTAAACTTAAAGAAATGAGATTTTGTATTTTAGATAATGTGCTTTTTTGGAAAGAACATACTGGGATATTACTAAATTGTTTACTGAAAGCAGAAGATGACAAAATACTTAAATAATTTCATGCAGGTGACTGTGGAGGACACTTATATTGGAAATGTACAACAGATAAGATCCTGAGAGCAGGTTTTTACTGGCCTACCTTATTTGCTGATGTTAAGAAATTTATTACTTCATGTCAGAAATGTCAAATTTTTGAAGGAAAAAAGAAATTTTTATCTTTACCTTTAAAACCAATTTCAACTGAGATGCCATTTCAACAATGGGGTTTAGAATTCATTGGAGAAATTCACCCCCCATCCTCTAGCCAACATAAGTGGATTTTGACTGCCACGGATTACTTTACTAAGTGGATTGAAGCCATTCCTACCAGACAAGCCACTGACACAATCATTATCTCTTTCATAGAAAACAACATTTTATCTAGATTTGGATGCCCTCAGAAAATAATTACTGATAATTCTGCAGCATTTAAATCTAAGAAAATGATTGCCTTCTGTCACAAGTACCATATTACCCTAGGCCACTCTACGTCTTATTACCCTCGGGGTAATGGCCTAGCTGAATCTTCAAATAAAAGCCTTCTAAATACCATTAAAAAATTACTTGAAGATAACAAAAAGACTTGGAATAAGAAGTTAGTCTATGCCTTATGGGCAGATAGACTTACTACCAAAAAGTCAATTGGCACTTCCCCTTATCAAATTGTTTATGGGATGGATACAGTTTTCCCATCATCCTTAGGTGTTCCAGTAATGAAGATCAATCAAGAATCACAAGTGGAAATCAATGATATACAAAGGAGGATAAATCGAACTATTCATCTACAACAAACAAGGGAAGAAGTCTATGAGAAATCCCAAGTCACTCATGATAAAATCAAGAAAATTTTTGATAAAAGAGGTAAAGAAGATGAATTTTACATTGGAGATCAAGTGTTAAAGTGGGATTATAGTAGAGAAGACAAAGGTGAGCATGGCAAGTTTGACTTTCTATGGAAAGGACTTTATATAATTTATGGATATAGAGGTAACAATTCTTTCTTCATCAAAGATTTGGATGGAACAGATATTCAAGAAGGACCAGTTAATGGTAGAATGCTCAAACACTACAATTCTTCCGAGTTAACCAATAGTTAGTCCCAGTTACTTTTTACATCATTGTAAATATCTATTGAAGTTTTTAGATTGGATTGGATATTTTATTTCCAAAGTTGAAGCCCGGAGAGAAGGCCCTAAGCTTTGAAGAGTACCATGTCATAAATACGAGCTTTTGCAGAAAACAAAAGACAATTACTTTGTCATCATGGTCAAAATTGAAGGCTACTAGTCTTACAGTTCTTGACATTTCACCAGGAAATGCCATCCACATGTGAAGCCCCTGTTAGGGTCCTATAAATATAGGATTCATAACTTTGAATTCACTTATGATAGTCTTGTAAAATATGTACATACCTTGATTTCTGCAAGTTGTTTTCCCATATTTTGAAAAAAATAAATAAATAAAATAAAAATAAAAAAAGAGGGTAAAAGTCCTAAAAGAAAGATCAAAGGAATTAAAAAATATAGACCCCAAAAGAAAAAGATGAAAATAAAACATGAAAGTGTGCAAGTCCAAATGCCACTACCTTTTACCTTTTTGCAAATGATTATGGCAGAGTGTCAATAAATGCCATAATCCATGATGAGTTAAAACTATTTAATCTTGACTTGTCATGTTTTCAATTTTCATGTTTTAGATAGTGAATAAATATTTGTCAGACAGTTTAATCATAAAAAATCAGTAGATAGGTAGAGAAGAATGAGGAGCTCATCAGTTTAATTTGAGCCCTCTGATGAAATAAGGTAGAATTAGATAGTTTTATTTCTTTCAAAAGAACAAAATGTTTCAAGGTAGCAAGCTTAAATGCACCTACTAAAAAGAAGAAAAAATGTTAGAGTAATGTTGGGTAGGTAGAAAGAAGTGGGAAAAATCATGTAATATTCATCACTGGGCAAAAATCACTAATTTCCCTTCCCATGTAAGTATTCAGTATTTTACACTACCAGTCAAAAAGGCTCAGAGCATTTCTCTGACTTTTGTTGGGACCAGACCCAAGGCTCGATGACTGGATAGTGGAAAAAGTTGAATTCTTATAATAAAATCCCCTTTACCATAATTTATCCCTCATTCATACATTTAATTCGTCTTCATAAGTAAAGAATCCTTCTTACTTAAAGAAACCTAAAATCCCATTTAATTAACTTTCTTCATTCATAAATAATACGAAAACCCCCAAAAAACACTCTATCCTAAGTAAATTGGTGAAATTATGAAATAATAAGCTTTGCTTTTATTTATTCAATCTACTCGGTCATTTAGTGTATTTTTGTGTATTCCAACTCCCCTTGTCATATTAAATTTTAACTTATGCTATTAATTCACTAAAAATACCTTATCCTATCTATATAAATCCCTATATCTAAGTACCCCCCAAAACCCACTATTATAAAGATTTTAGACCAAATATATTATCCACATGCTAAATTAAAAACCCAAATAATGCTCCCTTTGGTCTAAAAATAACCTTAATTAAATACCCTGCCCCCTATGGTCTTTAAACTATTCAAGAAGCTTAAAAACTATATAATAAAATACCGCACCCGTATTTTTTTTTATTAAAGCAGTTCACAAATGTTTTAAAAACGCCATACATTATGCTACCCCCCACATACTTTATAACCCAAGGCTTTCTTTGAAATAAACTAAGGTTATTTTTAAATAAAATAAACCATCGCCCGTATGCCGATCCACCATACTATATGAAGCCTCACGCTTCATATTCTTAACTTTCGCAATATATGACAATTACCCCGCCGCTGCATATAATTGAACCCAACCCACATTATATTTTACGAAGGTTTAAGGTGTAACAACCTTGTCTAAAGCACCTTTGTAATGATATATTACCCCCCCCCCCCCTTACATACCTTGTAACCCAAAGTCTATTGAAATAAACTAAGGTTTATTTAATAAAATCAAAACCCTCGCCTCGTATATATAAACCCCACATCCATATTCATTAAACAATATATAAGTTAAACCTTATACAATTTTTTTTTAGCCATTTACGGATATATAAGTTCCCTGATCCCACCCTCTTTTAGCCGCACCTTCCAAAAGAGATCTCAACCCTTCGCTCCCGATTGTCAGATCCAACGACTCTTAAACGATATCGCGCTCACAAACTAATCACTCTCCCAAAGCCCAAATGGACGCGAAATAAGTTTATTTATCAATTCCGCCTCCTGCAATGTAACATCCTCTCATAGGATCGTGTTCGTTTCAATAAAAGAAACTTACCACCTAAACTCAATAGGAAAACCATCATCAAGTTTCACATTTTAAACTAAAACCACTCCTGCCATTTGATAAGACCTGCATTTAATGCATTATATGGTGATTCATATCAAAGGTTAAAAACCTTTGATATATCATTTATGATGTTAATTTGCACGTTTCAAATTGTAAAAGCTTTGATAAACTGTGTGAGAACTTTTTTCCCCAAATTGTCGATTTATACCCAGAGAAAATCAAATTTGACATCAGATTCCCTATTTGAAGACCAGAAAAGCTATTCTTTGCTCCAGCAAGTCGGACCAGACCTCACATTCAGCCTTGAAACTCTAAAACTCATTCAAGCATCCAAATAACTGCGATTTAAGGTATTTTTCATGAGATTAAAACTGTGCAAAGTCAATTCTAAACCGTCCATAAGTAAAACAACCTTTTAATTTGAAGAATGCACCAAAGAAATTGCCCAAAAACGCCCAAAACAGGTCGAACCCTGGCCAATTTTTCCGAGAAAATTCCGAGTCCAAAAAAACCACTTTTTAAGCCAATATCCTTAATTCGTAACCTTTGAAGATCAGTTTCAAAGACATAAAAGGGTTTAAAGCTTACATATACCCTAAAAACCCCTTTTGCAGTCAATCCATTCAGGAAACCCTTGTTTTCTGTCTTATTCTAGTTTATATCCTCTGACAAAGAAAAAAAACTCCTGCAAACAATTTAAGCTTGCAGTAGTTATTCCAAAATGACCAAAAAGCAAATCACAGCTAGACCTGGAGGTTCTGAACCAACCAAGCCTGGAGGATCTAAAACTCCTAAATCTGTAACACCTAAAGCTGTTAAATATACTCCAATCTTCACTGCTAAATCCACTAAATCAGTAAATCCCCTCCAGCCACCTGTAGTTGCTGAAGAAACCCTTCCATTGACTGATATGGACTACAAGATTGTTGATATTGTTGTAGAATTCAACCTTTTTAGAAATACATAATTGGTGCTATGATAAATACTTGGACAAGGATGAAATGCCTATTTGGGAAACTCATTTTCCCAAATATGTAGTTCCATTGACCCACCCTGGAGAAGAACTTGTTAGATTATGTCAAAAAAATTATGAACCAGACAAAAGGGCCATTGTTAATGTTGACAGAGAAATCCTTTTTACCATCACAACAGAATAATTAAATCAAATGCTGCAATTACAGTCTAATCCTCAATCAGTCCCCCTATGTATAGAAGCTTTGACCCAGTTGTACTTAGGCCTGGATTTCCCGAAGAGGTTTATCATATTTAAAAAAAAATTTCCTTCCCATGTTGAAATTCTTAAGTTGAACCCGCCTTATTCCACTGCCAAATTTCCTGAAGGGTCTAGACATATTATCTCAATGCTATCTTTTATACTGGGATACTTTACAGATGGATTCACTAATGAATACATTCTTGGCTTTTTATCCACCTTATCTCCAGGCCAACCTACAGCAATCATTTTTTATTATGCCAAATTCATAGCAGAAAATATTCATCACCAACTGACCAAACTACGCACTGAAGGGGTTTTCAGATACTCATCCTACTTGTTTCACTTATTGTTATTCTTCCAAGTTGATAATTTTCCAATTGCATTGCAAAAGATGGATGTGGAGGGTAAGCCTTTATCCATTATCTTCTAGACTTCCTTGCTCAGGAAAGAGGGTATTGAGTTCACCTACACAGATTTTTCAGACCTCTTTCTACATCCAGCAATGAACATTTTATACAAAGCAGAGCAGCCCAGAGTCAATGAAGAAATGAAAAGAATCTTGCAACTATTAGAACAGAATAAAATGGGAGACTGGTTTCTTTATGAAAATCATACAGAGATAAGAATTTTTGGATCCAACTTATTACCTTATAAGTTGCCAAAATATATGAGTATGAGAATTTTTGCATTGGAGTATTTAAGACAGATTCTCAATTCTGACTCTATTAACTTCTTAGCTTCCAAGAAAAAGACTCAATTCAAGCTAAAGAGTCATATTGGTCCTTTCATCATAAACAACAGAGAGGCAGAAAAATAAATCACAAAGAGACTAGCAGAGTATAAATTTCAAAAATGTTCTCCATGGAACTATGATCCTTAAGGAATCCTGAGAAATTTAAGGGTAAAATGTAAACTAACACCCTTCATACATGAGCCTAAGCTAGAGATTGAGAATTTTTTCAATCAAGAAGAATGGGTGGAGAACACACTGATAGATATAGATACTAATACAGAGACAACAAGAAAAATGGTTACAACACAAGCCCTTGAAGTTGTAAAGCAGCCAGAGACTTCAGTTAAAAGAGGCAGGGAAGAAAGAGGATACACAACAGAAACAAGTTCAAAAACTAAATTCAAACTGATTTATAATAAAAGTCCTAAATTCAGTTAAATTGGGAAAGAAAAGGTAATTGACATTGAAGATACAAATGAGCCAGATGTAAATAATGATGAAGCTATAGTGATAATCAATGAAACTCTTGCAGAGATTGAAAAAGAACAAACAAAAGGTAAAAATGATACTCAAATGATAGAAAAGCCATAAAATATGGAGGCCTCCTCACAAACAGCTGAGGAAAAGGATTTAGATATCAAAGAGAAATATAAGCAGATAAAGTAGAAGAATGAGGAAATTAAATCAGAGATATATTCTAAATTCCTCAAACAAAAACTTGGGAATCAAAATAGGCTACTGAAATCCTTTGATTATTCTACAAATAAGATGATTATTTCATTTTTGCAACCAACTACATCAGCACCAAAAACAGTGGCAAATTATAAAAAGGTGGAGTTTGAAGTAGACATTGAAAATGTTCATGAGCTAGACCAAATTGAATTTCATAGACATAGCTCTGAAATGTTATATTCAACAGTGGTGACAAAGGAAATGAGTGCTACCAAGTTGCAGAATACTATTCTTAATATGCATGATAAAATGAAGTTATACAAGGGATCTTTGTATGTAAAGGACCTAAAGATTAAAGCCTTAGAGGATTTAGTTTTACAGGTGGGATATGATCCCTCAAATATTCAAGCAGCAGAGTTGTTGGTAAAGAAAAAGAATGAGGATATAGTAGCTTTGGGGAAATAGCTTAAGCTCCCTTAAAGTGAGCATCCACAAACCAAAGAAATCCTTCAAGAGAAAAGTGAAAAAGAAGAGATGATGAAGCTCATCCTCAAATTAACTGCTCAGATCAAAGAATGGAATCCAAAATGGACCAGCTTGTCCAAGAGAAGGAAAATATGAAAGAAACTAACACTCCTATCATTCCTTCAATTATACTAGTGATTACCACAGCAGTGACTTCCACATTAGGAGAAAATCTAGCACCAAAACAACCACTAGCAACTGTAGTGCCAGTGATTTCAGCTACTACTTCAACAACAGATTCTTCTACAACACAAGTGCAACAAACAGATGGAGTAGGTTAGATTGTAAAAGCTATGGAGGAATTTTCTTTGAAAAATAATGAAATCAACAGTTTAAAGAAGATGATTAATGATATTGAAGCTACAAATAAGTTGGCTTTGATAAATGCTAAAACCCATGAACAGAAGGAAATCAGACTTGGAGAACAAATCAAGGGCTTACAAAAGGAGCTAACTTTCACTGAACAAATTTCATTTGTAAAAAATAATCTATGGACAAACATAATTGAAGCCATTCACACTCAATGGCCTTCAATTCAGGTTATATATGAGCAGAGAGACTTATTATTAGCATCTCAGGCAGAGATTCAAAAGACTAAGGATGAGTTAGCTGATAAGCCAGCTCAGGCTTTAAAACTCATCACATTCCTGAACAACAAAGAATAGAGAAGAATTGGAAGAATTACAGGTATTGGATAGAACAGAAACCATTTTACAGATTAAAAAGGTGATAACAAAGAAAAATTTGATGAACAATCTGGAAGATAAATGTGAATCAATGAACATTTCCATAACAAAGTTTTTGGCAAAATACACAAATTTGAGACAGAGGGGATTTCCAGACATCCATGCTTTTAATGAAAATATAATGCCCCAGAAGGATTATGTAAAAATATAAGGGAATTTTCCAAGGAGCATGTCAACAAACCATTACCACAAGGCAATCCCACAGGAAAAGTCCTCCTTCAGCACTTTGAAGATTTGTTCTTTCTACAACATGAGATTAAACATCTCTTTGTGTTCAAGCCCACCTTTGCTAGATACACAGAAGCATATGAGAATTTCAAGAAGCTAAATAATGTCAAAATTCCCAATGAATAATAGTGGCAAACATTTACAGATTTAATGTAACAATGAGAGGTAAAACAGTGAAGAAAATTGCCTTGAAAAACAGTCAAAAGAAACAGTGAAATAAAGAATAGTCTGCTGATTTTTTACTGCAAAAAGATATATTTTTATAGCAGTAAATAGTGGCAATATCAGTCAAAAGTGTATCAGCATTAAAGAGTAGCGTTAAAGAGTATCATCCAAGCCAACTCAAATGAAGATATTTTCTAATAGCCAACAAAGCAGGACATCTAATCACTCAAAGGCTCCTTGTTAGATAAAGTAGTTCTATTTATTTTGGATAAGAGGATAGCTTGCTGATTTGTTAAGAAACTGTCCCATTTATTTTGTAAAGATGTTTTCTATTTCCTAAAGATATTCCTAGATTTCTCCTAGGATATTTGTAATAGCATTTTGTATAAATACTTCTACATTATAAGTATTCAGTATGGAATAAAATTGTTGGAATTATTATAGAATTTTTTTTGAACATTGGAGGCTATTGTGTGTTGATTTCAAAGTAGCAGACTGGACAAAGCTAAACTGGCATCATAATTCAGGATCCCTGTGATAAGATGATGAGTGAATTACTTCCTTTTTTTCATTGTTTTATTCTCTGAATTCCATGCAATTCATTATATGTTTGTTCTATCTGAATGTGAAACTAGGAATATTACTACATGTTAGTCTAGTGCTCCCTGTTTTTAACTAGTTACCATTTTAATGTTTTCTACAGATTTAGGGTGTTAGGAATCCTTGATTGCTCCCACTCCCGTTTGACCCTTGCCTCCTTCTTCCATTTTCCGGATCAAAGGATCCTTCATTGCCCTTTATCCTGATCATACCATTTCACCAAAAAAATATTTTTCCAAATCTATGAGGGTTATCTGTCTTGCGCTGAATACATTTGTACCTTTTTGGCCTTCAATTCTAGTGTTGCTAGCTATATTTAGACTCCATAGCCCAATGGACAAGTTGATTTCTCTCTAGTTTACCTCTAAGTGATTTTATCCCACCAAAACCTTTAAAAACAAAACCAATTGTTTTATCATAACTAGCCTAAAAACATAAATAAAAAACAAAGATAAATCTTAAAGAGAGAGCCCTCTCTGAATTATAGGAAGGCTAGATCCTAGAATTTGAAGTAGGTTTTTGGTTACCTCTAGTTTTCTTTGACTAAAAACTCAAATCCCACAACTTAAGAAATTACTAAAGTGATAACAGAACCTACAGTGTGAGTGCCAAGGAATGCTGAAGATTATAAATCTTCCATATTTTCTATTGATACAAAGAAATTTCATGCAATAGGTTAAATGAATTTTCATAAATAAGTAGGAGAGATGATTTACTCAACATTGAACAGCTCAACCATGGCTACCTCCAAATTACAAACATCTTTGAACAATATGCATTCACAATTGAAAATAGATAGAATGTTCTCTCTAGGCAAAGATACCCAAAATAAAGCTTTAGAAGATTTGATTAATAAGCTGGGATATGATCCTCTCAATGTTAAGGTAGCATAGGAGATGATTGAAAGAAAAAATGTAGATATCCAGGCCCTCAGAAAACAACTTAAGTTGCAACCACAAAGCACCCTCTGACCAAGGAAATCACAACTTTGGAGGTTTAGAAAGAGAATTCGTTCAAGATAATTATTGAACAGAATGTTCATATTAAAAAGATGGAAATAGATATGGAATCATTGTTGAAGGAAAAGAAACAGTTGGAAGCAACAAGTACATCAACAGCAAGAGGTACATTGGTACAACAAATAGCACAAAAATCCACTTTTGATTCTTTTGATAAGCTAGTCAAAGCTTTGGGAGAATTGTCATTAAAAAATAAAGAAAATGAAAATTTAATGTCATCATTGTCAAAGTTGGAGGAAAACAAGATAAAATAAGATAATGCACACCTTTCAGAGGTGTAAAATAATTTCAAACTGATGCAGCAAATTCAAAAGTATTAAGATCAATCTCTAATAGTTAAAATGTTGGTAGAAGCCAAAAAGAGCATATGGAATAGTATAAGTGAAAATATTACAAATTTATGGTCATCAGTCCACCTCATATTTGAGCAAGAGGATCTAGTGCATAATGTTAAAACAATAGGCCATAAGAAGCACATAATATAATTAAAGTGTTGAACTCGAAACGAAATATGATCTTGAAGAGATCAATATTCGAGACAAAACATAGACAATAATGGAAGTCAAAAGAATATGGACAAAGAAAAATCTTATGGTGCAATTGGAGAACAAGTGAAAAGAATTAGATTTGTAGGTTAGAAGATTTAATAGAAATTTTTCTTTGTTGTAGGAAAAGGGCCTTCCAGCTTTAAGAGCTTCAAATGGAAAATTGATTCCATTAGAAAATTATTAAGAAAAATTGTGGAATATAGCTACTGATACATCCAAATTTTCTAAAGTGAGAGGGACAATAACTGAAGAAGCTTTCATGGAGGAACTGCAATATGATCTCCATATTTAGCACAAAATTCATCATCTATTCCTCAATAAGCCAACTTTCCAAGCTCACATAGAAGAATATGAAAAATTTAGAATCATGGTAAATTTTTTCATTCCAAGTGAAGAACGATGGGATAAGTTACTGGAGTTAATAGATTAAAGTAAAACAGAAAAATCCTACAGTTTTGGGAGCAGACAAATAGAAAGAGCAGAAAAATAGCTACAGTCAGCAAAAACGTTCCTCCAAAGATTCAACTGAAAAATCAAATTTCTCCAAAATTTTTGTTTTCTGTAATCAATTTCTTTTTGGAATCCAAAGTTAGTTCAATAGATGGTCTATAAATATTTTCTAATAATACTGAGAAATGGTTTGATTATGTATGAAGAAAAGAGCTCTACCTTGATGTAAGCTGTGAATTTTTACTCAAAGTAATTAATTTCAGAAATACGAAGACAATTTTGTTCCAGGATTTTTGTGTCAAACAAATGGTGATGTTTTTCCTCATGTTGAATGTTTCTTCTTTCTGAGTTTTTCATATGGATTTCATTTCCTGATTTTTTATAAGAAGATGATGAGTATAATTTAATTTCAATACGCTTCTCTAGCTTGTTAAACAATCTTAATGTTTTCTTCTGAGATTTAAGTACATAATTCATCTATGTATGCTCTATATTTAAATTGATTATAAATTTGATTCTTCTCACCCGCACCATAAATATTTTAAGTTCCAAGAGTTTTCCAACCCTACCCCGTTACAACTACTCTATTTATTTGTGTTTTATTACTGAGAAGTTTAATCACTCCATTCCCAATAGACTTTTCTCGCATTCTTAAACCAAAATTTTGAAAAAACCCAACTCGAACTCTAATATCTAGCCCAAAATCCTAAAATAAAAAATTACATAATACAAAGAGAGCCCTATATGAAGTTGGAAGGGCTAGATCCCAAATTTAAAAGTGGTTTGTGGTTACCTTTATAGTTTTATTCCTCAGTCTAGGAAAATTATAGAGTGCTAACAACTAAATATGTAAAGGAGAAATATAAGAAAGGAACCTGGTGGAGAGGATTGAATAGACATAGAATCATATGCTACAAATCCGAGTAGAATCATGAGAAGATAAAGGAAATGAAATGGAGAAATTATGGAGCACATTTTAAGGCTTTCAACTAAATATCTCATGGGTACTTTCTTCTATATCATAACAAAGGTAAATATGGAATCTCATAGGTATCGTCTACTATTACATACAATAGATAAATCTACAATCTAACAGGTACCATATGCTATTACATAACATAAGTAAATCTGTGACTTAAGAGTGAATCCAACAGGTACAAGTATACAATTTCTGAAGAAGAAAAACACACAGAAAGTGATATATAGAGGAATAACACATGCTACATATTCCAATGTTTGGAATCACCATAAATGTATTCATTAATTTTCAAGAATGAAATACATGTCATAGACCCAAGCTTGCAAAATTTGCATAACAATTACACCCTCTGGAACAGGAAAATCGAACCATGGAACCTCTCTCCCGTAACAGAATTTGGAATCATTCTAATGAGTTTTTTCTCCCTTTTTATAGGGATAACAAAAATATGAAAAACTTACAAAATATCTTAGAAATCTATAGCTGTATGAACTTTAAAAATAGGAGGTGTCACGATTGACACTGAAAAATATCTCTATTGCCTATTCCTTTGATTTCCTTAGGTGGAATCAGGATCCATTATCTGGGTTAGTGGTGGGTTAATGATTTGGATATGCCTCTACCATTGTATTCCTCCGACGGTTACCTTCCAATTCACCTGTCACTTTCTCCCTCTAACGGCTTAATTTTCCCCCTTTTGGAGTTGGTCATGATTTTGTGTGGTGGCGTTGAAGGTGCTGCACTAGCTGATGACTGAATGACATCGATAACTACCAAAAAATTGATCCTTTATTACCTTTGTTCTATAGTATCAAAACCTAATACATCTTGTAACTTTATTAAAAATGTGTTACGATATAACAACATTCCAATTTACTTTAGCTCCTTTTTTCTTAGGCCCCTTACCGTTTCTCATTCATAGGACCCTGTGTCGTAACTGAGAGCTTAGAATTTAGGTGTTAAGGCCTTTTGAATCCTTCCAGGGCATATCTCTTAGTGTATTTTATTTCCACCTTTGGTTTTTCTGAGTTCCACGACCAAACACCATTTGGCATCGGAAGCACCATACATCGTAACTTTTCCAAAAGTAATTTACAGCGGAGCTATGAGAAACTCAATCTATGATAAGATCCATAGCACACTAGGTGCTAGGCCTTGTTATACTCCCTTGGTTCTTTTGAGTCCCTATGACCAAGTGCCACTGAACATCAGAGCCCCTTTCATCGAACATTTTCAAATATAATTTGCACCAAAGTTACGAGATCTACATCCTCTGATATCTTGTCTTCTGAGATAGTTTCCACGTTGCATATTTAGAGCACTACGTAATAAGGCATGCTCTATTCCCTTGGTCCTATGGGTCTCCATGACCAAGCGCCAGTCACATTGGAGCTCCACACATCATATCATAACTTTCCCATAAAAAAATTAGAGAAGAGTTATGAAAAATCCAACCTTTGTGTTGGGTGTGTCTTATATTCTTTCCATGACTAGCCTCATGTGCGAAGTGGGGGGTAAGAGGGGAGGAAATCATCTGCCATTAAATTGCATCGATCACATCAGGGAAGCAGCGCCCAGGGAAATTTTTTTTGGACCCTATATTAGGTGGGCGAACCTACCTATGGTTTTGTGCATGGGTTTAGCACATGGTTTTGGGCATGATAGTTTTTCTTCCACGGTATTTTGTAGATCCAGTCAAGAGAAATCTAGTTATGTTCTAATATAGGGTTAATGGATTGGGGTTTATGAATTATTTAGCGTGTATATATATCTATTATAAAATTGAAAGGAACATAATGAATAATAAAGCTGGTATTCCCAGTTTAGGGATCTAGGGGAAAATCTCTGTGTATATATGTTTTATGTTTTATTCTCTCTCTATTGTTTATTTTATGTTTTAGGAGTTCGTTTGTAGATAATTTATGTACAGGGTTAAAACCTACATTTGGTTTCAGAGCTATTTCATATTAACGGGGATGTGTTTGCTATTGAGGGGTTTTGCTCGGGCCTGTGGTGGACCTTGTTTAGTGGGAGATCTGCAGGTTTGATTCTTGCGATGAAAGCAGATGGCGAGCAGTGGAAAGATAGAGATCGAGAAATTTATTGGTCAATGTTTTGAGTTGTGGAATCTCAAGATGGAGGATCTTCCAGTGGATAAATATGAGTGGATCATGGTAGATCCAAGTACTGTACCAATGACAATATCAGGTCAATATTGGGTGAAGTTTGATAGGAAAGAAAATAGGACAATACGGTTGTGTATCTCATATTCGGTATTGTTGAATGTATTTGGGGAATCTACGACGAAGGATTTGTGGGAAAAGTTAGGGACTTTTTACCAATCTACGTCTATGGTGAATAAATTGTTCCTAGAGAAAAATATGTATAACCTGAGTATGAAGGATGGAGAATCGGTGACATAGTATTTAAATGCCTTCAATAATGTCGTAAGTCAGTTGTTATCTATTGATATTAAAATCTCATATGAAGATAGGTGCATCATTTTTCTCTGTTCTCTACTATATTCGTGGGATAGTCTGGCTGTTGTAATAGGTAGTAATACAACTACCTTGAATTTTGATGAAATTGTCTCAGCCTTGCTGTCGGAGGAAATGAGATGGAAAAATATAGAGGGATAGAATGGATATGCCTTGTCTCTACGAGGATGGTCCTAGAACAAAAAAAAAAAAAATTCTCGAGTGGGAGATCTAACGGTGTGCTGGAAAAGTGGAAAGGAAGGGCACTTTATAAAGGATTGTGAATCTAAATCTCCTGAGAGAGGAAATGGATCCGATGATGCTCCTTCTACAGAGGAGGAAACCACCTCAGTTGAAGGTGGGGATGTGTACTTGGATTCTTCTTCAAATAAACGTGTAGATCATGAGGACTGGTTCTGTGAGTATGAGAAGTATGATGGTGGGGATGTATTCTTAGTGGATGATAGGAAGGAAAAAATCGTCAGATGTGAAAAATTCAAGTTGAATATGCAAGGTGGAAGGATTACAACACTTCCTGGTGTTCTGCATATTCCTACATTGGCCATAAATTTGAATTCTGTAAGCAAGATGGATGATGTAGGTGTAAAAATAATGTTCAAGAAATATACCTGCAAGATTTTTCAGGGAGCACTAGTATTGATGCAGGGATTTCATATTGTAACTCTATACAAGCTTCTAGGAAGAACTAATTTTGATGGGTGCAACAGTTCTGTGGTTCCAGAAAGTGGAGCAGAAATCCTAGTGGTCTCTATAGAAAATACCATGATATGGCATCAAAGACTTGGAAATATTGGAGATAAGGGTCTTCAAATACTACATTTTAATGGTATGGTAGAAGGTATATCTAATTTCTCTCTGGATTTTGAATTCTATTAACATTGTGTATATGGGAAGCATAATTGGGTGAGTTACCATTATGGTGCTAAGAGGGCGAACAAGATATTAGAGCTAGTGCACAGTGATGTGTTTGGACCTGTGTCGGTTCCATCACTGGGTAATTATGTGTATTATTATTCATTTATATATGACTTCTCAAGGAATACATGGATACATTTCATCATGAATAAATTTGAAGTCTTTAACAGATTTAAAGAATTTAAGGCTCTGGCGGAAAACTAGACAGAGAAAAATACAAAGGTGTTGAGGACAGATAATGGTGGAGAGTTCTGGAAGAAGAAATTTGAATAGTTTTGCAAGAATTGTAGTATATCATGGAAGAATACTCCATAAACACCTCCAAAAAATGGAGTTGTAGAAAGAATGAACAGGATGTTGATGGAAAATGAAAGAAACATGATCATTGGTACCGGGTTAGGACAAATTATTGGTAGAGGTAGTGGAGACTGCATGCTACTTGGTTAACAGATCACCTTCATCAGTCTTGGAAGATAAGACTCCACATGACGTATGGACTAGTAAGAAACTCTCTCTTTCAGATCTGAGGGTATTTGGTTGTGATTCATATGTACATGTTCCAAATGAGAAAAGAACCAAGTTGTATAGTAAATATGAAAGGTGCATCTTTATTGGGTATAAGGATGGTTTAAATGGTTATAAGCTTTGGAACCCAGAAACAAGGAAGGTTGTGTACAACCGAGATGTAGTGTTTAGAGAGGTGAAATATGTTGTTAAACATGAAGTCCTACCAAAGGAACCTGAGAATATAGAGTTTGAGCTAAAGGAGGAAGAATCAAAATCTACAGCAGAACAATATTCAGAAGAGGAAGAGCCACAAACTCTAGTTGTGAGAAGATCAGTCTGAGAAAGAAGGAAACCATAAAGGTATATTCCATCTGCTTTCTGTTCAATTTTTTCATTATCTATCACTGATGATGATCCCAGAAAAATCAGGAAGGCAGTGGATTTAGAAGATGGAAAACTCTAGAAGGAGGCCATGGATCATGAAATGGCATCCTTGCACAAAAATGAGGCATGGGATCTGGTGGAGTTGTCAGCTAGAAGGAAACCCATTGGAAGAAAATGGGCATTTAAGAAGAAGATGAATGCAAAAGGAAAGGTGGAGAAATACAAAGCTCAGTTGGTAGAAAAAGGTTATTCTCAGGTGTTGGGAATTGATTTTGGTGATATTTTTTCTCCTGTTTCCAAGGTAACTTTTATTAGCTTACTTTTATCTGTTGTTGCTACATTTGATTTTGAGGTAGAAAATATGGATGTGAGGAAAAAATTTCTTCATGGGGACCTTGAAGAGGAGATCTACATGAAGCAACCTGGAGGCTTTGTAGTGAAGGGTAAGAAAGAACTAGTATGTAGGTTAAAAAATTATCTGTATGGGTTAAAACAGTCACCAATGATGTGGTATCATAAATTTGATACATATATATGGGGACTTGGCTTCACCATAAGAAAATAGGACTAGTGTGTATATTTTAAATTAATTGGTGACCATGTTATTTATTTGGTATTGCATGTGGATGATATGTTTCTGGGTGGAAATTGTTGGAAATACTGAGAGGGGGGGTGAATCAGTATTTCTTTCAATTAGAGCATTAGTTAATCTTCAATTATTATCAGTGTTTGTACAATGATAGCAGCAAACAAGAGGAACAAAAATGCATACAATTTTTAAGGTGGAAACCCACCCCGGGACAAAAACCACCTAATTCTTTTCTAATAATTATTTTCAACTCCAATTGAAAATAAAGCTCCAACTTCCTAGAATCTAGAAAAGCATTCTTCTCTAGCTCCCATTGGATGGACGCTCCAACGCCTGATATTCTTTAGTATTCACTGAACGGATGCACCAACACCCAATGAGCTACAACTCACCCTAGCACCACCCTACCACCCTATAGAAGAATAAAAGAAGAATGGACTCTCATACCAGAGAAAATGGTCCACTTTACAATGATATAGAATGATGTAGAAGAAGAAGATATACTAGACCATAACCCCAACTTTGACACAATCATTGCCTCTTCAACCCTTGGCAGATAGACACTAGTACAATTTGTACAATAATGTATTTACAATGACCAAGCACAATGATACCGTTACAATGATTGTATGCAGTGCTGCCCACTTGAAGACTTCATATGATGAACTTCTTGCTGCTGTTATGCACCTTGGTTGCTGCTCTTGTCATGCTACTCTCTGCTGCACCTTTCTTTGCTTTGCTGCCGTAGAAAGTCTGGTCCTTTGCAACCCTTGACAACACATGATCTAGCTTTTTCTTGCCTTCTAGAAGCTCGATATTGAATCTGGTGTATCTATGTTATTTCAGATCCTCAATATCTGATTTTCGGTCCTCTAGTAGCCCTTTGAGTCTTATTTCCAATTCCATGGGTCTGACCCAATTTGGATTCTCCAAGAGAGAGTTATACCCAATTTCTCACACTGCCCTAATTATGGACTGTTTCAGTAGAGCGCACTTGTACGGAGTGCCACATGTCACCGTTTCTTTATTTGTCTATGAAATTTATAGAGCGCAAAGTAAATATTGTGAAATATCCATCTCTTTTTATGGAATTCCAATATGATACTCAGAGAGGGAGTTATGACGAATTTACCAAGGTCACTTCTTTGAGATGAATTTCAGGAGCCTGCAAAAACCCTTACTTCCACAAATCATATCTCCAAATATATTACGTAACTTGATCTGAAATTTGTACTATAGCTTCCTTAGGATTTTGGCTTCACCTCATAAAAATTTCAGCTTCTGCGCCTTCATACAAACAAAGTTAGAGCGAAAATTCCACGATGACCTGTTTCAGATGGCCGAATCCCTTCCCTAAGGAGGAAATGAAGATCACAATATATATGAATGCTTAAGTTGAGAGGGGCTTCAACAAGTGAACGTGGGAGGGATTTTAGGAGCTTAAAAAAATATTAATTATGACTTTTCAATTACCCATGCCCCAACCCCATGGGGTTTTAGCCCACTAACTAGGGTACAAACTTCAAACATGAATATCTCTCAAACCGTGAAGAATTACATGGCGTGCCATATATCAACGGAAACATCTCGATAAATAGAAACCATCAAAAGCATTATTGACCCAGAATATATTAATTTGGTGGGTAAAACTTCCCATTCAATATTGGGTTATCCCCTGGTGCTGCTTGGGTTGACATCAATGACAACCGCTGATCAACAGAAATGACAAAGAAATTATCTAGGATTTGAAGACTCAATTGTTCTCCAAAATTCACATGAAGGATCTTGGTGCTGAAAACTATATTTTTGTCATGGAATTTAAACAAGATCAGGTAAAGAGGAAGCTTTGGTTAAACCAGAGGAAGTATGTCGAGACAATGTTGCAGAGGTTCAATACGTAGGATAGTAAACTGGTGAAGGTTCCTATTCTTATGGGGTGTTAGTGTCAGTCATTTCTGCCTATCACCAGTGATAAAATGTGCTCTTACAAAGTTTTTTTTAGGGTGTCAAGTCAAATTTTTATGGTTTCAGTAGGTTTTCAAAGAAAAATTTGGTCTCTGGCTAGTGTGTCTAAGTATATTATTGCTCCTTTCAAAAATTTCATGTGTTGTTCATTACCATCTCTCAGTTGGATGAAGCATCACTCCAAAGTCACCATTTTCATCTCAGTCATTCCATCATGGTCCTCATTCATCTTAGTGTCACCATAAGGTAATTAGGGTTTAAAGTCACCAAAATCTGTCATTTCATTAATAAATCTGGAAAATGAAGGAGTAGTAATAGGGAAATTTCTCATAAAATTTTGTTTCAAATCTAATTTTATTTCAAATATGATGTAATATGTTCTATTGTTCCAAAGCTACAAATTTTTCAAAGAAAAAGTGAAAAGCATATGGTGGGCCACCACACCACTATGAAGAAATTGACTTCCACAAGTTATAAAAGACCATAAAAATCATTTCTTTCGCTCATTTCATTGGTAAAACTCTCTCACTCACTAGAAAAGACTATTCTAGAACATTTAGCATCAAATCATACTACAAATAAGTGATTGGCACATTCTCCAAGCAGCCATGATGCATTTTCAGGTAGCCACGTTGCGTTTTCACCACCACACGTTTTTTAGCCTTCGCCGCGTTTTCACTCCTACAAGAAAAAAATACATCTTAAAAGGTTTTCAGGGGAAATTTAAGGTTTCATCAGCTTTTGACAAGTAATTTGAAGTTCCATCTACATCTTATCAACATCTATTTCAGCGTTTCATTGGTGAAATCCTCCCACAGTCCCCACTCTGCGTTTCAGTGGGTGAGCTCCATTTTTTGAATTGAAAGAAAGAAAACTTTATCCTATACATAGTATACCATTCCCTACACCCTAAAAACCTCCCCAAAGCTTTCCCTATCCCTGCTCCCTCAATTCCCTAATCCTTATACCTAACCCTAGCTCCTAGGCTGCATTTTTTAGAAATTTTTGGGTTAGGACAGTGTTTTAATTCCTACAACACATCCCTAGACTCTTTTTGTCATACTCCACTTGCCTAAGCTTCCCAATACCCATATCTACCTCCCAAAATTTTCCATACCTACATATATCCTCTCTAATCCTTGCATTCCATCACCTCAATCAAGTAACCCTAATTCCCTGTTTTCCAAGTAAAAACCTATTTTTCCCTTTCATCCCACTAGGGTTTGCTATGCAATCTCAAACAATGGAGGGAGGAAATAAGCCATAAAAAAGGAGGTCATATCAGTAGGTATTATCCCACCAAATTCCATGAAATCATAGCTTCACCTTTCCAAGATATGGGTTGCCTAGGGTTTACATTGCACACATGGAAATTTTTGCTTCAAAATGTGTTTCTGACCAAATAGAGATTAATTTTAAAAAAGTGAAAGAGGTTTTTGTCCATAATAGACCAAGGAAGAAAAATTTCATTAAGTTTATATAGAGGTATTATGATTTGGGAGAAATGTCAAAAACACAATTGCTACAGGAGGTTTTCTACACTTCTGGAAAACTTGGCTTCAATAGAGTTGTTCACGGGTTTGAAGAAGGTATTTGCAGTACTTTATGACTCTATTGTGTAGCATAAATCCTAATATTTCCAATGGTATATTCAGATCTTCATTTGGATCTCAGGAAGGAAGTCAAAAGTTCCCTGAAAGATCACATTGGGCTTTTCCCTCGTGGCACTGTGTTTTTCCAATTTTTGAGTGACCAACTTCAAACTTGGATACTCAGCAAATGGGAAAGTATTTTGGAAAAATGGAGGAGGGGTTTTTTCATAACACACCAAAGAACAAAAAAATCTCTCAGTTTTTAAAAAAGCTTTGTGGTTAAAGAGATATCGACCTACCTTTCAGCCCTAGTTTTGCATAAACTTTTGAAGCTTTTGCACTTTTTTGAAATTTTTGCACAGTCCTTGGTCAAAAAACTCAACGTGCCTCATGCTGCGCTTTTGCTGGGGGTATCCAAATTAAAAATTTCTTACATATTTGGGTTTCTAGTGACCTCATCAACTTGAGCCCCTGGGACAACTATGTCAGCACCTTTCTGGTGGGTCAAAGGTCAAGAAACCACCTAAAAAGCACCATTCTGCCCTGTTTTTCAGAAGCTCGTTGCGTTTTTGGAGTACCTATGGGAGAATGGATTTTTGGGGGGCTAGGAGTAGTATTTTTGAGTGCTTGAGGATTATATCATGTAGCCAACAGTAATATCTTTCTCTAGCATCTTTCATATCAGGATTTTGACCCCAAGAAGGCCTCCAAAAGCCTATTGCACCAATTTCGTTGTGTTTTCTCCTTGAACGTTGTGTTTTTGCTTGATTTCACTGCGTTTTTGCCTCAAAATCACTTTTATCAGTTGACTTAGTCCAGATTTGACCTCCACTGATGTAATTTGTCATTTTTTGAGTTGTGATGATGTAATCATGTGAAATTATGCTGGTTAGAGTAAAAATGAGGTGGATACATGCTCGTAAAAGTCATTTATGGTCAGATGTACCAGTTTCTCTTTCTTGAGGAGAGTTTGGTTAACCTCCCTAGTATTTAGGTTTTAGGTTAGGGAATCATGTGAATTGCTCCTCCACTCTAGGATTTGACCCCCGAGAGAGGGAAAATGTTTTTTTTTCTATATCTATGCATTTCTTAGTCATTTTGATGGTTGGACATCAGAAGGCGAGACTATTGTAGCTTGTAGTTCAACTTTTTATTTAGGAAATCAAAGGACTAGTTGAAACTATTATCTAGGACTTCATGTGCAATGAGTTTTTGATATTTTAATTTCTCTGTTAGAGTCTTATATAAATGATATACATGTTTCCTTTCCATATCTTTCTTTCCTGAGTGATGTTCCTAAAATTTTGATAAGCAGAAATCTTTCATGAAAGCTCTGTTTTGTTCGGGAAAGTCATTTTATGTTATCTTCCTTATGTTTTAATGAATTCATAACATATGATCATTAAGATCCTCTTTCATTTTCAAACCCTACACTACACTGAAAAATCCCTAAGCCCATAATAAAATCATTTCTATCTTTCTCCTCCATATCTTTGTTGTTGTAACCCTTTGATACTTTGACCTAGCTACCTGGTTTTCATCCCTAATATAGGAGAAAAACCATCAAACTTTAAAAACCCTAGAGCTAACCTAACTATCCTAAAACCCACTCTTCATCCAGTCAAACCCTTTGGTTGTGATTTCATAGAGAGAGCCCTCTCTAGTTTGGTAGGATTAGCTACCAAACTAAAATCTTGGTTTGAGGTTACCTCCATCGATATCCTTTCTTAGCCTTGGGAAATTGTGGAGGCTAACATGGGGGATAAATTTATCTATTGAACAATTTCCAAGTACAAAAGAAGAAGAAGAGGGCATTTCCTGTGTTCCATATGCAAGTGTAGTGGGTAGCCTAATGTATGAAATGGTATGTACTAGACTGGACATTGCATACGCAGTGGGAGTGTTGAGAAGTTTTATGTCAAAACTAGGGAAGGAGCATTGGATAATAGTGAAGCGGGTTTTCATATATTTTCATGACACTAGTGATTATGGTCGGTGCTATCAAGGCTGAATTAGATTGGACAAATTTTTGGACATCCATGGATTTGTTGATGCAAAGTGGGCTGGAGATCTAGATCAAAGAATATCTACAAGTGGGTATGTGTTTAGCCTATTTGAAGGTGCAATAAGTTGGATGAGTAAAATACAGTCTGTAGTGGGACTTTAACCTATAGAGGTAGAATACATGGCAACCACTCATGCATGCAAGGAAGTATTTTGGTTGTAGAGATTGTGTTCAAGTATGGGGTTGGTGCAACGAGCTATAAGGATTGACTTTGATAGCCAAAGTGAAATTTTCTTGGCAAATAACCCTGCTTATCACTCAAATACAAATCACATTGATATTCAATATCTCTTTGTGAGAGATATGGTTGAGGATAAAAAGGTGTTTTTGGTAAAGGTGGACACTTTAAAGAATTTTGCATATGTATTGAGGAAATTTGTGAGCACTGAGAAGTTCTCTTGGTGTAGATAAATAATAGGAATTGCAGGGGTGGACCAATGAATAAGCTCTCATGTGCTCCCTTGTGGAAAGAAAACAACAATTGGGAGGATTTTGGTTGTGTGTTATATTCTTTCCACGACTAGCCCCCCTACATGGGGTCGGGGGCAGTGCCCTGAGACATTTTTTTAATGTGGACCCAATAATAGTTGGGCTGACCAAATGATAGGGGGCGGACCCAAATATGGTGGGCGAACCTACTCATGGTTTTTTTCATGGGTTTTCACATGGTTTTAGGCACGACAATTTTCTACCCATGGTATTTTGTAGATCTGATCAAGGGAACTACAGTTATGTTCTAATCTAGGGTTAATGGATTAGGGTTTATTACTGCTTCAACATGTATATTTATTTATTATAAAATTGAAAGGAACATAATGAAAAATAAATCTGGTAGTCTTGGTTTAGGGATCCAAGGGAAAATCTCTATGTATATTTGTTTTATGTTTTATGCTCTCGCTATTGTTTATTTTTTGTTTTAAGAGTTTTTTGTGGATAATTTCTGTACAGGGTTAAAACCTACACTTTGAAACTTAGACTTTCAAGGTGACATCATGTTGATGTCATCATCTCCATGTGGTGTCTCCTTAGTGGTGACATGTAATATGCCCAAATGGGTAAACTCAACAATAAATGCATGAAAAACGAATTTTTCAGAAATATAAGCATTAAAAGAAAAATGCAGCCCATGGATCCATTAGATATGACATTATAGCAACCATATCTGAAAGGAAATAAAAAACAAATAACTTTTGCCTAGTTAAACAGGCCTCACATGCTCAAAACAACCCAAAAACATTGAAAACCCCGAGATTTACGGCAACACAAATTACTGCATAAAGTGAAAACACAGTTTATAGAGGGTCAATACTTAGAAATAATGAGACAAATCAGATCTTATATTATATTAATCAATGAGGCATAAAAATAGAGATCTAGTCTCTTTTACATAGATCCAAGATGACTTGGGAAGGGTTTCTTGACAGAAATGATATACATGAAATTTTCTACCGCAGATCTATAGATGAATCATGCTATATGGATGAAGCACTGCATAAATATGGCTGATCATGCAAATAAATGGCATTAGACTCTCCTACTAGCTTTCCGGGAAGTAGAATGAACCTCCTTCAGGGAAACTAGCTCAAAATACAAGGGATTAAACCCCTCCATTGCAATACCTTAAGAAATAACGTAGTTTATGAAAGGGGCGTTGTTGCTGAAGGTGAATTCTTGGCCTTACACCAGGTAGTGGAAAATATAGCACAAAATTCTCTCCTCAAATTTCTTAGACAACATCTCCAAGCAAGAGTGGGGAATTCTAGCATGAGAAAACCCTTGCACTAAAAATTGTAGCAAACTTAGCTAAACAGCCAAAGGGTGTAGAAATTATAAACATACCACATAAAAAATATAATCTTCAATCATGGTCATATTTTTTCCATTCCCTTCATTATATAGTTGATGAGCTTCCTCACCAAGGGTCCCACCCAATTATGAGGTTGCTTCCATGCAAAGGATCCTCCACCAAAATTACGTTATCTCCATTAGTCTTACTCATATTTTACAGCGTTGTTATATTTAGTCAACCTTTACTGAATCAACCTTGACTAGATCTTCATGCATTTTCTCTTTCCACAACCAAGGTGTCTTCATTTTCACTAGCTAGATTGATCTTCATTCACATTGAGCTGTCTTTATTTAGGATCCACTCCTCACATATTAATGTTGTTGACTTGGTCAAACTTGACTTTGTCCACACATTTTAGACTCTGTTCACACATGAGGATGTTTGATCTAGTTATTAACATTATCCCTTTTCACATTATGAGGGACTTTAGGCCTACTTAAACAACTTATGAGCCTCCTTGCCCATTTATTCATCTAACTAGATATTGAAAGAAAAATTAATATTCCTATTAGTTGCATGCTAATTTAGGAATATTATAGTCTTCCCCTCCCAAAGGTTGCTTGTCTTCAAGAAACTACAAGGGTGCTACAAAATCTTCCCTCCTCCTATTGGGGCCTCCACTTCTAATAGTCTACACCATTGCTTTGAATATTCTGCAACAATTCTGTCTTCCAATGGTTCCTCCCAAATGTGTAAGTTGGCCTTTGGTGGAAAAACCAAATGGCTCTCATCATGAAAGAGTGGAAGGTCTATATGGAAACCTTCTTACTGTTTAATGGCCTCCTCAAGATAGAAGTGATGACAATCATGGGGAACCTTATTAACAATTAAAGGCTCCCATCTCCATGCTATCATCCAAATGAAATGAATCACCTCCCAACTTGGTAATTCATAGAAAATATCCTCCCAAATTCTCATGAGAGGTATTTCCCAAGTGCTACAAACATCCATATGGCCTACCTCATAAAGAAACAAGAGATCTACTATGGTAGCCATTTATTTTCCCATGCTACCCTTGAAACACGTAGTGAAAAAAGTGTGGGAAATTTCCTCCCCCAAGGACACATCCAACCAGTGTGTCTCTCCTCCAACTGTGTCCTCAACAAAGATAAGAACATTTTCAGCATATGGAATCATAATTAGAGTCATGCTAGCTACCATATGTAATAAGGGAGAAGGACGGTGGTCTCTCATGTGCAACCAGCACAGTTTTACTCCTAACTGCCATAGAATATGATATAACAAGTGTTCTCCCTTACACTTGTTTTTTATCCCATCCTTCTTGTATGCTTGGAGAAGGTGTATGATAGTTGGTGCTAATGAAGAACACCATGAAGAATAAAACATCTCCCCCAAAATCTCTTAGGGGATGATCAACATCTCCATTTCTCATGGTTCCAAGTAGCCCATGAAGCCCATAAGGAAAATTACCCCCTCTTGGAGCAAAGCCCTACATATGAGTATTAAGAAAATACAAGCATATAGTAGATACATCATGATGTTTATAAATATGAGTCTTACTATACACTTGATTCAAATAAGTGAGGTGACTTAGGGATGAGCTCCCACTCACACCCAATGAATAAGGAGGTGATGATGATAACTCTTCCCGAGAGCTATGTTCCTCCTCAACCAGAAAATGATATATACACTTCTTCATATGAGAGGGCATATCCTCTTTGAAGTTCTCCCACATGAATCAATATAAGATAGTACGATATGCTCTAATGAAACCAGTGGGTTTGGAAATCAAGATTTCATAGGGTGCATTAAGTAATTTATACTTAAGCCTCGAGTCTCTAGCCAAATAGATCTGATCATGAAAATAAATGACTCCATAAACTACTTTATACCTCCCATCCATCACTTGCCCATCAAGAACCTTACATGTGAAGACGTCCTTCGAATATTCCATCAAGAGTTGGGACTCCCAATATGGATCTAGTCTTCCCAACAATGACAGCACTGTAGAAATATGAAATGCAATCCCTGTCATAACATGGCTCTCCTCTTTGACATGCTTGATGCCAAATTCACATGTTGGAGTACTATAAAATTTCTTTTTCTACCTCTCTTGTAGCTGATCTTGCTCAAGACAAGATTGAAGTTCATGGAAGTCAAAATCCTTTTGAAAGGGTCCTCTCTTCCAAAACTTCCATAGTTTTTCTCATGCATACAAGAGTGGTAATACCCTCTTGTTATATTAAAAAATCTTCATTATGTATAGAAATATCTTGTGCTGCTCTAAGGCTATGGAGTGGCCTTTTGATACCATTCTCATGTCAACATATATTTCTAAATTATTCTTTTCTAGCGCAAATAGATGAGTGGAAGATAGCAACGTCAATTTCATAAAATTGCTCATCTCTCCTTGGAATCCACCAATAGTTTTCAGTGCTATGGTAGCTCCCCACAAGGCTCCTTCCTTAGCCAAATATGTCACTGCTTCACATAGTTGAGAGAACACTTTAGTCTTCCTCCAATCAAGAGGTCTCCCTCGTGGTATGCCTCCATGCAAAGAGACATCAAGGTATAGAGCACGATGTATATGTGTGTGGATAGATTTGTCCTTGCCTTCACTACACAAATCCCCCTGCCTCCTTTGTGTATCAATATTATAAAATAAAGAAGGGTGTGTGCTCCTCATCATGTGAAGCTTGTCCTCCCCTTTATCTCCTTCTATCTTCAAGATCTCACCATTTTCTAATGATGGCACATGTTGCACATGGATTGTGCCATGATCTCTACACGTGAGATTCTTTGGAACTCCTTGCAAGAGTGCAAGAGTTTCCATCCTTGGAGCAAGTGCTCCATATTCCTCTTCATGAGGTCCTAGATGTGACCCTGTCATGATTGTGTTGTGATATCCAGCCTTCTCTTCCTTCTCTTCAATTTTTGAAAATTCCTCATCATCAATAAGAGACCTTAGATCTTGGTCTTCTTTTGAATGAGGAACCTCCATGTCTTCCTCTTGAGAAGAAATATCTTCTTGCAATGGGGAATTTTCCTTTGGTAAGGCATCATACAATTTTCCTTCCCCTTCAATGGTTTTCTCAAATGGAGTTAAGTTTATGGATCCTTCCAACCCATTTAAAAGTTTTGTTTTATTTGTTTTGATAAACTCCATATAAGGTGTTTCATAATATTTTTCATCAAACCTTTCCACTATCTTTCTAATGAACTTTGCATAAGTAGATGTATTTGCATTCTTTAAGGAAAACAATTCAAACAACCACCAAGCATAAGCCTTACACTCAATATGTAGCACTGCTACTTTGATGACTTCATTTTTTGAAACTTGATGTTGTTGCACATAGGTGTCTATCTCCTTCACCCAAACCCTCACTGGAAATTTAGGTGATCCATCAAAAGTAGATAGAAAGAATATACCCACACCATGCGTCTTGCTTCTTGTGCTTCTTTCCTCCTCGATCTTGCAAAACCATTGGAAGTTCAAGTGATCTTTGAACCCCTTATATTGAGCTTCATACTCTTGCAAATAACTACCAAGAGTCTCCTTCTTTGGCACATCTCCTTTCTCCATCTTCTTTGTCATGAACAAGTGGTTGATAAAGCGTTGGAAATCTAATGATGTGGCTGAATGCTCACACCCATAATATGAGGAATTAGAGCTTTCCTCATGTATAGATCTTGGAGATCTTGTTGAGGGACTTCCATGTCTTTCCCTCCTCATTTCTTTGATGTCTTTGCTTATACGCTGCAGAGTTTGAAAGAGAAGTTTTGAGAACCTCTTTCATCCAAAAAATAAGAGTTTGATTTGATATGTCTTTTAGATATTCTCCTTCCCATGAGAAGACTCCATAATGGTGGAAGAACATAGGCTAAGCCAATATTAGGGCTTTGATACCATTGTAATATCCCCACATGAGAAAACTCAGCAATACATGAATGAAAAATGCATTTTTCAGGAATATAAGCATTAATAAAAAAATGTAGCCCATGGATCCATTAGATCTGACATTATAGCAACCATATCTGAAAGGATATCAGAAAAAAATAACTTTTTCCTAGTTAAACATGTCTCCCATGCTCAAAACAACCCAAAAACATTGAAAACCCCAAGATTTACTGCAACACAAATTACTACATAAAGTGACAGCATAGGTTATAGAGGGTTAATACTCATAAATAATGAGGCAAATAATATCTTCTATTATATTGATCAATGAGGCATAAAAACAGAGATCTAGTCTCTTTTACATAGATCCAATATGACCCGGGAAGGGTTTCTTGACAGAAATGATATACATGAAATTTTCTACTGCAGATCTATGGCTGAACCACATTGTATGGCTGAAGCACTACATAAATATGGATTATCATGCAAATAAATGGCAGTATACTCTCCTACTATCTTTTCGGGAAGTAGAATGAACCTCCTTCAGGGAAACTAGCTCAAAATACAAGGGATTAAACCCCTCCATTGCAATACCTTAAGAAATAACGTAGTTTCTAAAAGGGACTGAACTATTGCTAAAGGTGACTGCTTGGCCTAACATCAGGTAGTGGAAAATATAGCACAAAATTCTCTCCTCATATTTCTTAAAGAAGATCCCCAAGCAAGAGTGGGGAATTCCCGCATGAGAAAACCATCACATTAAACAGTGCAACAAACTTAGCTAAACAACCAAAGGATGCATAAAGTCTAAACAGACCACATACAAAATATAATCTTCAATCATGGTCATATGGTTTCCATTCCCTTCACTATATAGTTGACGAGCTTCCTCACCAAGGGTCCCACCCAATTATGAGGTTGCTTCCATGCAAAGGCTCCTCCACCAAAATTACGTTGTCTCCATTAGTCTTAATCATATTTTTACAGTGTTGTTAGATTTAGTCAACCTTGACTGAATCAACCTTGACTAGATCTTCATGCATTGTCTCTTTTCACACTCAAGGTGTCTTCATTTTAACTAGCTAGATTGATCTTCATTCACATTGAGCTGTCTTTATTTAGGATCCACTCCTCACATATTAATGCTATTGAATTGGTCAAACTTGACTTTGTCCACACATTTTAGACTTTGTTCACACATGAGGATGTTTGATCTAGTTATTAACATGATCCCTTTTCACATTATGAGGGATTTTATGCCTACTTAAACAACTTATGAGCCTCCTTGCCCATTTATTCATCTAACTAGATATTGAAAGAAAAATTAATATTCCTATTAGCTACATGATAATTTAGGAATATTACATGACACATGTCACATATATTTTCTCCACTAGGCCACCCCAAAAGGCTGAAAGAGACTGTCGCATGTCCTCCATACTACAACGCCATGATGATGTCACCTGCCTCATCATATTCTCAGGGAAAATAACCTACTACCATGTGTCCTATTGGAGGAGCGAGAAAGGGTCCCTAGGGTCCTTGGTTTTTCAAATTATTTCCATTATAAATCCTTTCTTCTTGCTACCTCGGCGCTTCTAAAGAATTGTGATTTTTAAGGAGTTACGAAACTCTGAGGTTCTGAAATATCTAGGTTCTGATATCAGCCTACTCTGAGGTTTGACCTCTCGAAGTTTGAGGTTCGATGTTCATACCTTTCAACATTTTCATGCTTTGATATTCCCCTTCCAATATCGGGTTACGATATGTCGACTAGTCTAATCCTCTCGATATCAGGTCCCTATATTTCGGCTTTTGTTTTGGCTTTCGGCTTTCAAATTCTGAATTTTGGCTCTTGTTTCAGATTTTGGACTTTTCTCTCCTTTTCAGCTTTCCCTTTAGTAAAAAATTATTGCACCTTGCCTCCTCCATACTAGGGATGAAAAATAGGACCATTTGACATAAATACAAGATGATATGATAGATAACAACATCGGCTCCAATAGGGGACAATGTATTGCAAGAAATGTATTGAGAACCTGTAGATTAATGCCTCTATTTATTGGGCATGGATCCATTTTAGGCAAGTTCATAAAAATAAAAAATAGAAGTAGTAAGAACTTAAACCATTACTGGTATGTACAATCAATCAACAATATATACAATGGGTGAAAATGGACCTCTTTAATGCTAAAAGTATAGCTTGAGAAACTGCCCATTCACAGGCAGTTTAAGCACCTCACCGTAAAAGTTTTCCAGTAAGAAGGTGTTGTTTCCTTTTTCTTCAGATATCTTGAAAGGTCCAAACCGCAAGGGATCAAAATTCCCATGCTTTCCCTTGTCCTCTTTTATAACATCCCATATCATCACCAAATATCCTGTATGTAAGGATTTGTACCTTGAATTTTTGCCAAAAATATCCTTCATCATTTCCTGATGTTCAATTAAATTCTGAGTTACCTCCCCTCTAGTTTCTTGCAGATCTACCATTTGAATTATTCTCTTTCTCAAATAATTTGGCTCCTCTTCAACATCCTGTATAATTTTAGCCATTGGTATGGCTAGTTGGATGGGGAAAATTGCAACATTTCCATATAACAACTCAAAAGGAGACTTCCCAGTTGACCTCTTGGTAGTAACTCTATTGGCCCATAAAGGAAATTTCAGTTGTGAGTCCCAATTTTTCATTTTTTTTGATATGGTACTTTTCAGAATCCTTGCTAGATTTTTATTTAAAGATTCAATGAATAAATTTCCCTACGGATAGTATCGGTGGAAAGTCCCATGAAAATGGTGTAATTTTGGAAGAAACTAATAAAATTCATTGATTTTAATGCCTGAGAATTGGCAGTGATAATCTTCCTTCTACAAACAAATCTAGCAAGGATATTCTCCTCCATAAAATTAATGACCATTGCATTGGTTGAATTTCTGGTTGGGATGACCTCCACCCATTTCGTGAAATTATTAGTGGCTATAATTATCCATTTGTGTTGACCACTAGATGGTGGATGTGTTTCTCCTATGAAGTATAGCCCCCATTTCCTGAAGGGTTTCTCCACAAAATAGGGATCAGGGGAAGGGGTTCTAACTTATGATTCTCTAAAAAAATATGACATTTTTCATAGGACCTAACATAACCATGAACCTCACCAAACAATTTGGGCTAGTAGAAACCTACTTTGAGGATATTATGGGTTTTGGCTCTCCAACCATAATTTCCCCCATAGAAACAATTATGGAATTCATCAATCACCTTATGGATCTCATCTTCTACCATACATAAAAGAAAAATCCTCATTGGCTCCTTCCACTTTAGCTATAAATTTGAGATAACAAACTTCTGAGCTTATAGACTCAAGGCCATATATTTGAATTTTTCAAAATTCAATGGGAATTTCAGAAAAAGTAAATAATGGACAAGATACTTATACCACTGTGAGACAAGGTACTTCATCTGAGATTTTCGTGTTGAGGTCTCAATATTGTTCTGTTCCTCTTCTCCTCCCTTATTTTCCAGGAAGTTTATACCCAAGGCCTCGTAGTTAGCCTCAGATTATATTTTAGTTAATCTCTTCCCCTTGATCAACTTAGTGGGCAGATATTCATATCATATTCTTGGATCTTAGTAATCCACTTGCCTCTCTTACCTTCATTGTCACCCCGCATGAGAATGTATTTCACAACCGCTGTAGGAACATCATATATTATATTCGTCTACAGGACATAAATTCGAAATGCCTTCCGAGATTTGACCAAGGAATAAGCCTATTTCTCCAAGATATTATACTTGGTTGTTCTTGTCCTTCACTATTTTTCTGCAATAAAACATCGACCACCATGTCAGGAGAGGAAAAAAAGAAAATGAGGAATGGCCTATGATAATCCGAGCTAGTTGAGACTAGGGATTTTGAAAAATATTTTTTAATTCTAGAGAATGACTCTTAGACTTCTATAGTCCATTTTACCTCCCTATCCTTCTTTAACATTTTGTGATTTCTTTGACAATCTCAGCATAGTTTGGTATAAATTTTCTTAAAAAAATTATTATGACCAAGAAAAATTGAATTTCTTTTCCATTCCTTGGTAATGGAATATTATTAATAGCCTACGCCATTTTGGGATCAATATTTACTCCTCCCTTTGCCAAAACTAGGCCCAATATCTTCCCTTCACTTAAAGTAAACTATGATTTCTTAGGGTTTAAGGATAGACCATACCTTGTGCATTTTTCAAATGTGAGTTGCAAGTGCTTAATCTGTTCTTCATTTGTTTTCGAGAAAATGGTAATTTCATCTAGGTATATCACTACAAATTTATCCCACTCTCCACAAAATTATATATCCATCTCTCTTTGGAAAGTATCTCCATCATTTATGAGGCCAAAATGAATTCTAGCATACATAAACGTTCCCCATGGTGTAGTAAAAGTTTTTTTCTTCTAATCCTTAGGGTGTACTGCAACTTGGTTGTATCCAAAGAAACCATCCATCATGGACATTAGGGAAGACCCTACCACTATCTGCAAAATTTAATCCGTTATAGACAAAGGACAGTTATCTTTCAACGAGGCCTTATTCAAATTTCTGAAGTCTTCACATATCCTTATCTCCCCGTTCTTCTTCCTGACTGGGACTAAATTTTCTACCCAATGTAAGTATCTCAAAGGGATAATTATATTAGCCTGTAACAATTTCTTCACCTCCTTTTCAATTGATGGGGCTAACAGAGGATTAATCTACCTAATCTTATGCTTATATGGCTTCACTCCAAATTTTAAAGGAATTTTTTGTTTTATGGCATTGGTGCCAAAAGTCTTCAAATAATCATATAACCAAGAAATAACGTCCATCTACTCCTTGAAAAGGTAAATATATATTTGTTTATATTCTTTTGGTACTCCTTTAGCTAGCTTGATGACTCTATGGTATTCTTCTGTGCTAATATTAAAATCATCCACCTCTTCCTCAAGCTCTTGTTCAATTGGCTTACTAGCCATATCATTTGGGTTGAAAATCCTTTCCAATGGAGCCAACCCTTTGGGGATGATATTTACCTTTAGATGCAATATCTTGTGACCAACGATGGATTCTGTTGTAGTGTATTCAACGCATGGGCGAACTATATACATTGTTCTTAATAGGGAGTCTGCTTTCCTACAAGCAAGTAACAGGTCAACTGGTTTGTTAGATTGTTAGTGGAATAGAATAACATGTAGTAAACTAAGTAAATAACATAGCATGCTACATTAAATAAGAAACACGAAAAAAATTACTCATGTACAATAAAAAGCGTAATTGAGTCAAACACAATAATAATTCAAATGGATAACTCCCCCCCCCCCCTTTATTAGTTCCTGATGGTATAAGAGAATAGGGTGATAAATCACTTGCAATGAATCCTTAGAGCTATGGAGATATAATATTCAAGGCAAGGGGGCCTTTTCCCCTTAAGCTTCTTACAAGCCTCTCTCTCTCCTTGATGGATGGTAGAATAATGGACACTTGCTAAACTTATTCTCTTATATTGAGGTGTTGGCTGGCCAACAGCTGAATCCTTCCACTCCTTGTTTCTTGGACAACACAATGTTGGTTTTTTCTCAAGAATTTTTTCCAGCATAACAATTTTTTCTCATGTTCCTCTTCCCATGGTAGTATTTTATAGACAAATTTCAAATTTTCCCTCCCTCTCTTGGTAAAATATGGATGTTGACACAAGAGTGGGAGGTTGATTCCTTTATGTGCTACACTAAGGCCTTAGGGTGGCTCTAAGGCGGCTGTACTTGGATATCTTGAGTGGGAACCTTCTTTTTCAAGTGTGCCAAGTGGTCCTGGATGGTGAATTTTGGCATACTCAAGACCGCTCGACTATCTGAGGGATAACTGCGATGATATTTGCTGCTATTGAAGAAAATGCCACGTGAATCGCTTGGGGTCACTGCTTTCTGTGCGCTATTTGATAAATTTGTCTGCTTGACCTTAGGAAAATTTAAAATTTTCAGATCCTGTAATGTGACCTTCCTTTCCTTGTAAATCCTTATCTGTACCTTCTGTTTGACATTTCACAATGTCTTTTTCTTATATGATTTTCTAGTGATAACAGTTTCCCCCTAATGTATGAGGTCTAGGAAGAACTGTATAGCCTAAATACATTATAGTTTCTTTTTCTATATAATCCGTTTGAGAGAGAGAGAGAGAGTAACTTGTGTGAAAACCGAGGTTGGAGACCCCTTGCCATGAGTAAAAGAGGTACCATGCTCTGTTGGAAACCTGCAAGAGATAAAATAAATACAATATTTCTATGAGGCAGCCATGTCCCATGCCTGTGATGTTTCGGCTAGTTAAGCTTATCTGATAGATAAAGGCTCTATCTGTGTCACTTGTGTGGTAGTGATCTGCTATTTGGTTGATGACGATGATTCGTGACGCCCTTAGGGGAATTTTTTGTTTGATAGTAGGTTGAATGTGGTTCCCAAATGCATTATCTTGGTATGGCATGTTTTTAGAGTAAATTATCATTGTATGCATGGGTTTCTAACTGGCGACCTTCCCGTGTAAGCATTTCTAAAAGAGATTCTTGTGATTGCACAGGTCTTTGAAAATTTTTGATAGAGTGCAACGGTTGTGAAGTATGATACCATCTTGACATGAAAGCTTATGTTGGATTTGAATTTCAAGAGGATTGATGACATCAATTGGAAATGATGACTCCAATAGTGCTATTTGATAATGCTCCTATTGATGTGAGGAGCCATCCAAGGTACTGCCTCCTTTTTGGAAGATGGTTTTTGAAGTCGACAAGAAGGAAGCCTCAACCGACCGAGAGAAGTACTGATGCAAGGGACCAAGGTCTATGATGTAGTAGGCAGGGTGTGATAGGTTAACTTAGGCATTACGATGAGAAATGGACTGTAATTGATGATGGAAGTTCAGTGGCCCAAGGTTGGAGCTTGTAAATGCAAGCAACGACAATCATAACAATTTATGATGAGGAAATCCATGGGGTCGGTAGGACATCCAGGGTGGGTATGTGATTATTATTAGTGTCATGGTGGGGTTGGGTAAGGAATGCGAAGCTCTAACCAAGGGTGATTAGGGATTGTGTCCAGGTGATAAATGTGGATGGATGGGTGGGAGTGTTCTCCTAAAAAAATATTTGTACACTTTCCAAAAGAATATAAAATGGTTTTGGATGTACAAGCACGGTGATGGGTGACCCAATAAACATCAAAATGATCCCTCACTTATGGTGTGACGTGGGTGTTTTTGCTGAGGGTGGGGGGCGATTGGTTGGTCTCGGTGCGAGGGTGGTGAAGTGGATGAAAGTTTCACATATGGGCTATGTTTATGGGGGTGGGGTAGGCCATGTGAGAGACGCAGTGGTGCATATTCGATCTACTTATGAGAATGGTAGTTTGAGAAAGGGGTTTTATTGTGACATGGGTAAAACTTGACTTGATGTATAATGGATGAATGAACATGAAGTGCTTCCCGGACTTGGATGTTATGGCCATGGCTCTAGATTTTTGATGTATGGTCTACTTGAGTGATGGATGCCATGGAGAGTGAGGCTCTACCGACTGACAATAATGTTTATCATGTGCAAGGAGAGGTGATGAAAAACATGGTCGGGTGACTGGAACCTATCATTGATTTCTGTGGAGAAATGATGTGAGGATATGAAAAGCTTCTTTGTGGAGCCTATCATGCTGGAGATAGAATGATACTTGCTCTTGTACCTTCAATGGTTGGGGCCACAGGTGATTTTTCGTGCTTGTGATACCTGCAACCAATACCCCAAGTGAAAGCATCTTTTCTATTCAAACATATTGAAAATAACGTTGAATGGAAAGAGATAAGAGAGGATGTACTAGTTGTAACTGAAAAAATTAATTTTTCTGAGGTATGGATGTGTGAAGCCTACTTTAGACGTGATGAGATTCTAATCACTATGTTTCTTGCGGTTTTGCAATTGGGAATTCTGAGCTCCTATTATGGTTTGTCGAATAATGAGAAAAGGGCGATATATGCATCAATATGGCTCATTTCAATTTGTTTGCATCGTTTGAGAGTTTTAAGTTAGAGCTGAGCCCCTGTTACTAAGCCTTTCTTGTCGTTGCAGACAACTTAAGTACCCGATATTCACACCATTAGTGTCAGGTAGGTCCATGAATGCCCTGTATTTCAATTTTTTCAGTTTTTTCTGGGGGGGGATCCGTGCAAATCCGGTTTGTACGGATTAACTGAATCTTCTTTTCCTTTATCGCGTGGGCGATCAAGGCAGAGGAGCACGAACCTCACAGGGAAGGGAAATTTATTGCGAGGTTATTTTGCATGGTATTGTTTTTAAAAAATGATTCATGTGTCTATTTTTGATACATACGTGCGAACATCACCCCTATGTAGAATACAGGCGTGATAATGGGAAAAACAATTGTTTGAAATTTTTATTTTCTGGTTTTTTGGTCACTGATTTGGTTTTTCTCTGGTGAAAAAATGTTGTGGCGCGAGCATGATTGCCCTAAACTACACATATCTATGGCTGAGGATGGAAATGCACAGAGGCCCCTGACACAGTGGGGCCTGTTAAGGTTCTTAGACAACGATATCCTAAGATCATAGGATAGCCTGCTGCGTTTCCTGGTATACTGTTGGAACAAGAGACAGAGAGTGAAGATATTGTGGCGTAGAGACATCGCCATCCTTTAGCAGAGGGATGTGTACTTTTTGACTAGCCTACTACCTCAGGGCAAGGCACTACCACACCCGCTCCCTCCTGGGCGAGTGAATATCTGGAGCTGGGTGGCGCAGCACTGTGGCGATGCACCTCTTACCCATGGGTACGTATGTATTGAGTTGGTGACATACATAGCTAATCTCTATCCCTTGGCGATGATAGTTCACCTGATTGGGTCGTCGTTGCCCAATAGGGTGTCAGGGCCTGAGATTGGTGTCTTGATCTAACTCCGGGCTGGTCACTTTTATGATTGGGCACACCATGTGTATGATGGCATGGTGATATAGCTAGGGAAGGTCCGAGGAGGATATTCCAGAGTGTTCAAATATGTGAGCATCCTCCGAAGTATCATGTTCAAGAGGGTGGTGATGTTGCGACCCATTGTGCCAGTGCCTACTGGTCCTTGCCGGGATCCTCGGATGCGGTGGTGGGCGCCCGTGATGCCTCGTGGCGGAGGAGGGTAGGTGGGTTGATATTGGGATGTGACCATGGAGGCATGGTTCCAGATGAACCCAAATATTTTCTTGGACTATCCATACTCAGGGATGGATTTCTGGGGGGGATCCAGATATGGGTCTTCATCTCAGTTATGTGTGGGCCCTGCATGTATGACCTTTTGATGTTTTTATGGATTTTTGAGTATTTTATGATGTTTATATTTATATGCCTATTATGGTGACACTGACACAATTCTTGTTTCTCTTGCAGATGTGGGAGCGGTTGGGCGTCCTATTTCCCTCTTTGTGGGGCATCATCCACCGAGGAGGGACCCAGGTCTGGTTGCTTAGCTCCAAGTTGGAGGGCAGGGTGATGGTGTTAACCCCTCAGGAGAGGGGAGCAGTACGATTGCTTCTATGGACGTTGCTCTTATTTCTTGTGCTAAGATGGTTGAGGCACGAGTAGCGGTGGTTGAGGAGAAACTAGCTGCTACTGAGGCTTAGTCAACATAGCCTAATCTTAGGGTCGAGTGGAGAGGTTGATTTGGGGCATGTCGAACTGACGTTTTGTGGGTGATTTGGACGACGCATGGCTTGAGGTACTGATGGCTCGAGAGAGGGTGCATCGCCCTACATTGCATCGTGAGGCACTTTCTATTTTGGATGATGCACCTGTACTAGCAGTGGGTGCAGCTGTGGGTCCAAAGGACCCACGTGTCGAGGCTCAACCCTAGAGATTTTATGTATTCAGGGAAAGAACCTATTATGAGGATTATTCCCTATTTTTTGATGACATGTATATATCATGTCTCTGGCCAGCAGGTTAGGCAAATATATGTATATATATATATATATAGATATATTTTTTATTTTTTTTTGGCTAACCTGCTGGTCAGAGACATGACTTGTATATTGTGACTCACACATATTTTTTTATGTATATATATATATGCAAGATATGTATTTTTTCGGCTCTGATGATGTGTCTATGGTTATTTTATTTGGTGGATATCGTGCACCTGTGATGGATATCTATTCATTATGTTTTTTTTTCTATGCCTTCAAACTTCCTCATATCAATATTTTGAATATGATGGATCTTAAATCAAACATTAGAGTCTACTAAATCATAATTAAAATTTATTTTTTTCTCATCATGAGTTTCATCTACTACCATTTCTCCATTAGGAATCATTTCTTGTAGTAGCTTTGTCAAGCCTTCCTTCAAAATTTCCATGTCTTCTTTTAGACCATTATTCATGTCTTCCATGTTGCCTTTTAGTTTTTCTTCTATACCATCGAGCTTAGCTTCCATGCCATTCTTCAAACCATCCATCTTAGCTTCCACAATTTTCTTCAATCCATCCATGTCTTTCTTCAAACCGTCCATCTTAGCTTCCCTTTCATTTTTTGTTACTCTTTGCGAGAGCGAAATTTCTTGCACTTGATCTCGTAATTTGGATATATCATGTTACACTTCTTCCTCTTCACGAGTCATAGTAGAGCCTTCTAAGGTCTTAATGGTTGTGGAATTATTTTTGCGGGGACTTTAGAACCCAATACTAATATCTATGCTTCAATATTCCCTTGGAATCACTTCAAACTGATTTTTTAAATAAGACTTAAGCAATTAAAAAAAAATTATACAGACCTTTTTCTTTCTTTTGAGGAGATCGATATTGAAATTGATAAATCTCTATAATTTTGGATCCCCAAGATTTGATATTTGGTCCTATAGTATCCCTCTGAGTCTTCTTTCCAATTCCATAGGTCAGACCTAATTTGGATTCTTCAAGGTAAAGTTATTCCTAATCTCCCACAATGACCTAACTATGGACTAGTTTAGTAGAGCGAACTTGTATGACATTCCACGTGTCACTGTTTTGACCTTCGGCTCTAAAATTGATACAAAAGAAGCTATGTATGTGCTATTTCATCCACTTTTTACAGAATTCCAATCCGATGTCTGAAAAACAAGTTATGGCTATTTTCCCTCGGCCACCTACTTGTGATGAAATTATGGAGCCTGTAAAAACCATAACTTCCTCATATCATATCTCTAAAAATATTGCGAAAAAATATATGAAATGTTTACATAATTTTCCTCGAGATTTCAAATCATATGTATTTTTTTTAGCTTCTAAACCTTCGTAGAAAAAAAAGGTATAGAAAAAATTCCAAGATGACCCGTTTGCAGCAACGAAACCCTAGAATCGAAAGCTCTGATACCAAATGTTATGAAACCAGCTCACAAACTAGAAGAAACGAGAGATCAATAAATTATAAATCAGCCTCTTTGAGGGGGAAACCTCCTTTACATTACACAAATGAACAATTCTTGGATGATTCAAAATAAAAAAACCTCCTTTCTATATATAGGAGTCCAAGTGGTCACAATATAATCCTAGCTGACATAACAATAACAATGTAAGGGCACAACAATAACAATAGCGGGCTTCTATGGGAATAATAATAACAATATGGGGACTACATGGGCACAAAAATAACAATAAGGTGGCTAAAATAATAATAGAAATAAGGGGATAAACTAGTATTATAGGGACCTAACAGGCATATTCAAATCTCAATCTATAGAAAGACATCTTGATTTGTTGCTCGTCCTAAAGAATAAATATGCAAATTCGATTCACCTATTCAAAAAAAAATATGTTTCTTCTCTTTTATATTGATCCTTCTATGATGCCATGTGGAAATATCTAAATATATTAAACTTATCTTTTAATGTACTAAAACAAAATACTGAATCAATTCTACAAATTACAGAAATCAGTTATGATTGCAAAATCACATAAATAAGTAAGAGAAATAATTTCAATCGCACAACACAAATATGTATATGGGGAAAGCCTAAGTTAAAAACCCCATTATATGTATATTGAATAAAGTAAATAACATGAAGAAATACAATGTTATTTCTCTTCCTTAGAAACCTCTACACTCGGTTGATTGTCTCACCCTGATCTAAGAAATTTTGCTCCAATATTTAACCACTTCCTTGCCTTTTCCTGACCAACCTTAATCACACATTTTTGAACTAATTGAGACACTATTAATAAGGAAATTCCCATAAATATATGGTGTAATATGTTGGGGTTCCTATGTTTTGGCCATATTGGTAAAACCAAAAGATAATACAACATCAAACCACTTTGGGATTCAAGGATCTAGCCCTCCTGAATCCAGAGAGGGATCTCTCTATGAATGAGTTAAAAGATGTAATATTTAAAACCTGAAATGTCATATTAGGATAGTTATGAAGAGCATGGGTTTTTTTTGTTTTTTCTTGGTTGGACAAAGACATGATGAAGGTGAGGGAAGTTCAAAATAAAGGGTGAAGATGTCTGCAAGTGAAGGAATGATTCGGCTGACAGAAAGGGCAAAGATAGTTTTAACCCATTGGGCTATGGAGTCATAGGAGGATTTTAGTTAGACAGAAAGGTTCAAGAAGGATCTATGGGGCAAGTCACTTATGTAAAAGGATCTCTTAAAGTGATTTATGGAATGAAACAGATAGAAAATGGAGAAACAAACAAATGAAGAACAGTGAATAGCCTAAGATCAAATAAGTGCTTTCAAACTATTTTGCTTCGGCATGTACTTAAGGAAAAAACATAAAAGTATTATGAGATCAGGTAAGTGCTTTTAAACCAGCCTGCATTGAAGTACTTTTAGTTGGAAAACATTTTTTAAAACGGTTGGAATAGCTTAAGATCAGGTGAGTGCTTTCAAACTAGCCTGCTTTCAGCATATTCTATAAGAAAAACACAGATAAAAGTCACAAAGAGAAATTTAGATCAGGAAAGTGCTTTGAAACCAACCTACTTTAATATACTCTTCAAAGAGAACGTTCGAATGAAGAAAACATAGAAATAAAGCTTTCAGTAAGAGTAGGGTACTGTTGAGAGTAAATCCTAGCTCTATGTTTGCTACTCTTTATCAAAGAAAGTGGACGGAGTGAAAAACATTTAAAGAAAATAACAATTGAAAGTGAGGAACACATCACCATTGACACAAATCAGGATCCCATAAATCAACATCTTGTATTTGATGTTCAAACCAGTTACAATCAGCAAGCCTGGTGGGTCTCTACAACTTCGAACTTCTCATATCAGCTTATGTATCTTAAAGTTGCAAACATGGCATCAGTAGCTTCAGAAACAATTACATGCATTCAGATGTCTAGAGACCAACATTTGCCCATCTTCTACAGAAGTAATTATAGAAGAATGAGGAGGTGGGATCTGATAAAAGATCTCCTGGGTCAATTAATACACACTAATGACTCCTTGGCCTTTGAGGGGCTCGATGAAGTAATTTACAGATGACCTGTCTGTATTAAATTGACGTACATTTATGAATTAAGCTCGATGAGAGCCTTTGTTGACTTTTGAGGCTCGATGTCATGTTGAAGTAACTCTGTTTCTGCTCTCCCAAGGCCTAATGATCGAAAAGATTCACTTCTGGGCTGTTATTAATCTTTAAAATAGTTTTACCGACAATTAAAGATAAGATCTTTGATTTGTATTAATTGTTCAAAACACCTCTTATTTCAGATAATGACTAAGCCTTCTTTGATTACTGTGAGGCTGCAGGTGCCTTTAGGAGCTGGAGAGGGTTCGATTAGCCTTTGCTTGGGGCGATGGAAGCTTTCTTGGATCGAAATTTGTCTTCATCTCTTCCCAAAGCACCTTTAAGTTACTTGAGATTTGTGTTTTAGGTCTGATCAGGCTTATCCTGTGTCTTTCGGTCTTTATGACGCTTTAATCTGTGGATTTAGGCTTTTGATTTGCTGAATGTATGCCTTAATCCTTACAACTGCGCTAGGAAATATTCAAACACTGATACTCTTTTTTTCCTTTATGCATTGCTGTGTCTTGTTGATGTGCAGGCCGCACAGGGATCATATGGCATCAATGCCTCATGAAACATCGATGAGACACAGTTTTTGAGCCGAGCGAATGGTTCTCTTTGATGCATCAAGGCGCGGGAATTGTCATTCCCAGCGTTTGAATTTCCTTTTAATAAAATGGAAAACCATTGATAACCTGCAAAACAAGAAACCAATTAAGAAATCCTGTGTTTTGGTTTAAACTGCTTCAGAGGCGTGGGAAGAGAGCAGAGCCATTGGATGGCATCATCCAACAGTTGGGATTCATTAGAAATGATTAAACAAGAATGGAGGAAGAGAATAAATCAGATCCGTCGATTGCGCAGAGATCAACGATGGGGATTAATTGAAAGACATAAAGTGGATGGGCGAAAGGCGACGAAAGCATGCGGGAAAGAACTGGGTCGTCCGATCTGGACACGTGGGCGGTCCAGATTCAATCGGAGGATCCCAATCGGCGGGGAGAGAATCAGGGTGCGATGGAAATTGCTGATGCGATTGCGCGATGACTGTAGATCTGAGGATCAGATCAACGGTGGGTAAGTAATCGGAGGGATGGCCGATCGAGGGAACAAACAAATGAACTGAATGAAAAAATGCAATGTGATGTAACGTGGGCCGTTGGATCGGCTTAAGATCAATAGCAGGGATTGGTTTTAAAACGAACCGGTGGAAAATATTTGAAACATACGAAAAACCCAATTTTTCAAATAATACAAAGTTTTGGTGGATCAGGGCAGAATATATATATGAAGTGGCTGGCACCCGATTGTGGGGCCAGTGGATGCATGTAATGATAATAGGCCCGGGGTGTATACAATAAAGAGCCAATCGCATCGGAACTATCGGGTCCGGTCTTTTAATCAACCCATTCGAAACTTGTGATGCGATTAAAGCACCTTGGGACTTTAACCTCTGGTCCTGGGTGTAAGTAATATGAATGAAGTGGGGGTGGATTTATATATATATGGGACTTAATCGCATCGGAGTTTTTGGTGCAGGTCTATTTCAATCCACCCATTTTTATATTTAAAAAACATAACTCCGTCGCTTCAGACCAAAACTTTGGGTAAGTGGGTTTTATGATTTTACAAAGAAAAAAGGTAATTGGGAATGGGTTATTACAATGTTTTAAGTGCCGAATTGCGGGCACAAAGGGTTATATGAGATAACAACATGATAGGGGGTTATGAACAAAGAGCTAATCACAGCGGGGCTTTGTTAACACAATGAAACAGACTTGCGTGCTTTGGATTTTCTCCGATGCGATAAGTGCCGAAAGGTTTAGCTCTTGGTTCCAGCACCAAGGTGCATGGTGGTGCAATGGTTAAGACTTGGCCCAAAGGGATTAAATCCTTAATAAATAAAAATGGGTTTTTTCGTAGAGTTTCAATGGTTTTCAAAGGGTTTTGGGGGTTTTGATATAGTCTAAAAAGGAGTTTTAAACTATGCAAGGTGGATGTTATGAAGGGGAGGTGAGGAAAAATGGAAATCAGAGGAAAATGATGGGAAAAAAGAGAGTAAAAATTAAGGTTAGTCTCTGAGTGGAGGAAGGGGAAAATGAGATTTTGCAGCAGTCTTTCTCATAAAATCAGCAGAATTTTCTGAGCTGTGAAATGGGAACATCAATGCATATTTTGGACAGAGGAGGTGATGTCTTCAAGAGGCTTCAAGAGATAAAATTACTGCAATAAAACTGTTTCTTGAAGGCTCCAACAAATTTTTTGGCCACCTTTTTATAGAAAATTTTTTATAGGTGGCCAACAGTGGCTCCACTTGGGGATGGTGCCTTCTTTAAGGCATCAAGAACTTCAGACTTGCATTCTTTGGGAGGCTGACCTGTGCTTCATCCATTGGGCTTCCCTTCCTTTGCTGGGATGATCTTGCTCTGAAAACATATTAGCAGCCAAAAAAAACAATGGATCTTTCATCTGCAAGCTTTCTACCTACCCAATCCTACAGATCTAACATTTTTTCTTCTTTAGAGTGCACTTTGATTGGCAAACTCTTTTACACATTTTATTCTTTTGAAAGCAGGAAACTAATCTAATTCTACTTCTTATTTCTCCATGGACTCAGGTTGAACAGTTGAGTCCATATGTTTCTCTACCTAATCTACCATCTTTTGGGATTAAACTGTCCAACAGATTTTATTCACTAAATTCTAGAACAGAAATTTAAAAACAGTGAAGTCAAGTTTAAGCTATTTGACTTGCTGTGATCTATGGCATAAAAACAAGCTGCACATAGACATTTATTTTGCAGAAAACTTAAAACAAAATAGAAGGCTTAAGATCTGAAAGTTTAAAGCACTTCCTTCATCCTTTTATAGCTCTGTTTTGACTCTTGTTTGAGCTGTTTCTTCCTTGTTCTCTGGTTCAGATTTTGAGCTTGTTTGAACCTTTAATTTCTATCCTAATCTATCCACTAATAAGCCAAGATTAAAAATTTTGGCAAATCGAATTCACTATCCTGTTAGCAGTAAATTTAAAACTAATTAGTCAAGCTTAGGCTGTTTGACTAACTAGGAGTTTGTTTTTCAGGAGTGGCATTTAAGCTTGCACACTTTTAGAATTTATTTCTCTTTTTTGGTATGGGGCTATACTTTTCTTGTTTTTACAATCTGACCTCTTTTCTTTTTCTATTTTTTTTTATATTTTTCTTCTTGTGAAACTGAACAAAACTATGATATTTACAATGTAAATGAAAGCTTTAAAATCGAACTCAGCAGTAGTAATGCTTAAGCACCCTGCCATTGATAGGGCCCCCAAACAGATCTGTGCCATCTAACTCTTGCAGAAAAAAGGCATTTGAACCAATGGTGGACTGAATCATGTAAGGACCTTGCCACAAACTGTCAAATTTTCCATGTTTACCCTTATCCTCTCTTCTAGAGTCCCATTTGAGTACCCTGTCTCCAATGTTGAAGTCACAAGCCTTTGTTCTTTTGTCAAACAACTTCTTTATGTTCTCTTGCACCTTCTAAGATCTGTTGTAAACCTCTTCCCTTGTCTGTTGGAGATGTATTGTCTGATTAATCCTCCTTATCATGTTGTCCTCTTCGGATTGTATTTCTTGGACTAATTTTATCACTGGTACCCCTAGGATGGTAGGGAACACTGCATCTGCTCCATAAAAAAGCTGTTAAGGGGACATTCCAATGGAATTATTTGTGGTCAACCTGTCTGCCCACAAAGCATGCACCAACTTGTTATGCCATGATTTTTTATTTTCCTCGAGCAGCTTCTTGATGATGGTCACTAAACTTTTATTTGATGATTCTGCTAACCGATTACCTTGAGGGTAATAAGCAGTAGAATGACCGAGTGTAATCTGATACCTGTGACAAAATTCAATCATCTTTTTGGAACCAAAAGCAGCAGCATTATTAGTAATAATCTTCCTAGGGCAACCGAATCTAGATAGGATATGGTCTTCAATAAATTTTATAATGACATAATATGTGGCATTCCTAGAAGGGATGGCCTCTATCCACTTTGTGAAGTAGTCAGTGGCTGTGAGAATCCATTTGTGTTGGGCAGATGAAGCAGGATGGATTTATCCTATGAAATCTAGGCCCCACTCTTGAAAATGAGCTTCAACAGTGATAGGTTGTAATGGTAAAGGAAGGAGTTTTCTTTTGCCCTCAAAAACTTGGCACTTGTGATAGGCTACTATCATTTTATGGACATCTTGGAAGAGGGTGGACCAGTAATAGCCAGCTCTAAGGATCTTATTGGCTGTGGTTTTCCAGTAGAGATGACCTCCACACTCTCCTTCATGGAATACATGCTTGATCCTCTCTGCATCAACTTCAGGCAAGCATTTAAGTAATAAACCATTAGCATTTTTCCAATATAAACATTCATTTAAAATGCAATAGTTCCTAGCTTTCAAATTTAAAAACCTTTCCTTTGTTTTTGATAAATCAGGAGGAGCATTAAGATTTGTAAGCACATACAAGATATCAGTGTACCAAGGTGAGTTTTGAAACTTCTCTTCCACAATGGGGGCAGGTAACTCTTCCTGTTCATCCAAGGCATCTACCATGTTAATGTCAAGGGCTTGTAGATTGGATTCAACCATTAATTGAGCTAAGCCCTGACCTTTAATGAGTTTTGTGGGTTTGATCTCCAAATCATACTCTAATATTGCAGCAATCCATTTGCCCCTCTTTCCATCTGGGTCTTGTGACAAGATGTCTTTTACCACTATATTAGGCACATAGACAATGATGTGAGAATGCAGAATATACACCCTGAAGTCTTTTAAGGCCTTTACCAAAGCATAGGCCTGTTTTTCTATTATGTTATATTTCAAGGGTGCATCCCTTAAATCTTTGCTGAAGAAAGCAATAGGTTGTTCCTGTCCCTTTGGGTTTTTCTGCAACAGGACTACAGCCATAGTATGCTCTGAGGTAAAGGAAAAAATAAGGAAATCCTTTGAAAAGTCAGGGCTGATTAGGATTGGTGCTCTAATGAGTGCATATTTTACCAATTCGAAGGATCTTTTGGCTTCTACAGTCCACTTCAATCCTACTTCTTTCTTGAGCATATTTGTCATGTTTCCAAGGAGCTCTGCTAAGTTGGGAATAAACCTCCTTAAGAAGTTAATCTTTCCAATAAAGGACTGTAATTATTTTATGCTCCTTGGTTGGCTAATTTGTAGTATTCCCTCAACTCTACTTGGATCTATTTTAATCCCCTTTTCTGATATGATATGGCCAAGGAGTTTACCCTCTTATAGGCCAAACACTGTCTTTCTGGGATTTAAAGATAATCCAAACATTCTGCACTTTTCAAAGACCTTTCTTAGATGTTTAAGGTGCTCTTCATCAGATTTGGAATAAAATTTTATGTCATCAAGGTAAATTACAATGAAGTGCCCTATCTCCTCTGAAAATGCAATGTCCATGGCCCTTTGGAAAGTGGCCCCAGCATTCATTAATCCAAAAGGCATTTTCACATACATGAAAGTGCCCCAAGGAGTGGTGAAAGCTGTCTTGAGTTGGTCTTCTGGGAGTACTAAAACTTGGTTATACCCTGAAAAACCATCTAACAGAGAAATTCTCTTTGAACCAACTACCCTTTGTAGGATGTGTTCCATTATAGGAAAAGGGTAATTGTCCTTTAGAGAGGCTCTGTTAAGGTTTCTGAAATCAATGCAGAGTCTGATTTCTTCTGTCTTTTTCCTCACAGCTACAAGGTTGGAAAACCAATCTGAAAACCTCAGAGGCACTATGATTCCTGCCTCATACATTTTCTTTATTTCCTTTTCTACTAGAGACAGTTGCATTGGATTAATTCGACGCAGTTTTTACCTAAAGGGTTTTTGGTTTTCTTTCAATGGGATCTTGTGCTGGATGATTTCTGTATCGTAGGCTTTTAAGTCTTCATAGCACCAGGCAAACACATCAATAAACTCTTTAAATAAGTTGATGTATTTCTTTTTCATGTTTTTTGGCAAGGACCTAGCTAATTTAATCATTTTAGGTTTATCCTTGGTGCCTATGTTGCATTCCTCGACATCAGACTCTATGTATTATATATTGGGTTTCTTTACCACATCGTTAAAATAAAAAAGGTCTTCTAATGGTGCTAGCCCCCTAGGTATGTTCTTGTCCTTTGACGGAAATACCTCTATGTCTTCATTTTCTGTGTCCTCGTACTCTTCAATATGAGTTCCAAGTTTTTTAGTTAACATGTTGATTTTCACATAACCGGATAATTTTTCTTCCTCAGGGGACTCTTTGTTGAGGCAATTTTCATCGGATTTAGAATGTGCAACAGATAACTCAAATTCGTTCCTGCCAAGCAAGAAATCATCTATCTATTTGTCGCCCTCAAAGACTTGCCAATATTTTTCATTATCTGGCACTGCATGTCTATATTTTGTTTGAATGATGATCTGTTTATCACCAGGTGATTCTTGACATGAACTAGCAGCGCAAGCTAGCCCGTTTGCAATTATGTTTTGACCTCTTGGGACAAACACGAGCTCATATTTTGTAAATGTGTTCAGGAAATCTATGGCATCATTTCGGTATACTCTTAGTCTAGGATGCTTAACGGCATACTCTCCATTTAGTTGTTTGATGACTAATTCCGAGTCTCCCTGAACAATTACCTTCTTGGCTCCTAGTTCCTTCAATCGACGCAATCCTAGGATGAGAGCCTCATACTCTGTGATGTTGTTAGTGCATTTGAAATCTAGCCTGAAAGCATGACTTTCAGAGTAATTGTTTTCAGTGTCAACCAACCATACCCTAGCTCCCACACTCTTTTTGGTGTAAGACCCGTCAAAGTTCATGCACCATAAGGGATTGTTTGTAGGGTTAACATCGTTTTCATCCCTATTGCCTCGTTCATTGTTATGTTCTGTTGTGAGATCCACAACATGTCTTGATGGGTCTCATTTCTCAGGATTTTCATGGAGTTGAGCGGGAGGGGTAGTTTGTTGTTTTCCATCTTGGCTTTGTTCACTCTGGTCCTTTGTTTCAACACACTGTTCAAAAGTTTCTCTCTCGTTTTCTTCCATATCTAGAACTTCCATCATTTCTAGATTTGGGGCCTCTAACTGGTTATCTGAATCACTGCCTTCTGGCTCTGACTCCTTTGTGGATTCATTATTGTAAAGGATAAACGAATCCAGGTCTGTATGGACAAAGTAAATGGGGGAATTTTCAAGACTTTCTGAGCTACTAACCATGAATTTCATGTGTGCCTCTCTATATATTCTTCTAGGCTGGCTAAAGACAGGGATAGTGGCATATGTCCCATCCATCCGTATTGTACCTTGTAGCTTGGCACCCCATGATCTTGACAACAACATGCCATACTTAGGAGGCACATCAGCCACCACAACATCCGTAACCATGCACTTGGCTGGGATTTGAGTCAAACTCACACAAAGGTCTTTGATTAGGCCAAGGCACTTGACTCTGCTAGAATCAAAAGAATATAAATCCTTGTAAGGTCTGGTTATTTCTAGTCCTAGCCTTTCCATTATCACCTTAGGCATAAGTTTGTGTGAGGCGCTAGAGTCATGCATAGCATTATGCAGGATTTTTTCATGAACATTTAAAATCACATAAAAGGGAGGAACAGGTCCCTCTTGATATATACCTTCAATCTTAGGACCAAAAACGAGCTCTGGCTGGTCATCATTAAGATTGACTGTGTCATTATTATCCTCAATATTTAAAGCCTTCAAAATTTGGGTCCTATATACATTGTGGGCAGCTAACTCAGTCAGGGGAACAGAGATTTTAATCTTTGAAATTTCCTGCTCTAGGCTGAAAGGGATTTGGTTCTTCGAAGAACTTGTCTCAGCCTTACTAGCTGCTAGTCTATCAACAACATCAACTTGCTGATTTGTTCTATTCATGTTTGACAAAATGGTCTTAACATGAGTACTAGCTGAAGTGGTAGTACTACTAATGTCCACACTCTGTTTTTCATTGTTTTGAGTGCCTTTCTCTCTACCTTTATTAGAATTCACAGCTACTGTTTTGTCCTTCTGTTTGACAACTTTAGGCTTGGTTGTAGTGTTGTTTTATGAATATTTTTCATAGATTTTGGTGTTGGGAGTTTGTTGACTGGTTTTGCTTCTAAGGTCATATTATTTTTGAGATTCTATGATGAAGTTTTCCATGTCTTGATAATAAATTTCATCATCATCTCTTTTGTCATCATAAGGTGTATAAAGACCTTGTTTCCTATCGTAATGAAACTCAAAGTCATCGTTATCTACCCCCAGCATGTTGATGTTATCTTCCTCCATTATCTTATCTGTTTCCTCAACCTCACTTATATAGTTTTGATGAAAGGGAGGAGTGATCTGTTGATCATCTTCCCTGGGTCTGTTTGGAGGTTTGTTCCTTCTAAAATTATGATTCTGGTTCTGGTTTTTGTTTTGAGGAGCATTTTGATTTTGACTGGCTTGTGCTCTCTCAAGGATGCTAATTTTCTTCATCATTTCCTCCATCATTCTCTCCATCTTTGAGTTGGAAGTAGAGGGTGTAGATTCTTCCCTAAAGGACACTCTCTTTTCATTTTTCATTCTTGCTCTCTTCTCCATCAAGTTGACTTCCACAGCAAGAGCAACTTTTTTCATCTCTTCAAGAGTTGCAGGATCTCTCTCTCTCTCAGCTGATAGGCCATCATAGGGTCAAACCCTTTAGGAAATTTTTTTAAATCTGAGCCTTGTGGAGGTTTTAGATCTGGGGAAATGCATTATATACACTGTTAAATCTGGTACAATAAGCTTGTACACTTTCCCCCGTATCTCTATGGAGGTTCTTGTAATCAGAAAGGACTTGGAGAGGGTTTTTCTTTACTTCCCATTTGTTTAGGAATTTCTGATGGAAGGCTTGGAGATCATTGATACTATAAGGGGTTAAGCCTTTAAACCATTTTCTTACTTCTCCCCCCAGACTTTGAGCAAACAATCTAAGCTTGACAGAATCATCATCAATTTCATTTTTGTCAAAGTAGTCATTCATCTTATCCATATGTTGTGATGCAGTTGTAGCATTGCTAGCATCATATAATGGAATTTTGGATTGATAGTCCTACGGAAGATTGACTAATAGTACAGGAAGGACTAAGGGAGCATACCATGCTGCCATGATATGTGGTGGAGGTGGATTTACAAGAGGTGGATTAACAAGAGGGAAAGTGGGCTGGAATGGAGTGGTTTGAATAGTGGATGTAGGGTGAGCAGAAGTGGATGGACCAGGAGAAGATTGTTGAGCTGATCTTGGATGAGAGACACATAAGTTGTGAAGGAAATGTAAATCAGGAGGTGTTGCTTCTCTACTACCAGGATGTTCACTTGTTTAAGGAGATGAAAGTGAACACTCAAAATCTGACTGATCTAAATCATCAAGAGACCTAGTTCTAAAGGGATTCACTAAGTCAACTTGTGGTTGTTGTAGAGCTGAAAGATTTTCAGGAACTGAATTAGCTCTCAAGGGTGATCCAAAAACAGTTGATAATTTAATCCTAGGAGACTTCCTAAGGATACTTTCTGGGTTATCAACTATCTCAGGTGGATCAGGGTCAGGATAGGCTCTAGTGTGAGTCTTTCTAGAAGCCACTATGTTGTGTTATTCAGACCTATCTAAACAAGAAAAGTGTTAACCAGATATGACAATATTTGAGCGGTTTAACTGATCTTTTTCTAAGAGAAATTTAATCCTAAAGCCCTCTTACTGAGTTTGAATGATTTTATAATGATTACAGGTCCTCCCAGTGGAGTCTTAAGGTCTGCAAGGTTGTGGAGTCGCCAAGTGGAAATTTTTAGCTCTTTTGGAGGTAAAAGTTTTTATGGTCCACTACCATGTTTGTTGAATATCAATGTGAAATATTTTTGATGTTTTCTAATTTATTTTTCAGTTGTGTGGTTTCTAAGAATGTCCTAACTCTATTTCAAAACTTAGCTACAGTTATGAGACAAAGACAATGCACTCTTATGGCTAAGCCAGCTGATTTTTCAAGGTTTAGACAAACTCTCATAAGAATCCTAGGTTTTTCCTAGTTTGTCACTGATTCAAACGAGTTTTATCATGATTACCCTTACTTGGTAGTGCTTGAAAAAGCTTCTTTTACTCACAAGGCTTTATGAAGTTTTAGGGGAACTAAGGTGAAAATTCAACCTCAATTTGTTCCCCAGCGGAGTCGCCATTATGTTGGGGTTCTTATGTTTTGGCCAGATTGGTAAAACCAAAAGATAATACAACATCAAACTTCTTTGGGATTCAAGGATCTAGCCCTCCTAAATCCAGAGAGGGATCTCTCTATGAATGAGTTAAAAGATGTAATCTTTAAAACCTGAAATGTGATATTAGGCTAGTTATGAAGAGCATGGGTTTTGTTTGTTTGTTTTTGGTTGGACAAAGACATGATGAAGGTGAGGGCAGTTCAAAATAGAGGGTGAAGATGTCTGCAAGTGAAGGAATGATTCGGTTGACAGAAAGGGCAAAGATAGTTTTAACCCATTGAGCTATGGAGTCATAGGAGGATTTTAATTGGACAGAAAGGTTCAAGAAGGATCTATGGGGCAAGTCACTTATGTCAAAGGATCTCTTAAAGTGATTTATGGAATGAAACAGATAGGAAATGGAGAAACAAACAAATGAAGAATAGTGAACAACCTAAGATAAAATAAGTGCTTTCAAACTATTTTGCTTCGGCATGTACTTAAGGAAAAACATAAAAGTATTCTAAGATCAGGTAAGTGCTTTTAAACCAGCCTGCATTGAAGTACTTTTAGTGGGAAAACATTTTTTAAAACGGTTGGAATAGCTTAAGATCAGGTGAGTGCTTTCAAAATAGCCTGCTTTCAGCATATTCTATAAGAAAAACACAGATAACAGTCACAAAGAGCAATTTATATCAGGCAAGTTCTTTGAAACCAACCTACTTTAATATACTCTTCAAAGAGAACGTTCGACTGAAGAAAACATAGAAATAAAGCTTTCAGTAAGAGTAGGGTACTGTTGAGAGTAAGTCCTAGCCCTATGTTTGCTACTCTTTATCAATGAAAGTGGACGAAGTGAAAAACATTTAAAGAAAATAACAATTGACAATGAGGAAGACATCACCATTGACACAAATCAAGATCCCATAAATCAGCAGCTTGTATTTGATGTTCAAACCAGTTACAATCAGCAAGCCCAGTGGGTCTCTACAACTTCGAACTTCTCATATCAGCTTATGTATCTTCAAGTCGCAAACAGGGCATCAGTAGCTTCAGAAACAATTACATGCATTCAGATGTCCAGAGACCAACATTTTCTCATCTTCTACAGAAGTATTTATAGAAGAATGAGGAGGTGGGATCTGATAAAAGATCTCCTGGGTCAATTAATACAAACTAATGACTCCTCGGCCTTTAACAGGCTCGATGAAGTAATTTACAGATGACTTGTCTGTATTAAATTGAGGTATATTTATGAATTGAGCTCGGTGAGAGCCTTTGTTGACTTTTGAGGCTCGATGTCATGTTTAAGTAACTTTTTTTCTGCTCTCCCAAGGCCTAATGATCGAAAAGTTTCACTTTTGGGCTGTTCTTAATCTTTAAAATAGTTTTGCCGACAATTAAAGATAAGATCTTTGATTTGTATTAATTGTTCAAAAAACCTCTTGTTTCAGATAATGACTAAGCCTTCTTTGATTACTGTGAGGCTGCATGTGCCTTTAGGAGCTGGAGAGGGTTTCATTAGCCTCTGCTTGGGGCGGTGGAAGCTTTCTTGGATTGACAGTTGTCTTCGTCTCTTCCCAAAACACCTTTAAGTTACTTGAGATATGTGATTTAGGTCTGATCAAGCTTATCCTGTGTCTTCCAGTCTTTATGACACTTTAATCCGTGGATTTAGGCTTTTGATTTGCTGAATGTATGCCTTAATCCTTCAAACTGTGCTAGGAAATCTTCAAACACTGATACTCTTTGTTTCCTTTATGCATTTTTGTGTCTTTTTGATGTGCAGGCCGCGCAGGGCTCATATAGCATCAATGCCTCATGAAACATCGACGAGACACAATTTTTGAGCTGAGTGAATGGTTCTCTTTGATGCATCAAGGCGCGGGAATCGTCATTCCTAGTGTTCGACTTTCCTTTTAATAAAATGGAAAACCATTGATGACCTGCAAAACATGAAACCAATTAAGAAATCTTACGTTTTGGTTTAAAATTCTTCAGAGGCATGGGAAGAAAGCAGGGCCATTGGATGGCATCATTCAACGGTTGGGATTCATTAGAAACGATCAAACAAGAATGGAGGAAGAGAATAAATCAGATCCGTCGATCGCGCAGAGATCAACGGTGGGGATTAATTGAAAGACATAAAGTGGATGGGCAAAAGGCGACGAAAGCATGCGGGAAAGATCTGGGCCATCTGATCTGGACACGTGGGTGGTCCAGATTCAATCGAAGGATGGCAATCGGCGGGGAGAGAATCAGGGTGCGATGGAAATCGCCGATGCGATTGCGCGATGACCGTTGATCTGAGGATCAGATCAATGTTGGGTAAGTAATCGGAGGGATGGCCGATCGGGGGAACAAACAAATGCACCAAATGAAAAAATGTGATTCGATGTAACGCAGGCCGTTGGATCGGCTTACGATCATCGGGGGGATTGGTTTTAAAACGAATCGGCGGAAAATATTTGAAACATATGAAAAACCCAAATTTTCAAATAATACAAAGTTTTGGTGGATCGAAGCGGAATATATATATGAAGTGGCTGGTGCCCGATTGCAGAGCCAGTGGATGCATGGAATGATAATAGGTCGGGGGCGTATACAATAAAGGGCCAATCGCATCGGAACTATCGGGCCCAGTCTTTCAATCAACCCATTTGAAACTTGCGATGCGATTAAAGTGCCTTGGGACTTTAAACTCTGATCCCGGGCGTAAGTAATATGAATGAAGTGGCGGCGGAGTTTTATATATATGGGACTTAATCGCATCGGAGTTTTTGATGCGGGTCTATTTCAATCCACCCATTTTTATATTTAAAAAACATAACTCCGGCGCTTCAAACCAAAACTTTGTGTAAGTGGGTTTTATGATTTTACAAAGAAAAAAGGTAATCGGGAATGGGTTATTACAATGTTTTAAGTGCTGAATTGCGGGCCCAAAGGGTTATATGAGATAAAAACATGATAGGGGGTTATGAACAGAGAGCTAATCACATCGGGGCTTTGTTAACACAATGAAATAAACTTGCGTGCTTTGGATTTTCTCCGATGCGATAAGCGCCGAAAGGTTTAGCTCTTGGTTCCAGCACCAAGGCGCATGGTGGTGCAATGGTTAAGACTTGGCCCAAAGATCTTAAACCCTTAATAAAAAAAATGGGTTTTTTCGTAGAGTTTCAATGTTTTTCAAAGGGTTTTGGGGGTTTCGATATAGTCTAAAAAGGAGTTTTAAACTATGCAGGGTGGATTTTATGAAGGGGAGGTGAGGAAAAATGGAAATCAGAGGAAAATAATGGGAAAAAAGAGAGTAAAACTGAAGGTTAGTCTCTGAGTGGAGGAAGCGGAAAATGAGATTCTGCAACAGTCTTTCTCATAAAATCAGCTGAATTTTCTGAGCTCTAAAATGGGAACATCAATGCATATTTTGGACAGAGGAGATGATGTCTTCAAGAGGCTTCAAGAGATAAAATTACTACAATAAAAATATTTCTTGAAGGCTCCAAAAAATGTTTTGGCCACCTTTTTATAGAACAAATTTTATAGGTGTCCAACATAATACATCTAGGGCATCCTGATGACCTCATGCATGACCTGTATAATTTTCTAATTATACAACTGATAGTTCTCTTCCCTTTAACTCCAATCTCATCTTGGCCTTCCTTAGAAATGACATGCAACAACTATTTATAGTGAATTATCAGTTATCTGATTTATCAATGCATGTGAATTAAATCATATTTAATTCATTGGACCTATCACTAGCTCATCTCTCAGTTAGAACTAGTTAAACTGATTTTAACTAAAATAATTGAGTTAACTAATTACAACTCAAAATAAAATGCAACTGGACCACCTAAAATTTAGGGACAATTCTACATGCCTCTAGTTTGACCCTAAAATAGAATTGAGAGAGGTAAATAAGTCTTTGTGACTCATTTAAAACTTAAAAGTTGTCATGTGATGTGGAATTACAATTTACGTTAAATTTAATTAAGGGAAAATTAAATTAGAAGACCCCTTGGGGTGCCATTTTGTTTCTAATTTCAACAGTTACTATTGGTGGTAGTGTGATTCTATAGGACAGTAATCCAATCCTTTCAAGAATCTCATAATTCCCATAATACCAAGGTGCCAACTTTGCACAAGATCCAATCCTCAAGGATCTCCTCTTAGACTTGATTCACAAGTACACATGCTCCCCAACCTGAAACTCTTGAATGTCCTATGTTGATCTATATAAATCTTATGCATGTATTGTGTTTCCTTCAAATTCCTCTTAATATCCTATTTTTCCTATTCCATTTCTACCAACATGTCCGACCTAATCAACACCTTGTTCACTAGATCACTCCAACTAATAGGAGTATTACAACTCTGCCCATAAAGAACCTCAAATGAACTCATCCTCAAGGAATCTTGATACCCATTATTACATTCAAACTCTACAAATGGAATATAATCTTCCCACTTCCTTTGCTGATGCATGTCATACATCCTCAACATGTCCTTAAGACTATTTTTGACCCTCTCTATCTATACACCTGTCTGCAGATGATAAGTTGTACTGAAATCTAACTTTGTACCCAAAAGTACAAGAAATTGCTTCCAAAACCTGGAAGTGAACTTGGAATCTGTGTCTGATATGATATTAGGAGCACTATGCAATCTCACTGTCTACCTAATGAGGATCTGAGATACCTCACTAGCTAAATTCGTAGATTTAACTACAATGAAGTGAGATACCTTACTTAACCTGTCAATGAATCATTCTTCTTTGATGTCCTCGACAAAAATATAATGAAGTCCATGGAAATTACCACCCATTTCCACTTTGGAATTGAAATCTTCTACAATAAATGACTTGGATGCTTTCACTATGCTTTTACCTATTGAGAATCCATCAATCTAGCAAAAAGCGCAACCACCTCTTTCTTCATGTGCGGCCAATGGTAGAAATCCTTAACTACTACCAAAATATTTTGATATCCTAGGTGACATGAATAAGACTTAACATTAAATTACCTCAAGATAAGATTCTTTATCTCACTACTATCCAACACATAAATCGTGTTCCTAAATTTGACCAAACCATCTGTCGTGAGGTGATACTCCTCATCCCTATCAGTTTCACACTGCTGCTAAAAAATGTGCTTCAGCTACTGGTACCTATCATCATGTTGTCTTTTCTACGAGATCCAATCCTAGAAATATGTCCGATAATAACTCACTACTGCAATATGATTTACCTACACTCTTCTACTGAGAGCATATGGAACCTTGTTTTCCTTTCCCTTGATGTATTTGTTCTAAAATTAAAACTCACTAAGGGTAGCTAATCTTCTATATTTCCAATTCATATTGGGTTGGTAAAATAAGTACCTCAGTCCACCATGATCAATCATTAAGAAAAACCTACTGCCAAGAAGATAATGTATACACATCTTCAAGGAATGAATGATAGCTACCAACTTGAGATCACGAGTTACATTGTTTTCCTCATGCTCATTCAACTTCCTTGACTCATAACATACCACCTGTGCTTCCTGCATTGGGACTCCACCAATTCCCGTCTTGCAAGCATCTATACATACCACAAAATATTTTTCAAGATATGCAATCATCAAGACTGGATCATTTGTAAGAAAATTCTTCAACCGCTCAAAACTAGTTGGACACTCCTTCGTCTATTCAAAGTTATTTAGTTTTCTCTACAATGATGTAATAGGGTATGAAATCCATGAGAATTTCATAATGAACCTTGTGTAATAACTTTCTAGTCCCATGAATGATCTGAAATCATCCACATTCCTAGGAGTTGACTAGTCCATGATAGCTCTAATGTTTTCTGGGTCCATTGTTATGCCTTCCTTGGAATCAACATGCCCCAAGTAATGAACTCTAGTTTGAAATAATTTGCACTTACTAAGCCTATCATACAAATTATTCTCTCTCAACAATATTAACATTGTTTCCAGGTGATCTTCATTCTCTTCCTATTTCTTAGAATATATCAATATATCATCAATGAACACTATCAGAAACTTGTCCTAATAAGGATGGAACACACTATTCATCAATGACATGAAAGTACATGTAGCATTAGTAATACCAAAAGGAACCACCACAAACTCATATTTACGATAGCTGGTATGGAATATGGTCTTGTAGATGTCCGCTTCATTGATGTGTACCTGATGATATACTGATGTCAAGTCAATATTTGAGAACATTAGTTCTCCCTTAAGATAATAAAAAAAATCATCGATTCATGTAAAGGGTAAATGTTCTTGATAGTCACCTTGTTCAACTGCCTGTAATCAATACAAAGCTTGAGAGTACCATCCTTATTCTTTGAAAACAACATTGGTGCCCCCAAAGGCGAAACACTTGGTCTTATGTATCCCTTATCCAACATTTCCTTAAGTTGCAACTTCAATTACACCAAATTTGGAGTGCGCATCTTGTAAGGTTCCTTTGATGATGGTGTTGATCCTGCTACCAACTTAATAGAGAAATCCACTTCCCTATGAGCAGTAGCTCTGAAATATATATTGGAAACACATCTTAAAAATTCTACAAAACAATATACCTATTCAAGACTTTGACATCCTCGACATCCTTTCATTTTTCACTGGAAACATGCACTGCAAATAATACACATCCTTTCCTACAACTGCACTTAGCTTGCATGGTTGTAACCATTGTCACTGGTGTAGGCTTCTTATTTCCCTGCAAAAGTCTCTTCTCTCCATCATCATCCAAGTACTCAATAACCTTCTCATAACAATCTACCTTAGTACTATGAGTAAACAATCAATCCATACCCAAAATAATATCATAGGGACCCAATGGAAGCACATTTAGATGTGATGGTGTAGGCATACCATTTAGTTCAAATACTCAATCTATTACTCAGCAATGAACTCTTTTCTTGGAACTTGTAGCTAACTACAACAACCAAGACTCTGCATGTGATTCATTATACAAGCCACACTTATCCACCAGGTCAGAACTAACATAACTATAATTAGATCTAGTATCAAACAAAATGGAAACAACTAAATCATAGATCTTACCTTCCATCTCAATAATTGTTGCTTGATGTTGTTCCTACCTCTTATTAAGTGTTACATAGATCCAAGGAATTATATGACCAACATCACCAACTATTTGTGCCTCCTAAGCACTATCGATTCGAGGTATGGCAACTTGATACAATGTAAAATCCTTCTTGTGATGATCTTTGTCACAAATTGAACACTGGAACGATTCTCTTCCACTACCTTTAGTCTTCTTCTCAAAAGGTTGAGATCGATGTCCCTTCTCAGTTGCACTAAACTTCTTGTAAGGAGCCACATTTTATTTCCCACCTTCATCCTCAGGTATTTCCTACTTTGGAGGCCATTTTCCCTTGGTATTTTCATTACCCTTATAATCATGCTTAAGCTCGGTATTGCACTTTGACTACTCATAACGATTCTTCAACTTCCTGATGACTTCCTCCAATGATTAAGGCTCATAATACTCAATATAATCCTTAAATTCTAAAGGAAATCCATTGATAAACATTTGAACCTTAATATTCTCATCCTTAATATATGGAACATACCTCAACAGATCGAGAAACTTAGTCATGTACTCTTCATATGTCATATAACCCATCTTCATCTCATAGAACTTCTTAGCCTTTCCGTCATAGTATATCTTGAATAGGTATTTGTTTCTAAAGATTCTCTTAAACTCATGTGAACTCAACTCCTCTATCCTAATGCATCTGACATGCTTTACATCTTCCCACCAAATATATTCCTATCCTCTAAGACTAAAAATAACAATCCTGGTTTCATATTCTTTGTATAATCATGAAAGTCAGAGAACTTCTTCATCCCAAGCAGCCATGCTTCTGCATCTTCTGCTTTCTTCAACTCTCCATTGAATGTACAAAGCTTGGCTTTCGTGAACTCATCCAGAAAATAACCCCTCTCACTCCTCCTGTAAGTAAGATAATGATGATGACCATGATGTCTATATGAAGAAGAACTAGAATAAAACCCATAATCATTGCATTTCATGTTAGGTGTATACATCCATCTACCTCCTCTGACTATGTCATCCTTGTCCAACGTATCCCCTGATCGAGACCTGCTACCATATGCCCCATTATTCCTTTACTCCCATCCATAAATGATCCTTGGATGTACCTATCTCTGCAAATATGATAAACTATGAAGGATGACTATATTGACCTCGGCTTGATTTTTCGAAGCCCTTGCAAGCCTTTCCTGTGCATAAATTATCATATCATTATCCACCTTTCAACTTATGAATTTTTCTTTTAAAATTATTAGCGTATCTTCTATATCAAGAGATTAATCATATCCTTGTTGCTAAAGCGATCTATAAGGAGAGTCACATGAACTTTAATCCACCATTTTTCTTGTAATCTATGGTCTTCTTCTACCTACAAACATACCATGTTCAATAAACCAAATAGAAACATAATCAAATATACCTTAATTAACTTCAAGGGAGGTTATCTCGTCTACAGAAATATGTCTAGATTAACATGATATATATATATATATATATATATATATATATATATATACATATAAAATAAATCCAACATATCAACCTATCGACATCATCTCAATCATCATGCATTGTTCAAGCAAGGTCACCTGCGGTGCATTTATGGGTGAATTTTGTCTAAGTTTTGTTGTAGGTGTTGTGGTAAAGTATTCAAAGGGGATTTGGGGCATGTCAAAGTACCTTAATCATTGCAATGGGTTTAAAGGGAAACCCATGAGCCTCAAACCATGATTTGAGACCATGGTATGTGCACGTCGAAATAGTATAAATATGTAAGGATCGAGTCAAGTAAGGATGAATCTTATCATGTAATGTTTTGATCTAAGTATGGGTTTTCCTGGGTAGAAAGGCTCCTGCTGGCTGTGTGCATAGAGACCTAAGTCCCAGTTGTGTGGGCAGAAGGATTGAATCTACTGAAATTGATAGATCTCTTAATAAAGAAGGAATTTTTAGCTAACTTGGATTCTCATGTGATGTGTTGTATTTATTATTTGTTATTTACTTTAAGATATGAATATGTCCTGTTATTGCGTATTTTCTCCTGTTAATCGTTAATTTCATCTGCGTGAATATTAGTTAATGAGTAGTTCTAAATGAAGTGCACTATTGTTGGCGAAAAATAAGGTCTCGCGGGCAAGACCCAGGTTCACAGGGTTGTGGCCAACAAGGGTCCGGTGTAGTCTAGTAACACGCCGGCATTTTCACCCTGCTCTGGAAGAACAGAGCGTCTCACCTGAGGCGTGCCGCGACCACATGGGAAAGGGGAAGAAATCATAGACGAGGAATAAACCCGCAACCACAGAAAGAAAGAGAATCCATTACATATACCAGAATATTCATGCAAGATCACCAATCAAGTATACAGACAGTCGCAACTTAAAAATTTTAAAGCAGTGTAAACACATCATAACCCATAACCCAAAACATAGAGACAGCAATCCTTCTTTATATTATTCTTCAGCCAAGTACATGATTACATAGCTTCCTTCTCTGGTAACTCATAAATCAGATACAGATGGATCTAAGAACAGAGAATACAAAACATAGAGAGTAGAGACCAATGGAGAGAACAAGTCTGATTCCTCCGCGGCTGCTTCCGCGTTCAATCATCCCGTAACAGCAACCGATCAACCAATCTCTCCCTTCTTCAGCCGGGTGATTGCCTTTTATTCACCCGCTCGTCGCGACTGGCGGCTTCTCTGCGTCTTTGCTCTGGCTTTTCCCGACTTCTCTTCTGATGTCTGCATGTTCTACTTCCTGTTTGCTGCTGTATCTCTTTCATCTGTACTTTTCTCTGTTCCATCTTCAGTTATCAAGTGCTTCCGCACCGCCTTGGTAGCTCCGCAACTCCTGGTCGCGCGGTGCGGTCGCGTTAGCTATGTGTATTCCCTCCTCAACTCAAAAAGAGTCCAAGTTCAAAATTCAAAACTTAAACAAAAACAAGGGCCCCAACAGGCCCCGACCACAATCCTTTGACTCGTCCGCGAGTCAATCGCAAATGACAGTCTCTACCTCCATACCTTCGCCGACCTCTGTGCCCTGCTCTGCTGCTCTTTCTTCCGCTGCCCTTTCCTGTTGTACTCCGCCACCTGCTGATTCAAACAAGGGCCCCAACTCCGGGACCCGGCGGAGTGCTGCATCTCGAAGCTCCGTGAAAGTTACTACTACTTGCTGCCATTCCTGCATAAGCAGGTCAGCATCTTGAACAATTCGGTTGGCTGTAGCTTCGTCGATGGGCGTCGGTGCATCCCCGAACAGCGTGGCGAGTTGGGACTCGGCAGTGGCATCCAGCTGATGCATTGCCTCGGCATGGCTGCGAAGGGGCGACCGCATCTCCCGGATGGTGTGCTTAGTTGCTGCTGATGCGGCCTCGGTCGTCTGCATTTGAAGTTCCAGCTCGTCCGTCTGAGCGTAGAGCTGGTCTAATCTGGCCTGGTCCGTGGTCGCCCGAATTTGGGTGGCGAGTTGTTGCAGTTGAGCAGCAATGGGCTGCGTTTTGACTGTCAGTGCGAGGGAGAACTCCTGCAAGCTGCGTAAAAGGGCCGAAGCCGCTGCTGTCGTGGAATGGAGAGTCTCTTGTAGATTGACTGCCTGTGCCTGCTTGGCAGTGACCGGTCGTGAATAATCAACGGGTGGATCTGGGAGGGTAGGCCGTGCGGCCAACGCCGCTTGTAATTCCTGGTTCTCTCTGCAAATGGTGGTCAAGTTGTCCCCGAGCTGGCGAGCCTGTAAGGCTATGCTGTCCTGTTCGATGCGAGCAGGGAGTGGGGCATGGTGAGCCCGTGCCTCCGGCCATACGCTGGAAAGCGCCTGATTAACAATGTTGGCCTGTTCCTGGAGGTAGGTCTTCTCCTGCAGTAGCTGATTGCGTTGTTCAGTAAGCGCCGTGATCTGGTTCCCCTGCTCGGTGCATCGCCGCTGTAGCTCTGCATGAATCTGCTCGGCCTGGCCGGCCGCCCGCTGAATGAGCAGAAATAACTGTGTTGGACTCAGTTGTGCTGCAGTCGTTGTGCGCGGGGCACCCTGCTGAGGCGTCTGTTCCTGTAACGACGGTCCTACGGCCGCTGCTCGGCCTGCAGTCTCTGGAAGGTGGATCGGCGTCTGTTGTTGTACCGAAGTGGCCATATCAGGCTCTGGCCGGTCCTGCTGCGTGGTTGGCGCTGTGGAAGGGCTGATTGAATCAACCCCAACTCTGTCTGGCTGAACAAATATAGTGGCAATGGGCTCCTGGGACGTGGCCACGGGGTCAATAGGGGGTACCACCGCGGCAGTACTAGAGGTGACCTCCGCCCCGTGGTCACCGCCGAAGAGGTCCCGGATCAAGGAATCGGACACAGTGGCGGATGAAGTGGACAGATTGGGGGAAGTGGCATGTGGTCTGCTGGTGGAGGGGCCGGTGGATGGAGTGACCGAGGAGGGAGGGAAACGAAGGTTGAGGAAATCTGCTGGGTCAATCAGCGGTTCCTCCGGGATCAAGGTAGCTGTGGGCGGCGTGACTGGTGGATCATCCTCCGTAAGGTCCACCACGGGATCTGCTGTACGGGCCCGCTTGGATGGGGGTGGCCCAGAGGAATCGGGTTCGGGGCCCGGTTCACCCATTGTCGTGATGATGGGGGTGGCAGAAGTGAACAGGGAAGTGGGAATTGGGGAAGTGAGGGAAGCAGTGTTGGAGAGACCAAGTGACCGGTTAAGAAGAAATTCATTAAAGGAAGGAAATATAGGGGCGCTACTAGAAACAACCTGGGTGGCCACATTGAGTCTCCGGACTTGGTCGTTTATATGCTCCACAATGGGGACCAGTGCTTCGGGCAGGGTCGCTGCGCTCCCGGCTGCCTCTGTGGTTATCGCTACCGCGACTGGGGAAGATTCCCCGGCACTGGTCGCGGCAGGCTGCTGGGCAGCCCGCATCCCATCAAAGTTATATCGGATGACTCCATCCTGAACGTGCCGAACGACCCCCGGCCATATTAAAACCTCTCTGTGGAAGATACTGTCGGTCAACTGGAACCGCAAGGGCGCCATGTGAAATGTGTGGTGCGGGACACAAGCCGGCCGGATGAAAGTGTGATTATGGTTGACGCCAAACCACACTTGTTCGCTATATTCATCCAGCAGGTTCGGGGGTACCCGCTGCTGAGAGGCCACCACATCGACCATCCTCCCATACCATTCGCGAAACGCCTCCGCGTTCACCTGCTTGCTGCTGGGGGCCGTGGACACCTGCCAGGGGGAGTATCGCATCGCGAACGGTTGGCTCCCGGTGAGTTCCGCTGGTGTCCGTATCGGAGGAACATGCCATTTCCACATGGCGAAGGCTAGGAGCAAGTATCCGTAGATAAAACTGGTGGTCCGTCTGTAATTGTCTTCGCAGGCCGCGAAGAGTTCCTTCAACACGAACGCGCTCCAATTCAATCGGGCCCCTTTGACGCAGTGCTCCGCAATCGAAATTGTGTCCAAGGTGCACTCGCCCTTGGTGTAATGGCGCATGTTCTTGCTCGCTATCAGATAGCAAGCAAACCGGATTTCTGGTACATTGATCAAATCTATCTTGGCACCCTTGCCACCTCGGCGAGTACCATATTTGGTGTATAGGTCCGCCTCGGCCGATTTCCGGGCGCGCTTGGAGGCCGTCTGCCCCGCAGAGGAAACATCTGCCCCAGATTGACATAGCCCCGTAAGCCGGCTAATATCTGCTGCATGGATTGGAATCTCCTCGTTCAACCACAGGGACCCGTTCTGCACCCGACTGAGGAGGAACCGGGTGCATTGCAGAACTGGTCCGGTGGTGCCGAAGACAGGGAGACTGCGTAAATTCATCAACGTCGACTGCTGAAGACCCCGGAATTCGTCCTTCATCCGACTGTTAGAGCTGCTCCCCGGTGTGTAGCGGTGTTCCATGAACGTCTGCCAATGCATATGGGGAAACTCAGCCGGGTCGGACAAGTTAGCGTCCATGCAGGGCGCATTGTCGTACTTGCCGACCAGTGATAATTCGAGCCGGTGAATTCTGTGATCCAGCACCGGTTCCGGGACGGAGAGAACAACTCTCGGCATCTTGGCGCGTCTCTGATAGACCTGGATGATTCGTCTGGAGCTCCCTGCTAAGTTCTGAGTGCTCTGAGGCTGCAAGTGCTCGGGAGTCGCTGAAATTTCCAAACTGAATTGGTCCGTCATCCCGGCGCCGATAGCCTTCATGCAAATTGGGCCATCCGCTGGCACGCACGGGGTTGATGAGACTCCATAACGGCATTTAATTCTTGCTATCATGCTTTCCTGCGATAATCGTGTGATCAATCGCAGGCCTGTGTGTAATCTGACAGTTGCTGACGGCGGCATTGGAAGATGGGCGGACCCGACGGCGGAGAGAACTGCGGCTGATGGGGAATGATTACGGTATGATTACTGTCCATTAAGGGAATTTATGACCAAAATCTGAGCTATCCTACGGACGGAAAAAAGGACTGACGGTTATGACCTGGACTGACGCTGGCACGAGGACAGATCCTTCATGCAGGACACGCTGGACTGGGAGCGGCGTCCTACTGGGTTGGCGCGCCGCCACGCTGGACTGGCGTTGCGACACGCTAGACTGGCCCGCTCCGACCATGGTCGGTTGCGGTATGGATGCCGCAACTGACGGTTTATTTGACTGACTGCAAAGAAATGGAAACGACTAACTATGCTCATCTCGGTTGCGGGAGAGTTATTCAACTACGCTACTCTACGGGTGCTCTCGGTTGCGAGAGTTATTGATGGAAAGGGAGGAGGTACCTACTCCTGGTAGGGCTTCAGGCGTGCGCCATTCACCCATCCTGGAAGAACTGAGCCGTCCAATTGTGCCAATCGCACGGCTCCTGAGTCGCGGATCTCGATAACAAAGTACGGTCCCAGCCAATGCATCTGGAGCTTGCCCGGAAACTTCTGGAACCGGCTGTCGTACAGGAGAACTTTGCCGCCAACTTGGAAAGTTTTAGTCTTGATGTGGCGGTCGTGCCACGCTTTTTGTCTGGCCTTCTGAACCTTCTGATGGAATTCCGCAAGAAACCGAGCTTCGTCCAGCTCCTGTAGCTCGTGGAGTCGTTCCTGCAGTGACGCATCCTCTGAGAAGTGAAGGGACGTTGCGATCAAAAGGCTGGGGACGGTGAACTCGGCGGGAATCACAGCTTCCCGGCCGTACACCAGCTGGAATGGCGTCTGTTTTGTCAAACGTTTTACCGTGGTCCGGTAAGCCCATAATGTCGCTGGTATCCGCTCATCCCAATCATCCCGCTGAGCGTTGCAGATTTTCGTCAAGCCCTTCTCCAGAATCTTATTGAAGGCTTCCACCGTGCCGTTAGCCTGCGAGTGGTATGGACTCCTCTTATGATGCTGTATCATAAATGTCTCCAGGAGCGATTTGACCGTGGCATTAATGAAATGCGTGCCTTGATCACTGGTCAGGCTGCGTGGGCAGCCAAAGCGGCTGATGATGTTTTCAAAGATGAACCGAGCAGCGGTCTCAGCGGAGCAGTCGCGTACCGCTGCTGCCTCAGCCCATCGCGTGAGATAATCAGTCGCCGTAATGATGTACCGAGCTTTGGAATGGCGAGCAACTGGTGCAATGGGCCCTACAAAATCGACAACCCACTTCTCAAATGGCCGCAACACATGCACGGGGTGTAGCGGAAGCTCATCTCTGTGCGAAGGCCGTCCCGTCCTCTGACAAATATCGCAACGTTTCACATAGGCCTTACAATCTGCATGCACCGTCGGCCACCATAGACCGGCTTGAAGTACCTTCCTTGCGGTGGGTTTAGCCCCCACGTGTCCGCCCGCAACTCCGCTGTGACATTCCCACATCACCGCTTCCCGTTCATGGTCAAGAACACACCTGCGCAACACCTCATCCAGGCCCAGCTTGTACAGCTGCCCGGCGATCAATTGATAATCGGCCGCCCGGACAACCAAGTGGCGTTTCTGAAGCGGCGTGTAATCCTCGGGGCACTGTCCTGTGGTCAGATACGTGGCAATGTCAGCCAGGTAGTCTGGGAACGCTTCAACGCGAAACAGATCAGCATCCGGAAGCTGATCATCTAACGGACCATCGTTTTCCCCCGACTCCAATCTGGATAAATGATCAGGCCCGACATTTAGCCGGCCCGGTTTAACAATTACATCGAACGTAAACTCCTGAAAGAGGAGAAGCCATCGGCATATCCTTCCTTCCAACACAGGCTTATTGACCAGATATTTTAAGGCCGAATGGTCCGTGAAAAATGTAAACTTACCGCCCAGAAGGTAGTGGCGGAACTTCTGGAGAGAGTACACCATTGCCAGCGCCTCCCGCTCGGTCGTGGTATAATTCTTCTCCGCATTAGATAGGCGTCGGCTGGCGAAGTATACCGGGTGGTCAACTGTGGTTTCCCCGGGTTGCGCTAATACGGCGCCAAGTGCAATCCCGGACGCATCAATGTGCACATGGAACTGCTTATCCCAGTTTGGATGAACGAGAATGGGTGCCGTCACCAATTTCTCTTTCAATGTGTCCAGTGCCTTCCTGCACTCTGCTGTCCATTCAAAAGATTCTGACTTCCGCAACAGTTTCTCCAGAGGGGCGGTGATTTTGGCGTAGTTGCGGATAAAACGCCTGTAGTATCCAGTGTGCCCGAGTAATGCCCACAACTGCTTCACGTTCTCGGGGGCCTCCATGTGGACAATAACTGCGACCTTGGCGGGATCAACACAGACCCCTTGCTTACACACCACGTGACCCAAGAGTGTGCCGAATGGTACTGCAAAAATACATTTCTTCAAATTCAAGGAAATCTGCAGCTGGCGACACCGATCGAACATAACACGCAACAGGGAGGCGTGTTTCTTCAGCAGGCTGTAAACGGTCCAATCATCCATATAGACTTCCAGGAATTTGTGAATATACTCCTGGAAAGCAGCAATAACAATCCGGGAAAACACGGCTGGCGCGTTCTTCAGTCCAAACGGCATGACATGGTATGCGAATGATCCCCACTCGGTTGTGAATGTCGTCTTTGCCTTGTCCTCTTCGGCGATGCGCACCTGATGGTAGCCCGAAAATCCATCCGTGAAAGAGTAAGCTTCGTTTCCCGCGACATGATCTAGTACTTCGTCGCTGAAGGGAGTGGGAAACGGATCGTGAATACAAGCATTATTCAAACTCCGGTAATCTACGCAGACCCGAATTTCCGCTTTATCCTTCTTGTTCCGGATGACAATGGGACTTACCCACTCAGCTTCTTCTACAGGAAAAATGAGACCTGCAGCCAGCATTTTGTCGATCTCCATCTTTACCTTCTCTTTGATGCGTGGATTTAACCGGTAGGGTCGGTGCTTGACCGGCCTGGCTCCTGGTTTCAGTGTGATGCGCATCTCACCCAAATCCCCTTTGATCCCCTTCAGGTCCGCAACTGAAGACGGGAATAGATCTTCATACTCCCGAAGGAGGCTAAAAATTTCTCTGGTCGTCTCCGCGTCCCAGTAATCTCCCACCGTTGCCAGTTTCGGTTTCTCCTCCGTTCCTATGTTCAGCTTCTTTGTCTTTAGGGGCTGCAAATGGACTCCTTCTGTCGTTGGCTCGTCGCGGACACTCCGCTCGCCCTCCTTCTCGTCAAAATGGAGATGCCTCAGGTCCTGCAAACTGTCGTCCCCTGGTTCGCCGTCAACCCGTTGGCAAACCAACTCGCTCTTCACCCTTGAACGTGACGCCACCGGTCCCTCATTGGGCTCGGGATGGCGGAAAAACAGAACCTCCTTGACGGCTTGTAGGGCCTGAGATTCCTGTGCCGTCTCCCCTTCGAATGAGAAACTCTAGACGAACTTCTCCGCAACTTCTTGCCAAGAGCGGGTTCCCCGTTTCCGCTCTTCCGCTAGGTACCAGGCCTGGGGGATTGTACCCAGGGAGTGTATAAATCTGTGGACCCACAACTCCTCAGGGTACCTGGCGCTGCGCCACTGTTCCTCGCACGCCCGCAAGTGCTGTCGCAGGTCTGAGTCTCCATGGTGTTTAAGTGTAATGCAGGGCCCTTCATCCTCTTTGAAGCGTGCCCGTAGTGCATCCGCCACCAGCTCCCATCGCAACAGAGTGTTGCGGTGATTGTTCCACCATCGTCCTGATGTTGACTTCAGAGCCACATCCAACAGAGGTATCCGGCATTCTTCTGGGACCCGGTCTTCCACCTTGAGGATAAAAGTATTTACTGCTTGCATGTTTGACAACGTGGGGTACCCGCGGATCTCGGTCCCCACACGACGACCCTGGTGCTCCCAGTGCCGGGTCAACGCCCACGCCACTGAAGACTGCCCAGAACTCATCAAAAAGTGGGAAGAGCGGGCGCGGCAGAGGGCCACGAATCTGATAGGCTCAGAACCGCGAGGGGTTGCAACCCCTGACATGCAGAATGTTGCGATAATAACGAGAGGCGGAAAGAAGACTGGTGAGGATGCCCACGAGAAGGAGCCAGTACGAGTGGTGCGGCCGGCATCCCCAAAGAAGTTGATTCGGCCCGAGGTGCAGAAGAAGTACTTTCAGGAGGCGGTTGAGGCATTCGCCCAGCTGCGAAAAGAAGGAGGGCTAGAGGAGCCCCAGCTGCCGGAAACCGGGGATCAGAACGCCGCAGATGCTGTAGTTGCGGACTGGCTCCGGCTGTTTCTCAGGATTGTTGATGACACCGTGCTGCAGCAGCAGCTCAGACAGGTGTTGGACGGAGCGCTGCAGGGGCGCGCAGAACCCAGAAACTTGGTAGACACTACGCCTCAATACGTGCAGCGTGTCAAGCGAAACAAGCAACGAACGGGCAAAGAATTTCGACTTAACACACAGATCGCAGGATTCCAAATCAGCGACACGATGTTGGACCTGCGGTCCGACGTCAACATATTGCCACGAAAGACATGGGAGGCTCTTGGAAAGCCCCGGCTCGCCTATTCCCCGATCCAACTTAGGATGGCGAACCAGTACTGTATTTTGCCAATCGGCCGACTCGAGGGTGTCGAGGTTGATGTTGCGGGGGTAAAGACATATGCCGACTTTGAAGTTATTGAGATCATGGGCGATAAGGACCCCTATCCTGCTTTACTTGGCATTGATTGGGCTTTTGAGAATTATGCGATCATCGATCTCAAGAAGGAGCTGATGATTTTTGAGGATGGGGAGGTACGGGTGACTCAGCCTCTCGACCTGTATCAGGGACCGCAATACACAGAACCGGTGGATAGTCGGGAGGACGCTCAGATAATGGACCACCTCTATCAGATGACCGCCGGGAGGCGGGACGATTATATCAACCCGACCGCAACAGGATCTATCAGTTGGCGGAGTGTGCAGAGCTCGAAACTCGGATCCGAGCTTGCATGGGAAGATTGGCAGCAAGGGGGATACGAGACCACCACGCGGCGATGTGCCGCCATCGCGCAGGTCCGGTGGGTGGGGACCGAGATCCGCGGGTACCCCACGTTGTCAAACATGCAAGCAGTAAATAATTTTATCCTCAAGGTGGAAGACCGGGTCCCAGAAGAATGCCGGATACCTCTGTTGGATGTGGCTCTGAAGTCAACATCAGGACGATGGTGGAACAATCACCGCAACACTCTGTTGCGATGGGAGCTGGTGGCGGATGCACTACGGGCACGCATCAAAGAGGATGAAGGGCCCTGCATTACACTTAAACACCATGGAGACTCAGACCCGCGACAGCACTTGCGGGCGTGCGAGGAACAGTGGCGCAGCGCCAGGTACCCTGAGGAGTTGTGGGTCCACAGATTTATACACTCCCTGGGTACAATCCCCCCGGCCTGGTACCTAGCGGAAGAGCGGAAACGGGGAACCCGCTCTTGGCAAGCAGTTGCGGAGAAGTTCGTCCAGAGTTTCTCATTCGAAGGGGAGACGGCACAGGAATCTCAGGCCCTACAAGCCGTCAAGGAGGTTCGGTTTTTCCGCCATCCCGAGCCCAATGAGGGACCGGTGGCGTCACGTTCAGGGGTGAAGAGCGAGTTGGTTTGCCAACGGGTTGACGGCGAACCAGGGGACGACAGTTTGGAGGACCTGAGGCATCTCCATTTTGATGAGAAGGAGGGTGAGCGGAGTGTCCGCGACGAGCCAACGACAGAAGGAGTCCATTTGCAGCCCCTAAAGACAAAGAAGCTGAACATAGGAACGGAGGAGAAACCGAAACTGGCAACGGTGGGAGATTACTGGGACGCGGAGACGACTAGAGAAATTCTTTGCTCGTTCGTTGCTTGTTTCGCTTGACACGCTGCACGTATTGAGGCGTAGTGTCTACCAAGTTTCTGGGTTCTGCGCGCCCCTGCAGCGCTCCGTCCAACACCTGTCTGAGCTGCTGCCGCAGCACGGTGTCATCAACAATCCTGAGAAACAGCCGGAGCCAGTCCGCAACTACAGCATCTGTGGCGTTCTGATCCCCGGTTTCCGGCAGCTGGGGCTCCTCCAGCCCTCCTTCTTTTCGCAGCTGGGCGAATGCCTCAACCGCCTCCTGAAAGTACTTCTTCTGCACCTCGGGCCGAATCAACTTCTTTGGGGATGCCGGTCGCACCACTCGTACCGGCTCCTTCTCGTGGGCATCCTCACCAGTCTTCTTTCCGCCTCTCGTTATTATCGCAACATTCTGCATGTTAGGGGTTGCGACCCCTCGCGGTTCTGAGCCTATCAGATTCGTGGCCCTCTGCCGCGCCCGCTCTTCCCACTTTTTGATGAGTTCTGGGCAGTCTTCGGTGGCGTGGGCGTTGACCCGGCACTGGGAGCACCAGGGTCGTCGCGGAAGGGGACATTCTCGAGCCACGTGACCCTCCTGGTCACAGTTGTAGCATTTTACCGGCCCGCGTCCTCCTGTTCGGCCTCCCCGCATGCCGCCACCTCTTCCCCTCGCAGCCTCGTTGACCCGGTACGAGGGCCGATCTAGTCGATCCGCAAGTGCGTCTAGCGCCCTGCACTGCTCCGTGTTGTGCGTCGTGGACACACAGAATTCGCAGTATACATTATTCGGCACCGTGGAGTACTTCTGTAATATCGGGCACATCCGAGGAGGATGCCCTATCGTTCGGAAAATTTCACAGTATTCTGGGGTGGAGGACCCCGGTTGCGGTGGAAACCCCGCAAAGGCCTGTTGCGTCTAGTATACCCCCTGCGGGTTCATTGCCGTGCCACCCCCTGGTGGTGGCCCCCCCTGGATAGCCGCAACTGAGGGTCCAACTCCCGCGCCGCGCAACCGAGGACATTCGGTTGCGACGTGCCCCTCGACCAGGCAATGAGTACACCAAACATTCGGTCGCGCCGGTCTTGCTGGTTGAATTTCCTTGAGCTTTTCCGTCAAACTGGCGATCTGGTGTTGCAACCCTATCAGCGAAGGGTCTTGCGGAGCCAGCCCCCCCCTGTATTCCTGGGGGTATCCCGCCATGGCTTCAATCTTCATGGCCTGCTCCAAAGCATCCTGCAAATTATCAATCTTCTGCTGAGTGAGAGGGGTTCGCGTCAAGGGAAGTAGAGCCTTGATGAACCAGTCCCTCTGGTGGTTTGGATCGATCGGGTAGCTCAGTTTCCCGATCGCGTCCGTGAATCGCCGCATCAACTCCCATGCGGTTTCGCCTTCCTTCTGCTTAATTTCCCATAGCTCGGACAGACCCTGCTGGTCCGTCTGGGGGAGCTTGAATTCGCGGACAAAATCCCGCTTTACGTCCGCAATTACAGGATTAGGGTGCGCCTCAGACCACTTGATGAACCACCGCAGAGCTCTCTCTCTGAGCGTGGTTTGAAACTCTATCAACTTCCCTGCATCCGGTGTCTGTCGAGCCCTCCAGATGGCTTCGCACAGATACCAGTGTTGTTCTACATCGTCGTTTCCCCGGCCAGAGAAATCTGGGTACCGGGTGAAAGATCCAGCCATGTATACTGGCGGCGAATTAACCAAGATAAAACCTCCGGGTCCTGGTTGCGTAACGGTCCCGCTAGGAAAAAAACTACTACTCGTAACGCTGCTGCTACTGGGCGTTACCGGCGCCGCTGAACTACTAGATAACTGACTTAATGCTTGTAATTGAACAAAAATATTTCTTAAAGGTTGATAAAGTACCAGGGGAAGGTCGGGATCCTGGCCATGCGGACGGTGTGACGTAGGGCTGCCTGGAGGGGTGGGTGCCGTCTGATCCTGAAACATCTGCTGCATTACGTCGTACCATTCATCATCGGAACTTTCTTCGGGCTGCATCTTTTCCTTATCCTTGTTAATCGTTACTGCTCTTTCTCGCATCCTCGGGCTCCCATGCACCCACTGTACGTCTGCTGCTGTCCCGTCTCCTATCCGGGTATCCAATCCCATGGTTCTTGTCCTCTGAGGCGCCTCCTTCAGGTTTTTCTTCCCGATCTCCCTTCTCTTCAAATCTCTCATTACCCTTCTTTGCCACCTATCGGCGATCTGTGCCCGCCGATGTGCACGTAACTCCCGCAACTTGCATGCGGCCTCAACGTCCATCCCCCGTTCCCTACTCCTACAGTCTACACAGCATCGGTCCCCTCAATCCTTCCCCCAGTACGGGTGGCTTACGCTTCCATACTCGTTTTGTGGAATTCAATCAACCCTTCGTCCACCATTAGGGCTTTGATCCACAGCGGAATTTCCTTCAATAGTTTTCCCCTCATCCCTGAGTGAAACACAGCCTCGGCCTTCGAGAAAGATTGGTAGCACTCAGCGGCAAACTCCACAACGTATCCTTCCAACGTGGTCTTTACCCAAAACTCCACTGCGCGGGTTAGTTCAGTATCTACCCGGTGTAGCGCTACCAAGTCTTCGTGCGCCCACCTGCGGTTTATCTTCCGCAAGCCTTCTTGGGCCGCCTTCGTTCGTAACCTCCGCAACCAGTTGTAAAGATCCGCGGGAAACCTTCCCCAGAAAATTTCGTACGTATCGCTAGCTGAGTCAGAGAAAAGAACAAGCTCCCTGACCGCCGCCTCCTTTTTCTTAATCAGCTCCGCCTGCTGAGTAATAAAATGGTCAAGATGATCATCCCACCATCGCCGTATTGCTCCTTCAAAGATCCTCGAGACCATGATCTAGATCCCCTCAGAACATGCGGGTCCCGACAACGGAACCATTTGTTGGCGAAAAATAAGGTCTCGCGGGCAAGACCCAGGTTCACAGGGTTGAGGCCAACAAGGGTCCGGTGTAGTCTAGTAACACGCCGACATTTTCACTCTGCTCAGGAAGAACAGAGCGTCTCACCCGAGGCGTGCCGCGACCACATGGGAAAGGGGAAGAAATCACAGACGAGGAATAAACCCGCAACCACAGAAAGAAAGAGAATCCATTACATATACCAGAATATTCATGCAAGATCACCAATCAAGTATACAGACAGTCGCAACTTAAAAATTTTAAAGCAGTGTAAACACATCATAACCCATAACCCAAAACATAGAGACAGCAATCCTTCTTTATATTATTCTTCAGCCAAGTACATGATTACATAGCTTCCTTCTTTGATAACTCATAAATCAGATACAGATGGATCTAAGAACAGAGAATACAAAACATAGAGAGTAGAGACCAATGGAGAGAACAAGTCTGATTCCTCCGCGGCTGCTTCCGCGTTCAATCATCCCGCAACAGCAACCGATCAACCAATCTCTCCCTTCTTCAGCCGGGTGATTGCCTTTTATTCACCGGCTCGTCGCGACTGGCGGCTTCTCTGCGTCTTTGCTCTGGCTTTTCCCGACTTCTCTTCTGATGTCTGCATGTTCTACTTCCTGTTTGCTGTTGTATCTCTTTCATCTGTACTTCTCTCTTCTCCATCTCCAGTTATCAAATGCTTCCGCACCGCCTTGGTAGCTCCGCAACTCCTGGTCGCGCGGTGCGGTCGCGTTAGCTATGTGTATTCCCTCCGCAACTCAAAATGAGTCCAAGTTCAAAATTCAAAACTTAAACAAAAACAAGGGCCCCAACAACTATGCAAGAATATCAATTGATGTTAGATGGATAAATCTGATTAAAGTATATTTAATTATTGTGCGCAAGATATATTGAAGTATTCTTTGATAATATGCGAAGGGTTACAATTGTTAACTGTCCATGCGTGCATCTTTATATTATCTCCATTAATTCTGTGTAGGGCCACTACATCAAAAGCGTCCTCAAGGTGCAGAAACCTGGTTCCATCACCCCCCCATACTACTTCAAGTGAGACTTTGATCTGCGCAAGCATATAGCTGTCGAAAGGGCTAGTAGTTGCAGGGTTTTTTGGTTGCGTGATAACTTCGAACCTGGGTCAGGACCCCTCAAGCCATTAAATGGTTCTATTGTTGGGAGTCATTTCTTATGCTACACCTAGACATGTGTGCCCTTGACTGAAGCCTCTGGCCCAAATTGAGTTAAAAAACTCGACAATTCACGAGATTCTGCAATTCACACTAAGTATCACATTTCACCAATCCTATAGGCTAAAAGTGACACCAAACTTTATTATTAGAGTCAATCCAAGTACATCCATGCTAGAAATGAAGGTAGAGATGCTAAATAACAAGTTTTATTCACAAGAAGACTAAGAAATACATGCCCCTATAGGCTAATTCAAATTGGTACTTATACAAAATGACGAGGAAGAAACCTCCTTTAAAGGAGGAAGTGTTCCCCTCCAAAATCCCTCAAAAACTAGATCTGGTTCCCAACAATAATAATCTTCATTAAATACTAAGTTTTGGGCTCTCCTGTAGCAGGGAACACATCCCTAGATTTTATCAATCACTAGAGCTCCAAAACTTATCAATTATTTTATGATATTTTATTCATTTATTGGTAAATAATATAGTAGGCATAAAGTCCTTAGATAATCTCATCTTCCAAATCTTTGAGATTTGACAAATATTCTCACAATTTTGTACAAAAATAAATAATATTAGGAACATAATATGAAATTATATCTAAACCTTTGATCAGATTTGGATAAGGACCTAAGTGATAGCTCAAATTTCAAATTGTTCGAAAGTGTGCCGAACCTGAGTGACTAGATAGATCTCATTTTCCTAATTCCTGCGACGTGAACGGTTCGAAAAACCAACACTGTATGAAGAACTTATCGCGATTTGAAATTCCAGTAAATTGAAAATTTTGAAATTTTACCAGGGTTCACTGGGCAAAGGTACAGTCAGCAGAAAAAAATATTCTAGGGAATATTCTTGGAATATTCCTAAAAAATATTCCCTAGAATATTCCTTCTAAGACAGTGCCATGGTGACAAGTGGCAGGGTATTATTGGTTGTAAGTTTTAGAGGACCAATGAGAAGGTGAAACGTGGCCAACCTTGAGGCTGCCACGTGTCCCTGAAGCAGAGTGGTAAAATTTTGGGAGGTCATAGGAATCAATCGTGAGACCTCCGGCAGGACATGCCCAAGCCTTAACCACCCGCTCTGGATGTGTTTCATAACCCTATGGTCTGCGGCATAAATTTATGTTGTTTTGACATTACGTTTGGGGTTTGGGACCGCCGGCGCTCCCAACCTGCTAGTGGTCTTGTGGAAGGTTCGTTACATGAAAATGATAAACCATAGCATAAAACATTAACGCCGACATCATTTTCCGCAACGGTTTCACGTTAGCCTTATCACATGGCACGGTTTAATGGCAACGGTTTCTGCCGACAGTTTTCAACCACGCCATTTATTATAACAATTTCAACCTATCACATGGCCACAAAAAACTCTGTGTGGTTATAACAGTTAGCCTAACCATGAATTCAAACTAGAGTAAGCCATCCAACGATGACTTATAAACTTGGGTTTCGTCTATCCGACAGTTATATAATCATGATTTGGGTTGCATGTGCCCAACCCAAATTATCAAGTTTAATGTTGCAGTCGGATTCGGTAGGAGGTTTGGAAAAATGTGCCATTATGGGCGGAGTTATCTATTTTAACTCCAGTTAAAGTGAAGTGCCCCACATTTAGTGGAGGAAATTGGGGGACATTCGACAGAAAAATTCAATGAGCCATAACTGGAGTTTTAGTCAACCAATTTTCGAGTGTGAATAGTCAATTTCGACTTTCTTGGACATTCCAGAGCCATTGGTGAGGGTTGCAGAGCCATCAGAGAACTTATGAGCATGATTTTGTTTCATATAATTTCGAAGGGCCACGAGGAGCCACCAACAAAATGAGGCCTAGCCAGGGCAAGTAGAGACCATTTTCAGGAAACCAATAGTCATTTTTGGATGTTTCGAATATTATGGAGCCATTGGAGAGGTTTTTAGCGCCAAAAGAGGACTAATGAGAATGATTTTTATTCATATAATTTCCAAGGGCCACTAGGGCCACTGGGGGCCAACAGGAGAATGAGGCCTAGCCAGGGCAGCCAGAGGGAATTTTCAGCAAAAAAAATAGTCTGTTATTACTATATTAAACCTTTTGAATCCAATGGAAGGATTTTAAAAAGCTTTTGGAGAGCTCTGAAGGCAAATATACTTTAGGGAAGTTTTCAATGAGCCGAGAGCCATAGGGTGCCACCAGGTGTTGGGGGCGTAACCAGAGCAGCCAGAGGCCAATTTCAACAAGTGAATAGTCTATTATGACTATTTTGGACATTATAAATCCATTGGAGAAATTTTCAGAGACATTTGGAGACTTATAGAGCCGAATAAGCCACAGGGAAGTTTCAGAGCCACCAGGGTCACTAGGGGTTAGAGGCCTATATTAGGGAGCCAAAGCTCATTTTGAGAAAATGAACAACCAATTTTGGATTTTATGATATATTCTAGAGATATTAGAAAAGGTTTCAGGGATGGAAAAGGACTTCTAAGAGAGTTAGTGCCACAGAGAAGCTCAGGGAATCTTAAGGGCACCGACAGAAGAGGTCAAGTCAAAGGGAGGCTAGGTCCATATCCGGAGAGATAGTAGCCATTCTAGGGGTATGATGTCATTCTAAACCCATTGGTACAACATAAAAAACCATTGGAGTTGATTAGTTACTTGTAAAATAAATTATCCATCATAATCCCAAAGAGCTAAGTCAATTGACTAGGGCTCAAGGAGACGTAGGCCACGACATTAGAGTGAACTCCATTATTAAATTTTCTATTATGTGTTGATGATGATTTTCTGAAATTTATGGTTGTTTTACATGCTTATTATCAAAAGAAACAAATGTTTAATTCCTCACACTTAAATCATTAAAACAGTTTAAAACACATACACGTGAATCACGAATTCAATTCTGCACAGTCAAGTATAAGCAAGATATTAATTTGTTTAACTGAGTGGGAGGTGCTTGCATAGCATAAAAATTCAGCCACCCATTTCAAATCAGGTGGTATTGGAGCACTTGGTTGCTTGTTTGACTTGGAAGGTGTTTAACAGTGCAAAGAATTTAACTGTTTGCAAATTGATTGATGCTTACAAGTTTGAGTTTGCTAGAGGTGAAGGGGAGCTACTACTAGCTAAGTCTAGAAGAGGACAAGAAGGAAGAAGGCTGAACGAATTCTCCTTACCCAAACGACCTCAAGTCAAACCTTGAAGCACAAGAGGGATTGTTTGCAAAAGAGGCTGCTTGAGGAAGAGATGCAAGCTACAGAAAAGAGCTTGAATCTACAACCAAATTGTTTGTGAAGCTTTGTCAAATTTTTTTGAATATTTGTGAATTGTTGTTGAAGTTATTTAGTTCATTTACATAATAAAGAAAAATTCTTCAAGTGAGGCTTCTAAATCCTCCTCCTTCACAAGTCTCTTTGATAAAGAGAAGAAGTGGTACTTCTACATCCTAAAGGAGATGGTGCAAAGTCTGTATGAAGGTGGAAATGAAAGCACTATACTTCATGAGAAATTGGTTGCTATGAAGCAAGAGAAAGAAGGACTTCTTCAAAGAATGCATGAGATGGAGATGCAGATCCATCAAGCCCAAGAGGCATTAACAAAACACATGCGTGAAGAAGACGTAAATCACTCAAATTTTTCTTCAAATTCCTCTTCAGATAGATGTGTAGGTTCATCTGAAAAAAACACTAGAGGTATAGGGTCCAAATTGATGTTAAAAATTGGCTATGAAGGAAAGGGTCCAGGAAAACATGCACAAGGCATAATTGAGCCTATTATGGTTGAGGAAAGGCCTAATAATTTTGGTCTAGGCTATGTTCAATCTTATGGAGAAAACTCTATAGCCATGAAGGCATTTGAGACAACTCCAAGAAGAACTTTTGTTGCAAGTTCAAACCCAAAAACATGTCAAGTTTGTTTTCAATATGACTGCCATTGTTTGAGGCGTACGTTGCAGCAGGATTTTTGTAGACATGCAATTGATGGCGAGCAAGAGAGTTTTGACAGCTATCAATACATGAACATTGATGTTGGTCTTCATAAGAAAGCTATAACCTCTTCAAGTTCATATCATAAAGAATGTACAAAAGATGGACATGCAAAGCAACATTCAAGGTATAGTTCTTCGCATATTCAAGTTGTTAATGATTATGTTAAGCATGACAAATCTGCATACATGAATGGAAGAAAGAGTTGTTGTTCCTATTGTGGTTTGTGTAACCGTGAATTTTCAAGATGCTGAAAGAGATTGAAGGCATATAGGAAACAGTTGAAGCAAAGGAAACATGAACAAAAGATGCAAAAGACTTGCACACATTGCTAGAATAAGGGACATTTCATTCCCCAATGTTGGACACTACATCCAACTAATCATCCCAAGAATTTGAAGCAAGAGGATAAAAATACTAGAAAAAATGGAACCAAAGATTCCATCATTGATGTGAATCCAGATGATTCACATGAAGAAGATTTTCAACAAGAAAAATCGCCATGGAAGTGGCTTGGTAAGAAGTGGTTTGACTTCTTGACCTAGTAAGCTATACATTCCTTTATACATATGCAAATGTATTCATTTGTTTCTATTGAAAACTTACGTTTTTTTGAGCCACCTTTGATCGATGATCAACCAAATGATGTTCAACTACCTTCTATTGAAGAATTCTCACCAAAAATTTCTGGATGAGCAAGGAAGACACAATTCTTGACAGGAGGACAAGAGCATCCAAGAAGAGAAGTGTTGAATACCTTCGAGTTGGGCTTTGAGGCACTAAGCCAAGCAAGGAAAAGTGGATGAAGATTGGAAAGGTGGGGGAGTTGTACTCTAATCTACTGAACAAGTAATCCAGTCTTTTGGGGTCCAAAAGATTCCCAATGGGGAGGAGTGCTCAGATTTGGATAAGGACCTAAGTGATAGCTCAAATTTCAAAGTGTTCTAAAGTGTGTCGAACCTGAGCATCTGGATAGATATCGTCTTCTTGATTGCGGTGCCGCGAATGGTTCGAAAAACCGACACCATATGAGGAAGTTATCGAGATTTGAAAAGTCCAGTAAACTGCAAATTTTGACATTTGACCAGGGTTGACTGGGCAAAGGTACAGTGAGAAAAAAAGAATAATTGGAGGAATATTCCTCAGAATATTCCCTAAAATATTCATTTCGGGGCAGTTGCATGGTGACAAGTGGCAGGGTATTATTGGGTGTAAGGTTTGGAGGACCAATGAGAAGGCGACATGTGGCCAGCCTTGAGGCTACCACGTGTCCTTGAAGCAGAGTGGTAAAATTTTGGGAGGCTGCAGGAATCGACCACAAGACCTCCAACAGGACATGCCCAAGTCTTAACCACCCGCTTTGCATGTGTTTCTTAATCCTATGGTTTGCGGCATAAATTTATGTTGTTTTGAAATTATGTTTGGGGGTTGGGACCGTCAGTAGTCCCAACCTACCAGAAGTTCTGTGGAAGGTTGGTCACATGAAAATGCTAAACCATAGCATAAAACATTAACGATAACAACATTTTCCGCAATGGTTTCACGTTAACCTTATCACATGGCATGGTTTAATTCCAACAGTTTCCGCCGACAGTTTTCAACCACGCCATTTATTATAACATTTTCAACCTGTCACATGGCCACAAAAAACTACGCATAGTTATAATGGTTAGCCTAATCATGACTTCAAACAAGAGTAAGCCATCCAACCACGATTTATAAACTTGGGTTCTGCCTATCAGACAATTATACAACCGTGATTTGGGATTGCATGTGCCCAACCCAAACTGTCAAGTTTAATGTTGCAGTCGGATTCGGCGGGAGGTTTGGAAAAACACGCCATTATGGGCAGAGTTACCTATTTTAACTCCAGTTAAAGTGAAGTGCCCCACATTTAGTGGAGGAAATTGGGGGACATTAGACATAAAAATTCAATGAGCCATAACTTGAGTTTTACTCAACCAATTTTCGAGTGTGAACAGTCAATTTCCACTTTCTTGGACATTCCAGAGCCAATGGTGAGGGTTGTAGAGCCATCAGAGAAATTTTGAGCATGATTTTTTTTTATATAAGTTCGAAGGGCCATGAGGGCCACCAGGAGCCAACAACAGAATGAGGCCTAGCTAGGGCAGCTAAATACCATTTTTAAGAAACAAATAGTAATGTTTGGATGTTTCAGACATTATGGAGCCATTGGTGATGTTTCCAAAGCCAACAGATGAATTCGGAGCATTTTGTTTCTTTAGATAAGTTCCAAGGGCCACCAGGGGCCAGCAACAGAATGAGGCCTAGCCAAGGCAGGAAGAGGGAATTTTCAGCAAACCAATAGTCTATTCTGACTATATTGAACCTTTTGAATCCAATGGAAGGATTTGCAAAAGCTTTTGGAGACTTATGAAGGCTGAGATTCTTCAGGGAATTTTTCAGTGAGCCTAGAGCCAAAGGGTGCCCTCAAGTGTTAGGGGAGTAACTAGAGAAACCATAGGACAATTTCAACAAGTGAATAGTCTATTCTGACTATCTTGGAAATTCTAAATCCATTGAAGGGATTTTTAGATGCATTTAGAGACTTCTATAGCCAAAGAAGCCACAGGGATTTTTCAGAGCCACTAGGGTCACCAGGGGTTGGAGGCCTAGATTGGGGAGCCAGAGCTAATTTTGAGAAAATTAACAACCTATTTTGGGATGTATGATATATGGTGGAGATATCAGAAAAGGTTTCAGGGATAGAAAACTACTTCTAAGGAATTTATTTCCATAGAGAAGCTCATGGAAGCTTAACGGCACTGACATAAGCGGTCAAGTCAAAGGGAGTCCAGGTCCATCTCTAGAGAGATAGAAGCCATTGCAAGGGTATGATGGTTTTATAAACCCATTGGTACAATAGAAAAAACCATTGGAGTTGAGTATTTACTTGTAAAAAAAATTATCCATCATAATCCCAGAGAGCCAAGTCAATTGACAAGGGAGACGTAGCCCACGAAATTTGGGTGAAATCCTTTATTAAATTTGTTGTTATGTGTTGATGATGATTTTCTGCACTTTATGGTTGTTGTACATGCTTATTATCAGGAAAAAATAATGTTTAATTCCTCACACTTAAAGCATGAAAATAGTTTAAAACACATACACCTGAATCAAGAATTCAATTCCGCACACTCAAGTATAAGCAAGACCTTAATTTGTTTAACTGAGTGGGAGATGCTTGCATAGCATAATAGGCCAGCCACCCATTTCAGATAAATCTTCCTAATGATCACATTACAACTCAAAAATATTTCATCCAATGCAGGAATAGAGGTTAAATGTGTTGAAGGATGGTTATATGGGATTTGAATTATATCTATTTGGGAGGCCCATTAATTAGAAATCATGATCTACACTAAAATGAATGCATCTATTTTAGCGAAAAACCAAAATATTCATGACATTCTAAATCTAAATTATTTTAAGTTTTGTAGAATCCTTACTTTCTAATCCTCTATAGTTAATAATGTTCAATATATAGTAATACCATATAATATCTATATATGTCTTTGTTTATCTCTTTCTTATTATCTCTCTCTCCCCTCCACCTTCGTGCCTATCTCACTCTCTCCCCCCCCCCCCTCTCTCTCTCCCCCCACCCCCCCCCGCTCTCTCTCTCTCTCTCCACCATCTATATCTATATATCCTTCTTTGTCTCTCTATCTCACCCCCCTAAAAAACATGTTCTCTCTCTCTCCATATCTACTCATCTCTCTCTCACTCTGTCTTTCTATCTCTCTATTATTCCCTCTCTACCCCCATCCATCTATACCTCTATCCCTCCACCTCTCCTTCTTTTTCTCTCTTTCTCTCCATATCTATCTCTCTCTCCCTCTCTATCTTCCCATTTTCTCCCTATCTCTCCCCTTCTCTCTGTCTCTCCCTCTCTCTCTCTCTCTCTCTCTCTCTCTCTTTGTCTCCTTCTCTCTCTCTCTTCCCTCCCACTCTCCTCCCTCCCTCACTCTCTTTACATCTCTCCCTTTTCATGCCCTCTCTCTCTCACAACCTTTCTCTTACTATTTATTTATTCTTCCCTTTCTCCCTCATCTCTCTTAATTTCTCTCTCTCTTCCTTCCTCTCTCTCCCTTTCTCTCCCACCACCATCTCTCTCTTCCCACAATCACTCTCTCTTTCTCTCTCTTTCTCTACCCTCCAAATCTGTCACTATCTACCTCCCTCTCTACTTCCCTCTCCCTATCTTCACCATTCATATTTATGTCCCCATCCCTCTCTTCCTCTTCTCTCCCTCTCACTATCCTCTCATTCTCTCTATTTTCCCTTGTTCTCTCCTATATCTCCATCTCCCCCTTACCACTCCCTCTCTCTTTCCACCTATATATGTCTGTGCATTTTTTCTTACTTCCATCTCTCTCCCCCTCCATCTCCATATCTCTCTCCCTCCCTCTCTCATTCTCTCTCTTAAGGCCTCTCTCTCTTCCTCCCTCTCTCTTCCTTCCCCTCTCTCTCTCTCTCTCTCTCTCTCTCTCTCTCTCTCTCTCTCTCCATCCCTCTATCCCCCTCTCCTCCCTTCCATCTCTATGTCTCCCTCTCTCTCTCTTCCCCTTATCTTCCTCTCTCTGTATCATCTCATTCTCTCTCTCTTCATTCCTTCTCCCCTTTCTCCCTCACTCTCTCATCATCTCTCCCTTGTCACTCCCTTTCTCTCTCTCCACCTCTATCTATATATGTATGTATTAGTCCCTCCCTCACTCTCCCTCTCTAACCCCATCACTCGCTCCCTCCCTCTCCCCTTCTCTCGCTCCCCCCATAACTCTCTCTCTAACTCACCCCCTGCCATCCATATGATCGAGAATTATCATTCTTTGTAATAAAAAATATATGTAATGTCTAATATATTAATACTACTAACATAGATTATTATTATTATAATATATTAGAATAATAATAATAATATTATTGATTATTATACCAATAATAATATAAAAAATTAACATATTAAATAAATAATAGTATGTTAACTTTACATTACAGACAAAAGTAGCTTTGCCTTACATTTTACATTTTACATTTTATATTATATTACATTACATTTTACATTTTACATTATTCTTTACATTTTAGTTTTTTTTGTGAAATCAACTATGTTTTTTGGCATGTGATATTGACAAGCCATGGTATTGGACAATGGTATTGTAACAAAATTTACAAGCTAATAATATCCATGGTAAAGTGGAGGTGAATATCCATGGTTAAGAATCTTGTTATAAGTATTAATTTTTTACGTGATTATTAATTAAATTTAAATATGGCTATAGAATCATTATTAGTCCAAGGAAGGGCTCTAGAACATGTGAATAACCACCTTACATATTTTATGCCATAATTTATGGATATAGTTTCAATATTCATGCATGCTTTTTAGATATTTTTGTAGTGATTTTTTATTCTTAATCTTTGCAAGAAAATCATGGAAAAATAAAATCCTTGAAAATAGCTCATACTCAGGTAAATAACACATTTACCATCAATAACTTCCCACCATAATTTAAACAAGTCTTTGCATAAAAAATGGATAGAAATAATATGTAAATAAATATACTTACCAAAAATTACTTCCCACCGTTATGAACAAGTAATTTACTTATCCATTTCATGTAACTTAATTATTGAGAAAATATAATTTATAACTTGATTGGAGGGACTAAGTTGTCCTACAAAACAAAATTACAATATAAGAAATTGAATTTTATTATATTTATTAATTTTAATTTTTTAATTAATTGAGCCAATATTCAATTATTACACTCATTTATGGAGAGTAGAACAACTCCCCCATACTGGGTTTTATATTAGTTTTAACCTTTTCTTATTTTAAATGAGCAGACATATAAATGTTAAATGTTTAAAAACATTTACACCACTACAAATTGATAATATGTTTTTAACATTTATACCTTAAATATTGGTAATAATAATAATGTTAGCATTGATATTAATAATATTAAAATCATAAAATTAACATTAACAAGAAGAATGCCCATGGAGAGTATAATAAAGAGTAACAGGTTTTGGGTTAAGTCACTCATTGGTGAAAATGTCATCAGTTAGAAAACTACGAGAAAAAATCATAGTCATGGTAAGGATTGTTGTGGCCTAGGCCAGGGGCCATCCTTGAGTGACTTTGATGGCTTAGATGCTCTGCTCTTGGGTCACGATTACTCAAGTCAAAAATTATAGATGCAAATTATCTCAAGGCTGGCGTTATCTAACTTAAAATTAATATTAATAACAATTTCATCATTAACTATAATAATAATATAATTAATATAATTAATAATGTTCCATTTTTTAGCTGACAAGCTCATTACAAGCTCATTCTAGCTCAGTACGAGGGTGATATGTAATTGTTTCCATGCTCAACTTGGAGTTAACAGAAGTCCCTTCAAAACAATACTTTAAATAAAACTAAAAAAATGTAAATGATTATATATGTTTGGTTAGTTTTAGTTAAAAGTATTATAAAACATCAATAATCTTGTTCTCACTCTCATTGTGTGCACTTGATTCATTGTTGTTACTAATACAATCCAATATGAAAAAGATGTAAATATTTCACTTTCACTTTTGGAGTTATAAATAAAATATTTCCATGTCTAAATTAAATAATATAATTTTATACATATGAGCAATTAAAAATTTAAAAACCTTTATATTTCTTTTACAAATATTTCAATATAAAACAAAAATAAATTGTTTGAATATTTTTGTGTGTGTGTGCACACTTCTTGTTTATATATGTGTGTGTGGAATGAGTGGTTATATATGTGTTAATGTTGACCTTCGTAAAATTTCAATACACATAAGGAAAAAGTAATTAAAGGTAAAATAATTTAGTTATTTCTTAATAAGAGAGAAAAGTGTAGTTAAGTCAATTTTAAATAAAAATATTAGTAATAATAAATTATTCCAAAATACATTTTAAACAATGAAAAATTGCACATGGTTTATATATAGAGAAAGGCAGAAAATCACTATAGATTCATCTGAATCAAGATTTATCAAGCACTAAAAGGGATTGAATCTCTTGACATGTAAATATATTTTCAAGTTTTTAATTTAAAAAGACATTTACATATAATGAGATTTGATCTCTCTCAACTTGTAACATGCACACGCAACAATACTAACATAACCTTTAGATGCACATTAAATTTTTTTAACTAAAGTGCTATGTTAACATCCAATATCATTCAGGAAGCACCTTCAAGCTCAGCGGGAATAAGCTCCAGAAAGTGACCACAGAAATCCACAATTTCTCTAGTGCCTCCAGATCTCTCACGGAAATCAAAAGCTTTACCGGTCAAGCCTGCATCTCACTCCACCAGCAGTAAAAGAAGTGGTAGTGGTAGTCCTGAATGGTCTGGTGGTTATAGGAGAAAGCGAAGTGCCAGCACTGCTACCATGCCAGAACCCGCCACCCAGCCTACGAAGAAAGTTGATGACTCTTCAGATGAATACAAGTGTCCTATAGTTGAGGAGCCACCGCCAACGCCACACGACACCTAGCATGACACTCAACTACAGATTTGAGAGGTTTCTTCTCTTGGTTTTGTTTAATTCCTCTGTTGTTATTTATTTCTTGAACAATCTATCAAAATTTTGGTTGTTTTTGGGCAATGCTAATTTCCCCATAGACGGTAGCGATTTTCAGTCCGATTTCCCCATCTGGGGCGGTCAGTTTTTATCTTTTTGACTCCCACTCCCTCCGGAATTGGCTAGTATAACAATTCCAGAGGCATGTTTCAACCTGCACACTATGAATTAGTCCAATTTAAAAAAAAACACATCCAATATCATTGGTAAATCCTATGTATAAGTCACATTACGTTTATAACTTATCACGTATGGAATGTTTACATAAAATTGCAGTGGAAAACCATGTTTATACATGCTTTGAAGATGTTAATGAAAGTGTTGATATAAATCAAATGAAAAGGCACCTGCATGAATTTAATTACTATCTAATGAGCATTAATACCATCGACCCTTTGGTGCTTATCTCCACATGGTGGAAATACAATGATTAAATTATAAACTGTTAGATTTATGTCACCCAACAGATCAACAACGTTGGGGAATTGTTCTCGAAGGTCGCCACCTCCTGTTGTTGGTCCTCCAGTTCTATCTAGAAATGATCTAGGCCCTTGATGTGGATCAAATGGCCATATTTCTTCAGGTTTGGATTAGGGTAACAAGCCTAACCCAAACCCTTTTCTACCTCCTTATTCCTGCCCCGCACCACACTGTTACCGCTCTGCAAAGATGTTTTGTTCATGGGGTTGTTTTCTCGAACGTTTTTGTTGTTTAAGTCCATTTCCAGTCGAGTGAGACCCGTGGGTACTGGCTTATCCTCGTTCATTGATGTTAACACAATTTCAAATATGTTGGACGCCTCTGGTCTTATGAAACAATTAATCACCAGTCATGGCACAGTTCACATGCTTGAGAAAGTTTCACTCAGAAGTTTTTCACCCCATGACAGGTAAATGCATTCAGGAAGCTTCAGGTTTTCATTTGTATTTTGAAATTTGAGGGTTTAAGGATTATGTATGCTCTTTTTCCTTGTTTAATTCCTTTGAATTGGTTACCTACAGGTATTCCCAACCTTCTTGCAGTCTTGTCGACCCTTTTGAATGTTGCTTGGACAACTGATTTTCAATATCACATGGGTTCCAGGTCTGAGGCTCTCTCGTATAAATGAGTTTACTTTTTAGTCAAATGCCCAAACCCTGGCCAATACTCTCTAGTTTTACTGCAGGGTTCTTACGCATACTAGAGGTGTTCAATTCTAGTTTAGCTCAATACTGAGTCAGATATGACTCTAGATATTAGTAATAATGTATTTAGTTTGACTTATTTTCATTTTTAATGGAGAACCATCCAGTTAATGCCGATTATTCCACCAAGTTTATGGTTTATAATGCTGCATGTCTCAATCTAGATTTGGGTTCGTCCTTTCACTAACTATCAATATTGTTCACAATCTAGGTATTGAACAATTCAAGATGGGTTCAATGGAAAACTGTTAATTCTTATTTAAATATCTATAATTTTACGCATTGAATTATGGCTAGGTTGTTTCCAACTATCTGTCTGCTAACCTATATGCTTATGTATGTTTTAAATACTATTTATGTTCCTCCAAGTTTTATTAGATTGCAATCAGGTAGCTACCTTGTAGCTATAGTCAATATCTCACTATACTTCTCCTGAAATATTTGTATGTATACATCATTCTACCGCTCGTATGATGGTATAGTTTTTCTTCTCGATGCATTATTTCCACATTAGATGGTGTTTTCATAATCTTCATAAAGTATTCGGTATATCTAGGTTCTCTTTGTAATTTATATGTGCAACAATTCCTTGGTTTCCATAACTGCTGTGTTGAGTATCTACTGGTAATTTTTGTAAGTTACATGCATTAACATTCTCTTAATAATAAAAGGCTTAGAGGGGACAATGCAGCCTCTCGTTCCTTCCTCGAGCACGACTACACCCCTCAAGCGACAAAACCCCAACTTACTAAAACAACTCATAATTGTAAAAATTTCCAAAGAAAATAATACTCTTAAGCGCAACCATATATTTACAGGTCTTATTAACCAGATTACTGTAATAGAAATTTACTCATTATCTTATTCCCATTCTTGAAATTCTACATTATGAAGCTCATAACCCTTTTCTGTATATTTTTCTGATATCAATCATAATATCATTACAAAATTTATATTTTAAACTAAACTTCAAGTTTAAACATTCTATTTAATTCACATAATAACATGATTCACCTAAACACTTATCTTGTTTCCAATGGGAAAAACTACACAAGCTCAACTAGTCCTCCCAACCATGAGAAGGGAAATCACGTCCTCTTCTCCCCATCAAGCTTCTGCTCCTCGATAGCTCACACATTTGCTTCACTGGTTAACTCCTAGGGAAACGGGACAACAATCCAACCTCTAGTAACTAGGCCAACAATTCTCCACTAGCTCTCAGTCTAGCTCGGTAGTTTTCCATAGGCAGTGTCCTTCCTTTTACAGACCTTTGTCTTTTTCCTCTTGTCTTTTCACAGAATTTCTTAGGAAGCCAGAACCAACCCTTTCCTCTCTTATAATTTCCTATAAATTTGTAGGAGGGTGGTTGTAACTGCGCAACTGTCCCAACTATCCAGGGCTGAAATTCGTTACCAACCAGCTTGTCCTCTATTATGTAAAACATTTATGATATTCATAATAGAAAATGAAACAGAAATATTCATATGTTCACTTAAGTTATTTTAATTTATTTTTTAAATAACACAATTACCACAGTAACTTTTAAATAAATCTTTAAAAAACATGAGGGTTACATATTCGCCCTCTCAGAACAACATTGTCCTTGGTGTTCATTCCAACCCATGGAACAGATCCAGATAAACTTGCTTAATCAACCCTTCATCCTCCCATGTGGCTTCCTCTGGGCTAAAGTGCATCCATTGCATCGTAACTTGGGTGACAAATCACCTCCTCAACGTGGCTTCTCTCTGGTTGATGATACATAGGGGTTCTACCTAAATTCTTCGTCTAGTTCAACTTGTCAGCCAATACAATATTCATCAATTCATGATTAAAAACTTGAACAAACACATTTTTTTAAGTCAATCACAGAACCTACCTGAGCCTCTTGCCAATTAATTATGTGTCTAGGATCATATAAATATTTCTTTAACAAAAAAACATGAATACATTATGGAACTTTACATAACTAGGGAGGGTGAGTTGGTAGGCCACCGACCCTATTCTTTCCAAGATCTAGAAGGGTCCACAATAGCAAGGTGCTACCTTAGCACACCCACCCCACTTGAGAGTACTTTTCTTGGGTTTTATTCTTAATAAAACATTATCTCACACTTGGAATTCCTTATGAGTCATTTTTCTATCTGTGTATGTGTTATGTCAGTCATGGGAAACTCGCAAATGCTAGCGAATTCTCTTAACTTCTTGCTCCGTCTCCTTAAGAATTATTGGTCCCAATATCATCTTTTCCTCAGGACCATTCTAATTGGCGGGTGTTCTTCATTTCCTACCATATAACACTTAATAGGGACTCATTTTCAATGACTCATGCTAACTATTATTGTATGCAAACTCAACTAGGTGGAGATAGTCATCCCATTTAGTTGGTTGATTCATTACGTACATCCACAACATCTCTTCCAATACCTGGTTCACCCGCTCTATTTGACCATCCGTCTGATGCTTCTAGGAAGTGCTAAAATGTATTTGAGTATCCAATCCATTGAAGAGGGCCTCCCAAAATCTAGAGGTGAATTTCACATCTCTGCTAGAAATAACTAGCTTGGGTATTCCATGCAAACAAAATACTTCTTTCATAAAAATATCTCCAATATCCAACGTTTTTTAAGTGGACTTCACTGGAATGAAGTCAGTTGTTTTGATCAAGTTATCTACTACCACCATAATAGAGTCATGCTACTTTTTTGGTTTAGAAAGTCTCGTTATAAAATCCAGCGTAATCATTTCCCACTTCCATTCCGGAATAGGAAGTGGGTTCAACAAACCTTCCAAATGTTGATGTTAATCCTTTAATTGTTGACATTATAGACATTTAAACATGTATTCTATAATATCCCTTTGCATTCCTGGCCAAAAATATTCTTTCTTTAGCATAGAAGAGAGCTTTTGATACCCTGGATGAGTTGCGTATGGAGTATGGTGATGCTCGTCCAGTGAAAATTGTTTAATAGGTGTTTAATTAGGGACATAAATTCTTCGAGGGAAATTCAACTGGTCTTAGCTATTAACTTCATACTTAGCGGCTTTACCCATTTTCTGCAATTCTTGAGTATGCTGACAAAGGTACTGATATGTAGGGTCCTTAAGGGCAGCTTCAGAAAGCAGTCCTGACACATCAAATTTGATTTGATGGTATTTGAATTCATAAACACATTGTACCTTCCTACTTAAAGTATCTACTACTCGATTTTCCTCCCCCTTCAAATGCCTTATATCAAAATAAAACTCACTCAAGAAGGAGTTCCATCTGGCCTGTCATGCATTTAGAGTTGGCTGATTAAAGAAGCTGGTTAGACTATTGTGATATGTTAAAAGAAATAATTTATTACCCAAAAATTAATTGCGTCACATTTTTAAGGCACGAACTACTGTTGTGAGTTCCAAGTCATAAGAATAATATTTTTTCTCATGTTCCTTCAGTTTGCGGGATTCATATGATACTACCTTATCTTCTTGCATCAGAACCCCTCCCACAAACTCTTGACATGCATCAACACACACAACAAATTTCTTCTAAGGATCTACTACCTTCAAAATTGGGGCTGAAGTTAGTAATTTGTTTAATTGCTCAAATCCTTGTTGGTATTCCGCTGTCCACTTACAATGTTCCCCCTTTATTATATAGGGAAGTTATGGGGTAATATATCTTTGAAAATCCTTGATAAATTGACAGTAGTAACCTGCTAAGCTCATGAAGGACCATATTTCGACAATGTTTTAATGAGTAGCCCATTCCATAATTGTTTGGATATTTTTAGGATCAACAAATATTACTTCGGGTGATATCACATGTCCCAAGTATTGGATTCGGTCTTTGAAGAAGTCACACTTGTTGTACTTAGTGTACAGTTGATTCTCCCATAATCTCTGCAGCACTATCTTGAGATTATTCTCATGCTCTGCTTGGTTCTTGGAGTAAATTAGGATATCATTAATGAAAATTAGTACAAACGTATCCAAATAAGGCTGGAAAATGTCAATCATCAGACTCATAAATGTGGAAGGAGCATTGGTGAGGCCGAAGAGCAGCCCCACGAACTCGTAGTGACCATAACAAGTTCAAAAGGCAGCCTTATAAATATCTTCTTCTTTAATCCAGATTTGATGATACCCTGATCTTAAATCAATTTTTGAAAACACACTAGCTCCATGGACTTGATCAAAAAGATCATAAATTCGTGGCAGTGAATATTTTCTTTTAATGGTCTGCTTATTCAGATGTCGGTAATCAATGCATAAGCACATGATCCCATCCTTTTTCTGCACAAAAAACACTAGGGTTCCCCAAGGAGAGATGTTGGAAGGATGTATCCTTTATCAAGCAATTCCCCCGACTGCATTTTGAGCTCAGTCAGCTCCGGTATGGTCATATGGTAAGGATTCCTTGATACAGGAGCTTCTCTTGGAATCGGTTATATAGTGAAGTCAATGTCCCGTTTGGGTGATAAACTTGGGATTGACTCAGGAAACACATCAACAAAATATTGGATAATTGGCAGGTATTCAAGTGAATTGATCTTATCCTTTGAGTTCCTGTACCCTACTTGAACAACATAAATTTGGAAACCCTTTTAGATACAATTTCCTAGTTGATTTGCAGTAATGGGTTATAATTTAATGCCTTTCTCTCTATCCTGTAGCTCTCACTTTATTCCTTCCTCAATGAGGAAGCTGGCACATTTTTCCTTACAATCTAACATAGACCAATGACTTTCTGATGCAAGAGCATTAGCTCCGAAAAACACCTTGTATTTTATTTAAGCTAAGGGGTTTCATGTTTTGAAGAAATATTAAATTTCATGTAAATATTAATATTATTTTGAGTGATTAATTATATTTTAATTAATTATTTGTGAGAACTTGTAAATGTTTCCAAACAACTGGAAACATGAGAGAAATTAGTTTCAAGATAATTTAGAATTAATGATGGAGTCTAAGTTGGAATTAGTTTCAAAGTTTTAGGGATAAAAATCTATCTTTTAGGGATGTTGAGAGATTTAGGGATTTGTTGAGATTTTAAAGGGATAGAACTCAATTTAGTGCATTTTTAATTTGTATAAATTAGAAGGCCTCAAAGGCAAATAAGACAGGTAGAATAGAATAGAGAGGAGAAGGTGAGGCTTGGACAGCCAAAGTTTATAAGACTCCGGCAATTGACAAACCACGAATGTTGAATATCTGGCAAAGAAAAAAAAATTTGTAAGTGTTTCCATTTGTTAATATGAAAAGGGGATTTCAGAACTGTGTGAGTTGATTTGCAAACAAATATTTAATTCTGCAATTTTTATTTGGAATAAGAGTGCGCCTATGGATTATTGATGATAATTCAATGTGAGTGAGATCGATTACATAGAGAAGAATATATATAAAGGCTGATTGTTTCATGAGAAAGATTGAAATTGAACTTTCGATCCTGAGATGAAATTTGACATACAGCTCTGCACATAAGTTATTAATATCAGCATGGCAATTGTTAAATTGTATTGATAAATCCATGTCTGTCGAGTGAATTGGTTAATTTATATCGACCTGTAGTATTGATTGACAGCGATGGGAAAAAGCGCCCAGTGAATGTGAAGCGTAGAGCTTCATAAGGAACCAAGAGAGGTTTGATTTTAACGTTGAAGAACTGTATGAAAAGCGTTCAGATGGTATCTGGTTATCATATTGGTATATGTATATTTAAAACGTTGTTTTGGTATAAATTAAGGATGCAGAGTGTAATTAGTCAATTGTAGAAACAATGGGTAACTCGTGGCATCGTAGAGGTGCATGAAAATTGTAAGGTGTGATCAGTTGCTTGCAATTGGACTGTCTGAAATACCGTAAGGAATTATTTTGAGTTAAAACCACATGTTCGATGGTGCAGCAAATATGTAGAGACTTTTTAATTTTATTTCAACTGTGATTTAAATTCATGTGGAATGGAATTAGAAACCAGAGTTAAGGAACTAGAACTAGATGAGATTGTAATCTTAGCGCAGGTGCAGAAGGCGTTAAAGATTGGCAGCATGAAGGATTGGTCAAAGGGCTGGATCACATATGGAGTTACAAAAAAAAATGCTGAGGTAAATCTGAAGGACGCAGAGCAAGAATGGTAGACAGAATGGGTCCATTGAAATTGACGGAGTGATAAGTTGACAAGCAATCAATTCACCAATTTGAGAGGTAATACTATGAACAGAATCACGAAATTGATGTAATGCTGAAGTTTGCATTTTTTCAGTCGGATGGAAGGTATATTAATTATTTGAGCAGATTGTTGGAATTTCATTTCTTTTAATCATGGTTGGACACTAATTATGAGCGCAGCATTTGTTGTAAGCCTGGCATTCGAATTGGGAATTAAAACACTCTTGCACGGGTGGAACATCGACTACAGTTAAGTCAAAGTTGACTTTGAATAGAAGGACAATGACACGTTACAGCAGTGGATCCAAAGTATCAATGAACATCACTGAAATATGAACACTGATATATTGACTGCAGAAGCGAAAGTTGGGAGAGAGAGCATTGGTCAAAATTGAATAAGGAGAATGGCACACTTGAGGTTGCGTAGGTATTCATGGTATGCACATTCTTAATTACTGTATTCAGATCTATCATGATCTGAGCAATTCAAATATTGAAAGAATGAAATTTTATGCGGATCAAAATGTTATTTTGGGAATAATGGAATCAAGAAAAGGCACATATAATAATGAAGCCAGAGCGATTTGTTAGAACATTTGGGTTTGGAAAATTAGAAGTTTGAGTTTCGAATATTTATTCATAAAAGGAGAATATTATTGGGTTTCTAATGCCAGTTTGAAGTGTGAGTTTAAATGCATGGAGAATTATTATTGGGTTCATGAGTTTTGGACCATATGTTAAGAAGGAGTTTTCGAAATGATGCGCATGTAATTGCCGGACTTGAGATTTTTATTTGGGCAGTTTTTTTTTTAAGATGCATTCTAACTCATGTGTGAAAAGTGAAGATTTTGGGTTTGCAGGCCCTGCCTGCATCATTTTTGGTATCAGAGCTGGAATAGCTCTGTATGAAAGTTTCTTGAAGGAATTCAGAACCGAGAGATGTGCATGTAGCCAAGGGAGATCAGATTCTAATCTGACAGTCAAGCAACCAGAGTATAGCTGAATGAATGAAGAATCATGCAGGTATTGTGTTTGTTTAATTTTGAATTGAGTTTCACTGACAAAAAATAGATTGAGGATTGATGGTTGCAGCAACGAAGTATCTCAGCAAAGGAGATCAAGGGATAGTAATGAAAGAAGCTGTTAATGATTTCTGAGTGGAAGAAACTCAGCAAAGAAGGAATTATTGCTGATAGCTGAAGTTTTCCAGATAAAGCTAGAAGATTGGAAGAGAGGATCAGATTTTAAAATCTGATTGACAGTAGTTGAATATTGAGAAATTGTGCAGAGGAAGCATAAAGATTTGCTGAAACAGATTTGCAGGAATGATGAGATTCTGAAGGTAATTGAAGTGCAGGTGGATGGAAGGACAAGATCAAACGAGATCTTGGAGGTAAGATGATATGGTTTTATTTGGATTTGAAGAATATAATATTATAGTCTTTGCATTGAAGTATTATTGCAACTCCCAGAAGGCAATGTGGTCAGAATTGCTAACAGATAATGGAAGCTGGTGAAAGTTTCTAAGTGAAAACATAGATGTGGCAGAACCTTGAGGAATTCCAATAGAGATTGGATAAGGATGACAGTTGCGTTCTTTGAAGATACAGATGAGTTGAAGCCAGAAAGAGCAAATAGAAGTGCTCAAAGGAGGTTCCAGAGATAGAGAACCAATTGCTTGCCAAAAGACTGAGTGAGGAGAGCTTGGTGAGGTAAGTGGCAGCAGGACAGGACTTTCTGTTGAAGAGGCTTTAGTGCAACTCATAGTAAAGTGATTGAGGAACTCATATAAATGGAAAGGATGATGACTAGTGACAGTCGTAATAGAGGTTCTGAAATAAACCACAGCAGAGGACAAAAGGAGAAGGATGCCAAGGCAATTGGCATACAGAGACAGTTAAGCAAAGAGGAATATGAGAGGGAGAAGGCTGAGATAGTAGTTCAGCTTGAATTGTTAATGGAGATGTTGCAAAGAAATGAGGTAGACCAGAAGCATGGTTATGTCATGAGAAAGAAGCTGAAGTGGCAGAGGCTACAAGAGAAGAAGAATCATCAGCTGAATATGCAGTTGATAAAGGAATTAAGGGAATTTGAACAGGTTATTGATGCCAAACAGAGGATAGAGAAGCTCGAAAGAATTGAGCTACAGCAAAAGGAAGATGCTGAAGAAGATGTTGAAGTTTCGATATGTGAACCAGAAAGTGGACCATTACTTTTTGAAAGTGATGAAGAGCTAGAGGAGTTGAATCATATGAATGATTCGAAACAGCCGAAAGACTTGATGAATGAAGCATTAAATAAGACCGTAGGGTCTTGTGATTTTAAAACTAATGATTTATGTATGATTGCAGGTTTGGAAGAAGATAGACAGTTTTTTAAAGCTGTCAAAGATGTGAAAGAGTACCTTCCAGAAGATGAAAGTTTTGAAGCAGAATATGATAAAGAGGCTGGGAAAGAATCAGTTCACTACTGTGGAAAAATGCTGGAAGACATCGTTGAAATAGCTGATGAGAAGGGGAGACTAGCTGACAGTCTCAAGAGTTCTTTGAGTTTGGATCAGCATACTAATATGCTGACAGAAGAAGAGAAATCAACGCAACATACTGAAGTGTTGCTAAAGGGAAAAGAGGTACAGAGGCCTTATATTTTTTATTATAATGATTGTCTTATAATTGAAGATGTTGTTGCAGACGCTGGAACATATTTGGCACAAGTGGATAGCCAAATGGAAGAAGGAGAGGAAGAACATCTACTGAAGGATGTTAAGGAGAGACTGCTGAAGAAGGATGACAAAATAGTTGTCATAAATAATAATCAAGAAGAAGTTGACAGATGCAGAAAACAGAGGCAAGAAATTGTTCTAAAAGACAGTGTAGCAGCAGCAGAAAAGGTGCAAAACAGCAGTAAGGGTGAAAAGGAAGCGATCAAAACAAGTGAAGAACAAGCAAGAATGAGAGTTCAGCAATCAAGAGATGGAAACAATCAGCAGACAGAGGATATACTGGACAGATAAATTGAGTTGATAAGGAGGTTAATGATGAAAATGTCTCAGAGAAAGACAATAGCAAGAAAGAAAAGGAGCGACAACAAGAGAAAGACAGCGAAAGATTGCGAGAGCAGAGAAAGTGGAGCATTACAGCACAAAATATGGAAACCTGGAGGACAACAGCAGATAGCAACAGCAGTAAAGCAATTGACAAGCAAGGAAAGATTACAAAATAAAATTTGGGATCCAGGAGGAAATAATTATCCAGACTTATGACCAGGTGGTCATGAATTTTCTTACATGGGGAGTCTGATGCAGGAGCATTAGCTCCGAAAAACACCTTGTATTTTATTTAAGCTAGGGGTTTCATGTTTTGAAGAAATATTAAATTTTATGTAAATATTAATATTATTTTGAGTGATTAATTATATTTTAATTAATTATTTGTGAGAGTTTGTAAATGTTTCCAAACAACTGGAAACATGAGAGAAATTAGTTTCAAGATAATTTAGAATTAATGATGGAACCTAAGTTGGAATTAGTTTCTAAGTTTTAGGGATAAAAATCTATCTTTTAGGGATGTTGAGAGATTTAGGGATTTGTTGAGATTTTAAAGGGATAGAGCTCAATTTAGTACATTTTTAATTTGTATAAATTAGAGGATACAAGAGCAAATAAGGCAATTTGGAATAAATGGGGGAGAAGGTGAGGCTTGGGCAGCCAAAGTTTATAAGACTCGAAATTGTGAACTTTACGATAAGCATGAATATCTGGCAAAGAAAAAATTACATAGTGTTTTAATTTGTTAATATGAAAAAGGGGATTTCAGGCTGTGTGAATTGATTTGCAAACAAATATTTAAATTCTGCAATTGTTATTTGGAATAAGAGTGTGCCTATGGAACATTGATGATAATTCAATTTCATAAAGGTGAGTAAGATCGATTACATAGAGAAGAATATATATATAAAGGTTAATTGATTCATGAGAAAAATTGAAATTGAACTGTCAATCCTGAGATGAAATTCGACATACAGCTCTGCACATAAGATCGGTATGGCAATTGTTAAACTGTGTTGATAAATCCATGTCTGTCGAGTGAATTAGTTATTTTATATCGACCTGTAGTATTGATTGACAGCGATGGAAAAAACGCCCAGTGAATGTGGAGCATAAAGCTTCATAAGGAACCAAGGGATGTTTGATTTTAACGTTGAAGAACTGTATGAAAAGCGTTTTTAGATGGTATCTGGTTATTATATTGGTATCTGTATATTTAAAACGCTGTTTTGATATGAATCAAGGATGCAGAGTGTAAGTAGTCAATTGTAGAAACAATGGGTAACTCGTGGCATCATAGAGGCGCATGAACATTATAGGGCGTGATCAGTTGCTTGCAATTGGACTGTCTGAAATACTGTATGGAATTATCGTGAGTTAAAATCACATGTTCGATGGTGCAGCAAATATGTAGAGACTTTTTAATTTTTATTTCAATTGTGATTTAAATTCATGTGGAATGGAATTAGCAACCAGCGTTACAGAACTAGAACTAGATGAGATTGAAATGTTAACAGATTAAATCAAAGATATTTTATATATGTAGGGATTAGTCAAAGAAATTTGGATCACATATGGAGTTACAAAAAAAGCAATTAAATCAAAAGAGACGAGCAAATGGTAAGCAGAATGGAGTCAGTTGAAATTAGAGGGAGTGATGGTTGAAAAGCAATCAATTCACAGAGTTTGAGAGGTAATCTGTGGTGAAGTCATGAAATTGATGTAATGCTGAAGTTTTCATTTTTTCAGTCGGATGGAAGGTATATTAATTATTTGAGCAGATTGTTGGAATTTCATTTCTTTTAATCATGGTTGGACGCTAATTATGAGTGCAGCATTTGTTGTAAGCCTGACATTCGAATTGGGAATTAAAACACTCTTGCATGGGTGGAACATCGACTACAGTTAAGTCAAAGTTGACTTTGAATAGAAGGACAATGACACGTTACAGCAGTGGATCCAAAGTATCAATGAACATCAATGAAATATGAACACTGATATATTGACTGCAGAAGCGAAAGTTGGGAGAGAGAGCATTGGTCAAAATTGAATAAGGAGAATGGCGCACTTGAGGTTGCGCAGGTATTCATGGTTTCCACATTCTTAATTACTGTATTCAGATCTATCATGATCTGAGCAATTCAAATATTGAAAGAATGAAATTTTATGCAGATCAAAATGTGATTTTGGGAATAATGGAATCAAGAAAAGGCACATATAATAATGAAGCCAGAGCGATTTATTAGAACATTTGGGTTTGGAAAATTAGAAGTTTGAGTTTCGAATATTTAGTCATAAAAGGAGAATATTATTGGGTTTCTAATGCCAGTTTGAAGTGTGAGTTTAAATGCATGGAGAATTATTATTGGGTTCATGAGTTTTGGACCATATGTTAAGAAGGAGTTTTTGAAATGATGTGCATGTAATTGCCGGACTTGAGATTTTTATTTGGGCAGTTTTTTTTTTAAGATGCATTCTAACTCATGTGTGAAAAGTGAAGATTCTGGGTTTGCAGGCCCTGCCTGCATCAATTTCCAACCAGTCCATCCTGATCAGCACATCATATGAACCCAAGGGAAGCATGTTCATATTCACATGAATATGTTGTCCTAATATCTCAATAAGACGATTTTATGTTTTAGAAGTTACCTGCTACTTGGCACCAGTGGCCAACTGTACTATCCAAGGTTTTTGGAATTTAAGACTTTTTAATTGACATGATTCTATGACTTTGGGGCTAATATAATGCAAGCTAGCACTGAGATCAATTAAAACAAAGATAGATTGATTAGTGATTTTACCTTCACATTCTATCATTGAGGGCTCGTACTCCGCCTAATGACCATCCAAGGCTATGTTGATCCGAGGTATGATTCTTGCTACCTCACCAATAGTCAAGGCTTCTTGTACATTGGCTGCTTATTTGGTCCTTTCTTTGTGTGGAGAGTTTTGATAGTACTGGGATTCTCCACAACCCCAAAATTCTAAGGTGGTTTTTTGCACTTGATCAGGATCTAGTTTGCTAGTTGCTTCAGTTTTTCTAGCCCCTGATTTCCATTTTGATTTCGACTATGATTTTTCCGTCATCCTATTCACTGAGATTTTCTGTACATTTTTAGGAGCTGGCTTGGAATTCCTAAAATTTTGGAAGCTTTTTGATGCTTTCTTCTGGTTCAAGCCTTTGTTAGAGTCCTTCTGCTTGGCTTTTTGGTAGCACATTCGTGATTTTTTGATCACTTCATCCATATTTTTAGGACCGTTGAATTCAATTATCTCATTCATGAAAGTAGGTAAACTACTTAAAAATCGTTTCACCTCCGCTTTCGCCTCATGTAAGTAAGGCACATACCTCAAGAAGGTTGTAAACTTGGATATGAAATCGTCCATGGTTAGTTGTACCAAATGTAAATCATGGAATTCCTTGGAATTTTCATCATAAAAGTGCTCTATCAAGAATTTATTCTTGAAGTGTCTCTAGAAAGCTTCCCAGTTTACTTTCTGTTGATCAATTTTCTACATAGTTTTAATCTCCTCCCACCACAAAGTGGCCTTTCCCCGTAGTTCGTAGATACCCAACCTAGCCCATAGATTGATGTTATAATCATACACTTGAAAATATTTATTAATTTCGATGATCCATGCCTCGACTGCCTCTTCTTTCTCTCCATCATAGGTTGGTGGCTTAATTTTTCTGAATTCTCCTTGTAGTTCCGTCCTTTGATTCTTTTTCATCCTTGGTCTTTTACATTATCTGACTCTTCCTCATGATCAATTCTATGTCTCTCATGGCACTGAATTCTCTGTGTATGAATCTCCTCCTGGTCATATTTAGTTCATTATTGTTCCCTTTCATACTAGGTCTCATGATCTGGATTTGGCTGATAGGCTCTATTATTTTTCTTATCAGAGAGAAATTTTAAATTTTTTTCTTGTTCTTGAATCAGTTTTACATTATCATATCTCATTTGAGCCATCTCCTTCTGCAGCTGTTACACAATTTCCAGTAGTTTTTTTTTTTATTGTTGTTGTTCTTCCAACAATCGGTTCGTGTGGTACTACCAGTTCGCATCCAGCTGTACCCACATTTCCGGATTAGTTACTCCATAAGATGATTTTGGTCTCCCTGACGATTTGGACCTTCTCTGCATCTTGCTCCTAGCTCTGCTTCACTCTTTCACTCTGTTCACCACATCATTTCATTTTCAGTTCCCACGAAGCCACAATGCTGGAACGTGGCTCTGATACCACCTGTAACATGCACACGCAACAATACTAACATAACCTTCATATGTGTTAGTGTCAGTCTTTGCAGCCTTCCTCCAGTGATAAAAAATTCTCTTACAAAGTGATTTTAAGATGTCAAGGTCAAATTTTGTCATTTCAATGAGTCTTCAAGAAAAATTTGGTCACTGGGCATTAGGTCTAGGGTTTGCTTTTACTCTTGTCAAAGTTGTCCAAATTTCGGTCCATGTCACCATTAAACTGAGTGTACCATCATTCAGAGGGTTTTCATCATCATTTCAGGTTCCAATGGGTCATTTTACACCTTGTTCATGCTTCAGTTGTGCCTAGGTAAGTTTCATTTCCCTCTCCTAGGGTTTTGAAGGTAATTTCTCTTGGATGGTCAAATCATCAGCAAAACTTGTATCCTGATGTTCATACACCTTCCCCTATCCTTAATGTACCTTATTAAACACTTCCCATCACTGAGATCCCCCAAATTCCTCATTTTCACACAAACCCTAGTTTCTTGCTACAACTTGGCAATTTTCTAGGCTAGGCCTGTGTTTTTCCCTTTTGGACCCCTTCCCCTCACTCAATCTCTGAAATTCCACTTTCCCCTGCTTCCTAACATCCTTCCTTACTTCCCAAAGTTTCCCCAAGAATTTATAAGCCCCTTATCCCCTTCATTTCTCTTCATTTCGACAAATCCCTTGTTTCACACATCGGGATAGGTTTCACTCAAATGATGTTTCAGAGAAATAAAAGATGAATTTTGGAAAACTGAGAGAGGTTTTCGTCCAGAACATGCCAAAGAAGAAAAACCTCCTTCACTTTTTACACAGGTATCATGGTTTTAGAGAAATGTCAAAAATACCGTTGCCTCAGGAGAATTGAATGCACCTCTGAAGTGACCTTGGGAAAATCAATATTTCTCCTAGATTAGTTGGCCAAATGACTTTCTTGATGAGTCAAATGATAACTAGACACAAATATCTTTCCAATGAGCTATCATGAACTCAATTTGGAGTTTAGGAATACCTTCAAAAGTTGACTGCAACAGCACTCTACCTTGAGGCAGCCTCATCTTGCACATTTTGACTAGTCTTGGGAGATTTGATTTTTGACAAGGTAAATGAAATCAAAATTGAAAAATTCCACTTTGGTTGGAAATAAGACTCCAAGAGCTTTCCAACGAGCTATCATGCGCCCAATTTGGACACCAGGAAGGCCTCCAAACGCCTCCTGAAATATGCGCTATTTATGGCACGACGCATTGGGTTGGAGCGCGGCGCATTGGGCTGATACTCCAGATTTCTCATTGCCTTCAACGAAATCCCAAATTTCTTGTCTCCTCTGCTCCAAGTAAGTCAAATTGTCTTGTAATTTTCCATTGATCAGTTTTGGGTGTGGTTTCAAAGATTGGTTTGAAGAATTTGAATGCCAAAAGCTTAAACTCTATCCTTTTGTAAAGAAATGCCTCTTTAGGGTTTGAATTTGAAGTTTTAGAATTTGACTTTGATGCCAAAAAACTCCATTTCTCACTTGTCTTTTCCTTTCCCATCATCGTCATATCATCCTACAGTTCCTCCCTTATTCCCTAAACATCCCAAATCACTTATTCCCAAGACCTATTTTCCCTATCCCTAAAACCTACCATTCCTTATCACTCTCCTTCTCTCATTTCACTTATAAGATCCTCAAGTCCCCAAGCAATCAAGTGACTATCCTGGAATTTTAAATCTCACTTGATTGAATCACATTTTTACCACTATACTATTTCCCACAGTTCACTTTTCCCATTGTCTTATATTCCTCACAATTCCTCAAATTCCTTTGGCCCACATTTGGCATTGAAACAAAGGCACCAATTTATCATTTTCAACAAACCAAATATCCACTTGACATACACATTGCAACACCATGACAGACACCGACACATCCAATGAACGAGACAGTGATTCCGCCACCGAACTGCATGCACCAAGAGGGCACTGAAATGCCGAAAAAGGCCTGATCCACTTCAAATATTGGCCGAAGCTTCTTTGGCTCAGCATGGTACTTGATTATGGACCTCCAGCCCAAATTTCAAGGAATTTGGAGAAAATTTTTTCATTTTTGAATTTTTGGTCACAAAACAGGTTTTTCCGCCTGAAGCGTCGCGACACCTGACGCGCGCTTACGTTTGGGAGATCTTCTGGAGGAAAAATTTACATTTTTGGGTTTGTCATGATATATTATGTATGTTTAGAAATGGCCGAAGCATTTCATCAAGTTCTGGGTGGTCTTAAGGGCCAAAAACACCATGAAAATCACCTTTCTGCCACCTTTTGCACCAGCAGGAAGTACTTTTGGGAGATTGAAGTTTTGGAGAGGAAAATGAGCTCCAAATTGAAAAATTCCACTTGGGTTGGATAGAAGACATCCAGGGATTTCCAACGAGCTATCATGAGCTCGATTTGGACTTCGGGAAGTGCTCCAAAAACAGGTCCAAAGTAGCGCGGCGCATAGAGCTTTTGAGCGCGACACATAGAGGAATTCAGCCTATTTTTCACCTTCCAGCTCAGGAATTCGGCCAGTTTTGACTAGTTTTACTTTTTCATGAGAGGATTGATCTATCTTGATGTAATTTGGTAACCATGATGTAATTTTGGCATGTATTTACTTGTTCTAGATGATTCATTCACTAAAAAGTGAAAATCAAGTGAATGGATCAGTTTCCTAGCTTATAGAGGCAAGTTGTTTGGTTGCCTAGATTTTAGCTCCATGTTTAGAATTGGTTCAAACTGCTCCTAGAAGCATGAGCTCAACCCCTAGAGGCATGGGAAGGGGTTAGACTTGTCTATATCATGTATTTTCTGAGTCATTTTCAGAGGTTGGACTGGTTGGACTCTTGGGAAAAGTTTGGCACTCCATTGTACATCCATATTTCAGTTTTTGGCAAAGGAAAGACCAGAGTTTTGCAGCACTTTTTGGGATCCTTGTGGCTTTTGAGTTTTGACGACGTTTCTTCTTATGTTATTGTAAGTTTCATTAATGTTATATGTATGCCATCCTTCTCTATGCTTCTGAATTAAACAAATGAGTAATTGAGGTAGAATTCATTGATTTGCTGGTGCTCTGCCTTAAGATTTTGTTTAGTTTTTTATGTTCTTCGTCAGTTTGAAGAGGATCCTTGCACTCTCTTGCCCTCTTCAGCTCCTCAGCAGTATTTTCAATCTATTATTTTGAGCTAAGACATCAAAATCATTGCCTACCCTGCCCCAACTTGAACTCTGCAAGAATTTGGCCTCATCCCCAAGCCCAAAAATTGTTTTTCCCTTTTTCCAACAAAAAACACCTAAAAATAAAAATCAAGCCCTCCTATTTGTTTATCTAGCCTAAGATCAGTTTTTGTTTTAGTCATCTCAACCCCCTTTGAATATCTTCATCGAGATTGACCCGGAGAGAGCCCTCTCCTGTCCTCGTAGGGCTAGCTACGAGGCTGAGCGTGGTTTGGTGTTGTCCTTCTTCTGCCTTATTTCAGCCTGAGGTGGATTTGGGAACTAACATAGTGGCGACCATACTGGGGATAAATTGGTTTGCTGGTTAGTGTTTTTTGATTTATAGCTACAGACGAAGCCTGAAGTCATGCCAGGTAGCCTTCGAACTGCTCTTGCTCTGTGAGCACATAGTAGATAAATGCTACTTCAGTCGATCTCCAGTCTAGCTTGTAATCGTAACACTTAACTTATAAATTGCCCTAGTACATGTATCAAGTGTAGATTTGATTGTTGATGGTGGACAACTACCAGACACTGCAAGGCTGAAAACATTCACCTGGCGACTCCTTTCACTGAGAAATCCAGAAATCAATCATTCATGGTGACTTCACTGCAGGCGATCAGTAGCTTTAATATTTTCAAGATGGACCGGATTGCAAGAAGATACGCTCCCATGAGCCGAGATCACATCCCAGGTTTTCCAAATAAGATGCCCAAGGTGGATTGGCTTTAGAATTTGCCTATGTTCAGAAATGTGGAAGGTAATGACGCTGCTCTTCAGCTGGTGAAATTTCACATTCATGTGCATAAATTAAAGATCGATTTTCCTGAAGACTGTTTGATGAAAATGTTTATGGCTACTCTGGAAGATGAAGCCCGATCTTGTTATGAAAGTTTGCCACCTGCTTCTATTTATTGTCTAAAGGATTTTCATTCAATATTCTTTGAAAGGTACAAAGAATCTTGTTCGTTTTTTATGTTAGTGCAGAATTGTTGTGAACACATTAGTAATTTCATTGAAGATCTTGAGAATTGTTATGGGGATAATGAATTGATGGACGAAGAAATCATGGAAGCATTGTATGAAAACCCATTTCTGCAGCACACAGAAAACTTAGAGGATACTTATGAAGATCAGCAGGTTGAAGATTTCCATATGGCTGAAAATGATGAAAGAGAATGTTTTGTTTTAGATCTGTCCATCGAAGAAGACAACATGCAGGGAAGTCATGTTTCAATTGCAGATTGTGATAATGTCCAGTCAGTTATTTCAGATCTACATTCAGATTGTGATGACGAAGAATACCTTAATCCCATGAAGGAGAACTCTGTTGTTGAAATCATCTGGAATGCAGAAGACAGAGTTGTGAATCCAAATGTTTTTATGTCATCAGAACAAAGCCTTCATAAAGAGGTAATCCTGGCAGTTCATGAACAACAAGATGAGATCTTTGTTCAAGTAAGTGAAAAAGTTTCTCTCGATGAATTAATGGTAGATGATAGAAATGTCATGTTTGGGTTTCAAGAAACGTCTGAAGTTGCTTTTCTCATGATTGATGAATGTAATGAGGAATATGATAATCTGGCTGTTATATCATATGAAGATGATCAAAAATATATTCATACTATAGAAGATCAAAACATTCAGGATTGCCTTTCATTTTTCTCATGTTTTGAAATGTTTTTCCAAGAGGAGAGTTGCCCATCTATTTATTCAGAATATTTTGAAGACCAGGAACATACTTTTACTGAAGAACATTATGAAGACAGATCAAAATTAATAGAGATGGACACCTTATTTCTTCGGCAGGAGGTAAATCTTCATGTTTTTCAGGATCCAATGGCAAATTTGTTGCAGTCAATAGTGAAGGTGATTATTGCAGTATTCAGTGATGAAGGAGATCATGGTCAATTGTGTTTTTTAATGCCCAGTTACCATTATCTATTGTTGACCAGGAGATCTGATCAGGAGAATCAGTTAGGAAAGCATCTTCTTGATTGGTTACATTGGAAAGCTCATTACACATGATTGTACATATTTCATCAATATGCAGGTGGTTGTCATCATGATTTCAAATCTTGGTGGACTACTGCCTTTTTTTCAAAAAAGCTTTGTAAATTCTTGTCTCAAGTCAGTCATGAGTCATTTTTGTTTGGTCTATTGAGTCAATTATTTCAGTGATTTCAGTTTCGAAATTCAGTCATCAGTCTTTTGTCAAAATAATGGACTCCATAGCCCAATGGATAAGGCACTGGTCTTCTCTCCCAAAGATCTGCCGTTCTTGGCACCTCCAAGGAGCTACCATCCCCATTGGAGCCAATGTTAGTGTCAGTCTTTGCAGCCTTCCTCCAGTGATCAAAAATTCTCTTACAAAGTGATTTTAAGATGTCAAGGTCAAATTTTGTCATTTCAATGAGTCTTCAAGCAAAATTTGGTCACTGGGCATTAGGTCTAGGTTTTGCTTTTACTCTTGTCAAAGTTGTCCAAATTTCGGTCCATGTCACCATTCAGCTGAGTGTGCCATCATTCAGAGGGTTTTCATCATCATTTCAGGTTCCAATGGGTCATTTTACACCTTGTTCATGTTTCAGTTGTGCCTAGGTAAGTTTCAATTCCCTCTCCTAGGGTTTTGAAGGTAATTTCTCTTGGATGGTCAAATCATCAGAAAAACTTGTATCCTGATGTTCATACACCTTCCCCTATCCTTAATGTACCTTATTAAACACTTCCCATCACTGAGATCCCCCAAATTCATGATTTTTGCACAAACCCTAGTTTCTTGCTACAACTTGGCAATTTTCTAGGCTAGGCCTGTGTTTTTCCCTTTTGGACCCCTTCCCCTCACTCAATCTCTGAAATTCCACTTTCCCCTACTTCCTAACATCCTTCCTTACTTCCCAAAATTTCCCCAAGAATTTAGAAGCCCCTTCATTTCGACAAAATCCCTTGTTTCACACATCGGGATAGGTTTCACTCAAATGATGTTTTAGAGCAATAAAAGATGAATTTTGGAAAACAGAGAGAGGTTTTTGTCCAAAACCTCCCAAGGAAGAAAAACCTCTTTCACGTTTTACACAAGTATCATGGTTTTAGAGAAATGTAAACAATACCGTTGCCTCAGGAGAATTGAATGCACCTATGAAGTGACCTTGGGAAAATCAAGATTTCTCCTAGCATGGTTGGCTAAATGACTTTCTTGATGAGTCAAAGGATAACTAGACACAAATATATTTCCAATGAGCTATCATGAGCTCAATTTGGAGTTGAGGAAGACCTTCAAAAGTTGACTGCAACAGCACTCTGCCTTGAGGCAGCCTCATCTTGCACATTTTGACCAGTCTTGGGAGATTTGATTTTTGACAGGGTAAATGAACTCAAAATTGAAAAATTATAGTTTGGATGGAAAGTAGACTCAATAAGCGTTCCAACGAGCTACCATGCACCCAATTTGGACACCTGGAAGGCCTCCAAAAGCCTCCTGAAAAATGCGCTATTTATGGCACGGCGCATTGGGTTGGAGCGCAGCGCATTGGGCTGATACTCCAGTTTTCTCGTTGCCTTCAACGAAATCCCAAATTTATTGGCTCCTCTGCTCCAAGTAAGTCAAATTGTCTTGTAATTTTCCATTGATTAGTTTTGGGTGTGGTTTCAAATATTGGTTGAAGAGTTTGAATGCCAAACATAAACCCTATCCTCTTATCAAAAATTTCTCTCTTAGGGTTTGGGTTTGATTGTTAAAGTTTGATTTTTGTGCCGAGTATTTCAAATCCCATTCCTCACCTATGGTTCCTTTCTCCTTCATTGTCATATTATCGTTGTCAATCCCTTATTCCCTAAACATCCCAAATCACTTATTCCCAAGACCTATTTTCCCTATCCCTAAAACCTACCATTCCTCATCACTCTCCTTCTCTCATTTCACTTATAATATCCTCAAGTCCCCAAGAAATAAAGTGGCTGTCCTAGCATTTTAAATCTCACTTGATTGAATCACATTTTTACCACTATACTATTTCCCATAGTTCACTTTTCCCATTGTCCTATATTCCTCACAATTCCTCAAATTCCTTTGGCACACATTTGGCATTGAAACAAAGGCACCAATTTCTCATTTTCAACAAACCAAATATCCACTTGACATACACATTGCAACACCATGACGGAACAACAAACACGTCAATGAGCAGACGTTGATTCGCCTGCTGGGCCTGCGCAAGGAGAGACAGCGAAAGTACTGAAAAAAGACACAGTCCACTTCGTGGTAAGAGCTTCTTTGACTCGACGTAGTGTGAATATGGACCTCTAGCCCAAATTTCAAGGAATTTGGAGAAAATTTTGCAATTTTTGAATTTTTGGTCACAAAATAGCTTTTTCCGCCCGACGCGTCGCGCCACCTGACGCGCGCTTACGTTTGGGAGATCTTCTGGAGGAAAACTTTACATTTTTGGGTTTTTCATGATATATTATGTATTTTTAGAAATGTCCGAAGAATTTCATCAAATTCTGGGTGGTCTTAAGGGCCAAAAACACCATGAAAATCACCTTTGTATGCACGCAGCGGGGGCGCTACTTTGGGAGATTGAGGTTGGAGAAAATGGCTTAGGGTGAAAAATTCCACTTGGGTTGGATAGAAAGGCTGTCAGGATTTCCAACATTGCTCATGAGCAGATTTGGGCCAGAAATGCTCATGGATTAAATGTGGCGCATATGAAGCTTTGGCACGGCCACATGAAAGAATTAGCTATTTTCACCTTCCAGCTCAGGAATTCGGCCAATTTTGACTAGTTTTACTTTTTCATGAGAGGGTTGATCTATCTTGATGTAATTTGGTAACCATGATGTAATTTTGGCATGTATTTACTTGTTCTAGATGATTCATTCATAAAAAAGTGAAAATCAAGTGAATGGATCAGTTTCCTAGCTTATAGAGGCAAGTTGTTTGGCTGCCTAGATTTTAGCTCTTTGTTTAGAATTGGTTCAAACTGCTCCTAGAAGAATGAGCTCGACCCCTAGAGGCATGGGAAGGGTTTAGACTTGTCTCTGTCATGTATTTTAAAGTCATTTTCGAGAGGTTGGTACAGTTTGGACTCTTGGGAAAAGTTTAGCCTCCATTGTACATCCATGTTGAGTTTTTTGACAAGGAGATAAGACATTTTTAGGCACCCTTCTGCAGATCACTTGTGCAAATGAGTTTTTGTTCTTGAAGTTTCTTCCCCTTCATATTGTTGTGTAATTTTCATTAGTAATATGTGTGTACCTGTCTTCTCTATTACGAGATTAAACAAATGAGTAATTGAGGTAGAATTCATTGATTTGCTGGTGCTCTGCCTTAAGCTTTTGTTTAGTTTTTTATGTTCTTCGTCAGTTTGAAGAGGATCCTTGCACTCTCTTGCCCTCTTCAGCTCCTCAACAGTCTTTTCCATCCATTCTTTTGAGCTAAGACATCAAAATCATTGCCTACCCTGCCCCAACTTGAACTCTGCAAGAATTTGGCCTCATCCCCAAGCCCAAAAATTGTTTTTCCCTTTTTCCAACAAAAAACACCTAAAAATCAAAATCAAGCCCTCCTATTTGTTTAACTAGCCTAAGATCAGTTGTTGTTTTAGTCATCTCAACCCCCTTTGAATATCTTCATCGAGATTGACCTAGAGAGAGCCCTCTCCTGTCCTCGTAGGGCTAGCTACGAGGCTGAGCGTGGTTTGGTGTTGTCCTTCTTCTGCCTTATTTCAGCCTGAGGTGGATTTGGGAACTAACAATATGCACATTAAAAACAAAATAAACTAAAGTTCTATGTTAACATACAATATCATTGGTCAACCATATGTATAATTCGCATTACGTTTATAGCATATCACGTATGGAATGTTTACATAAAATTGTAGTTGATAACCATGTTTATACATACTATGAAGATCTTAATGCAAGTGTTGATACATATCAAATGACAAGACAACTGCATGAATTTAATTACTATTTAATTATAAATAATACCATCGACCCTTTGGCACTTATCCCCACATGGTGGCAATATGGTGATTATATTATCAATGGTTAGATTTATGTCATCCAACATATCAACAACGTTGGGGAATTGTTCTCGAAGGTCGCCACCTCCTGTTGTTGGTCCTCCAGTTCTGTCTCAAAATGATCTGGGCCCTTGATGTGGATCGAATGACCATATTTCTTCAGGTAGCAGTTAGGGTAACTACCCTACCCCAAACCCTTGCCTCCCTCCTCATTCCTGCTCCACACCACACTAGTTCCGCTCTGCAATAGGGGTTTGTTCATGGAGTTGTTTTCTTGAACGTTCTTGTTGTTTAAGTCCATTTCTGATCGAGTGAGACTCGTGGGTACTATCTCATCCTTGTTCGTCGGTGTTAACACAATTGCAAATAGGTTGGATGCTTATAGTCTTATGCAACAACTGATCACCAGTCATGGCATAGTTCGCAGGTTTGGGAAAGTTTCACTCAACATTTGTTCACCTCGTGACAGGTAAATGCATTCAAGAAGCTTTATGTTTTCGTTTATCTTTTGAAATTTAAGGGTTTAAGGATTATGTATTCTCTTTGTCCTTGTTTAATTCCTTTGACTTGGTTACCTGTAGGTATGCCCAACCTTCTCGTAGTCTCGTCAAGCCTTTTGAATGCTTCTTGGACAACTGACTCGCAATTTGACAGGGGTTCCAGGTATGAGGCTCTCTCGTATGGACGATTTTCCTTTTCAGTCAGAATCCCAAACCCTGGACAATACGTTCTAGTTTCACTACAAGGTTCTTATGATGTAGTGGAGGTGTTCAATTCTATTTTAGTTCATCACTGAGTGAGATACGACTCTAGCTATTAGCAAGACAATATTTAGTTCCACTTCTTTTTATTTTTAATGGAATACCATCCGGTTAATATCGATTATTCCACCGAGTTTATGGTTTATAATGTTGCATGTCTCAATCTAGATTTGGGTTCGTCCTTTCACTAGCTTTCAGTACTGTTCACAATCTATATATTAAACATTTCGATATGGGTTCGACCCAGAATTGTTAATTCTTATTTAAATCTCCGGAATTTTATGCATTGACTTATGGCTAGATTGTTTCCAACTGTCTTTCGTTTTAATATAAGGGTTTCTACACAGGTTGTGCAGCATTACTATCGGTGAGGGTTTGATTGATTATTTCACTGTAATATTTTGGGGACTATGCCTTTATAATTCTTTTGAATTTGTATACTTTCAGAGTCGATAATGGAATATGCCATTTTTTTAAGGTTTGCTAACCTGTATGCTTCTCTATGGTTTAAATAATACTTTTGTTCCTCCAAGTTTTATTAGATTGCAATTAGGTATCTACCCTGTAGTCGTAGTCAATATCTCATAGTGCTTCTCCAAAAATATGTGTATTTATACATCATTCTACCGCTCGTCTGATGGTATAGTTTTTCTTATGAATGCATTATTTCAATATTAGATGGTGTTTGCATAATCTTCAGAAAGTATTCGATATCTCTAGGTTCTCTCTGTCATTTATATGTGCAGTAGTTCTTTGGTTTCTGTAACTACTATGTTGAGTATGTACAGGTAATTTATGTAATTTACAGGCATGAACATTCTCTTAATAATAAAAGTCTTAGAGGGGACAATGCAACCTCTGGTTCCTTCCTCGAGTGTGACTAAGCCCCTCAAGCCACAAAACCCCAACTTACCAGAACCACTCATAATTCTAACATTTTCCAAAGAAAACAATATTGTTAAGTGTAACCCGCTATTTACACGTCCTATTAACCAGATTACTGTAATAGAAATTTAATCATTATCTTATTCTTATTCTTGACATTCTATAGTATGAAACTCATAACTCTTTTCTGTATGTTTTTCTGATATCAATCTTAAGATCATTATATAATTTATCTTTTAAATTAAACTTCAAGTTTAAACATTCGATTTAATTCACATAATAACCTGATTCAAATAAAGACTTATCTAGTTTCCACTGGGAAAAACTACACAAGCTTAGTCGGTCCTCCCAACCATGGGGGCAATCATGTCCTCTTCTCCCCACCGAGCTTCTGCTCCTGGATAGCTCACACAATTTCTTCACTCATTAACTCCTAGGGAAACGAGACATCGATCCAGCCCCTAGTAACCAGGTCAAGAATTCTCCACTAGCTCTGAGTCCATCTCAGGAGTTTTCCACAAGCATCGTCCTACCCTTTATAGACCTCTATCTTTTTCCTCTTGTCTCTTCACAAAATTTCTTAGGAAGCCAAAACCAACCCTTTCCTCTCTTTCGGTTTCCTACAAATCTATAGGAGGGTGGTTGTAACTGTGCAACTGTCCGAACTCTCTAGGACCTAAATTTGTTATCAGCCAGCTTGTTCTCTAGTTTGTAAAATATTTATTATATTCATAACAAAAAATGAAACACAAATATTCATATGTTCACTTAAATTATTTTAATTAAGTTTGTAAATAACACAATTACAACACTAACTTTTAAATAAATATTTAAACAACATGAAGATTACACAACTCTTAGTAGATTCATAGTTAAGATAAATCTATATTAATTTATATATTAAAACGTTTATAAAAATGATATTTATCCATATATTTAAATCATATTATTAATATAATTATACTAATATATATTTTTGATGCATCCAAAATTCTTCTTATTATGAGGAAATGGAAAATCTGGAAAATCACCATGTTGGTAAAAGATAGATCTACAATAAACCTAATGCATCACCACTCCATCAAGAAATGAAAGACCACATATCCATATGCCAAGGAGACTTCATCATATGAATGTACTTATGTTCTTAATGAGAGTGACAATTTTTGGATAAACATACTTTCAAAGAAGTTGATTCCCCTAACAAGAAAAGGTGGGCCATGGTTAGGAAGCCGCGTGCAAAATTACATTCAAAAGCTGAATGGAGGGATATAAAATCAAGACTCAATGCCACGTAAGCCCTTGGTCAATCGAAACTTAATACACGTAAGGGCCATGTCAATAATTAACCTTAATTTTAATTTCAAATTACAATTATCGAGCTATCCTCCCTATGTAAAGCTTTGTTTTATTATCGAGAGGACACCTTAATTGTTCAATGTATGGATGCCTCGAGATTGGATGTATGACACGTGTACATGATTATTTGTAGAGCATAATCTCACTATACATGCACGTGGGTCATTTGCCAACGTATTATTCGTTAAGGAACACAACGCATCTTGAAATGATTTTGTTGGTTGATATGTCCACCATAAAGTCAATGTAAATTATAAAGTTCCCTCGGCTTTCCTGCTCAAAGATTCTTGTATGATAATAGTGAGCTATGTAGATTAGTTTACCCGTACCATCAAATGCCGGTGCCACTCTCTATTACTCGTACTTTCTATGGATCCAATATTATTGGCATATCATTGTTGGAAATTGTTTATTATAGTATGAAGAAGTCAAAAGATGTACAGTTCTTGATATTTAAACAAAAAATCATAATATATTTGAATGTAGACTATATTAATTTTATCATTTTTTCTTATTTTATGTTATACAATTAATTAACTTTGTTTTATGTTTCTTTTTACTGTGTGATACTTTTGAAGGTAACATCAATCATGTCTCAGGTGAAATTTCCCTTTTTGAAAGGTCAAGAATTTCGGTATATTAGATTTCATCAAATCTTTGTTGAACCTTTATGTAGATCCTAAATCTCAAAATAAATCAACACCAACTGCAAGAAATTAATGGACTATTCCTTGTTTATGTGGATGAAGTCATCATTGCACCATGAAAACTCTCTTCCATATGCAAATGTCTTAAACAACTTCCTTTCAAGCAAATGGATTTTTTTTTAAAAATTGATAAAGCTTTGACAGAAATTTTAGGTATGTGTAGAGTTTTACCATAATTTAATTAATTTAAAATTGGTGTAGGATGAAGTAATATATTTATAGGTTTCTTAATTATAAATAAACTCATATCATCAAAATTTTGATCAAAGTATTAAAAATGATATATTATCATATTTTTATTGTTATATATATATATATATATTTTATGGTTAGTTAAATCTTTTAATTGTAATTGCATTTTTTTGTTTCTTATATATACTAAGGAGATTTAGTTTTAGAAATCATGAAATCATGATTGTATTTTTTTATATATGGTAAACAAAGGCTTCTCCCTAGATGGGACTTCACAATTCATTATTCTCTTATTTTCAAGTGTCGAGTTATATATTTTTCTCATTTGATGTTATTTGGGTGTTTGGGGCATAATATTTAGTTTCAATGCATATGATTCTAGGGTCTTACTCCAAAAAAAATGTCACTTTGGAATTTTCACTTTATCTTTTATTTTTGGAAGTTTTAGATAATTAAATTTTGGGAACCTAAAGAGACATAGTGAAGTATCTGTTGTGAAAAATCTAGGTTTTGGCTAGTTATAAATTTGATATTATAGTCCATAGAAATTGTGGGTTTTGACAAGTCCTAAAACTAGTCTCAAATAGTTTCTCTTGGTAAAATCGGCATAATTGTTTTTATGGGACATATGAGAAAACAAAAGGTTTAGGACCTTACATAGGCATCTCACAAACTATGTGGTAAAAAGATTCATATTGTTATACTCTAAACTTTTCAAGTTATATGTTGTGAAATTTAGGGTTTGTAACTTGTCTTACAAATACTCTCGGATAGGTGTTCCAGTAAAACAATCATATATAATCCTATAAATATCTAATTGGAGTGCCACTAGTTTAATTAGAAATATGTCATACCATGCTTCAGATATTAATTTTGCAATCATATCGAAAAAAATTATCCACATTGTATTTCGTACGAGTTTTCTCTCTAGAGAGGTCCAAGAATCAACAAGATTTGGGGAAGCTACCATAATTTTGAATTGAAATTTTAAATTTTGCTTGATCTTACGAAATTACATATAAGACATTAGATTATTATTCCAAAATTATAAATTTATAAAGGCCAAAATTTCTAAGATACATAATGAGAAATGTCGACTCGCAAGACAATCTCCAATTATAGTTTTAAAGTTACATAACTTACATTTGGCTTAGCTTTTAATTGTAAGATTTCTTTTTGTTGATTCAAAATCTATGATAAGAGGTATTGTTAATTTTACACATCACAAAGGGATCTTCATGAATTTATACTTTTTATTAACCTATATCTAACTCACATGTGGTACTTGAAGAATATGAAGATTTATAAAAGGTATGACAATTGAAGAACCAAGGTAATGAAATAAATGGTATAATGTTGTAACTACTGGATTCCTCAAAATCTTGAGAAATCATTAAAATGGAAATGGAAGATATAATGGAAAATATGAATTATTTCATGGAAATCATGTTATTACAAAGATTCCCTAAAAGGGATATTGTGATCGAGCGAAATCATAAAAATAAGAGAATAATAATGTTGAATCTTAGTCACATATGTGGAATATTTCAACACATTTGGAGGGAGAAAATATTGGATCAAAAAATTACAATAATTCGTCACTTATTGAACTACATCATTGGAAATTCAACTCGAGACTAGGGAACTACTTAATTCCCAAGATCAATATGAGGAAGTTTGATGGTAACGACCTTGTAGATGTTCCAAATGGAGCAATTATTTGATCTACACCAAGTTCCAACTTTACAAAAGGTAACTTATACATCCTTGTATTTGAAACATGATAAGTTTTCTAGTATCAATGACTTTGTGGATGAAAAAAAAATGTACCATCTCTTGGTCAATTTTTATATATGAATTGATAGTGCATTATGGAGATATTAAGAGCAACACATTCTTTAGCCAATTGATAAATCTTCAGCAAAGAAATGCAATTATAGAACACATTTAGCAATTCCAAAAGTTGAGTCTCATAGTAAAGAACATTTCAGAAAATAATTTGTTAGATATATTTATGGTCCATTTTGTCACATCTGGTCAATAAGCATAAAAAATGGATTAATCAATATCTGTGAACATGTTTTAATCATCCCTTCATAAATCTATAAGCATGACTCCTCCAAAAAGTCTAAGTTTCTTGAAGTAATTGCTCAAAATAAAAGTTTTTAGCCCTAGTTCTCCCTTCCATCTTGGTCACCCACGTTTAGCACATGCTACTCCCCTAGGAACCCACATTTCCCAGCACTAGTTTCTCCTTTTTGCAGGTGGGTTGATTCTAGAAATTTAGGAAAATTAAAAAATATTTCAAACCTTCATCTTCCATAAGCTTCCAAAGGTTGTTTTAACTATTTGCCATGGATAAGAACTTGAATCCTATATTATCCTACCTTCGATACATTGCCTCTCATCCCTTGAGCTCATCCTCTTATCATATGTGGATGTTAAGCCCATAATGGTAAATCCTATACTACCATCATTCTCCTATAAATTTATTGTCATCCATAACATTAGGGTTGGATTTTTGAGGCTAATAATGTCCTCATGTCGCTACCTTGAACATAGAGGTGTCATCATATTCATGCATTAGGGTTGGTGTTGAGGTGTGCTTTGTGACAAGGAAGGACAAGTCAACTTGGGTAGTCATCTACAAAATCAACTACTATTTATTGTTGTAAACTCCTATTTCTATTAATATAAAGAGTATAAGAGGACTTAGCCCATTGATGAGGCATTACTAATCCTATAAAACATTTGAGCTAACATTTATACAAGTTGCTGTTGTGAAATAAATCATGAACTAAATATTGAATAACCTAATCCATAAATTCATTAACATTCATAGGCATACACTATTCCACACAAATCATAAGCATTATAGTGAACATAACATTTCGTGATTCAAATACACAAATTTAATGTACATATATGTGTGTCTCAAACTGGTTGGAAACTAAAGGACTGACTTCCACTCTACACCCAACCGTAGGCCATCTACATCAAAATTTTCTTGTAGCTTCCCATCTTTGAGATAGATGCAATGTTTGAGGAATTCCTTCTCTAGGAATTAACACCAAAGGCTTGGTTAAAACACTCAAAATATGGATCCCACTTTCGAGGTGGTTTATCAACTGCTCTTTAACAACAAGCACCAAGGTGGTTTATCAATTGTATCAATAGCACACACCAGAGTGGTTTTTCAGTTGTTCCTTGTAGTAAGCACAAAAATGACTAACTCTTTTCTCTAACTTAAATCACAGGGATTCACTAAAGAGTTAAAGCCAATATAAAAATGCATGAGAGTCTCCACTCACTAGCTAGAGAACCCCCTTCTCTTGAGTTTTGTATTCCTTTCTTCCGAGTGTGTGTGATCATTCATAAGTTAGGAAACGGTTTCACTTGTACCTCACTGATCTCATACTTAGTCAAATCCTGTAAATTTATTTCCCAATAAAATTGACCTCTCTCATCCCTATGGAAATGTCAATTATGCATTGTAAACCATCAAGATGATCTTGTGCCTCTTGTAACTATGCAATGTCTAGTTCTTGTTGGAAATACTGAGAGGGGAGGGGGGGGGGGATGAATAATTATTTATCATAAATTAGCACTTTTAATTCTTTTCAGAACATTAGTTAGTCTTCAATTATTCTTGACGTTTATCCAATAACAACAGTAAATAATAGAACAAAATAGGCACACGAATTTTAGGTGGAAAACCCTCTCCAGGTCAAAAACCATTGCACACTTTTCTAATAAATTCTTTAATCTTCAGCCCCAATTGAAATGAAAGGTAAAAATTCCTGGAATTATATAAAAACATTCTTCTCCAGCTCCCATTGGAAGGATGCACCAATGCCCTGGTTTCTTCAGTAGTCAATTGAAAGGATGCCTCGACATCGTAGACCAACCTACCACCCTAAAGTGTTCACAGGCTCCAACCTATAGGTGACTTCATGCACCAACCTAGCACCTCCCTGCCACCCTATAATGATCAGAAATAATACAAGAGTGTGGAATCTCATACTAGGGACAATGATTTATGATACAATATGATTCATAATGATTTTCTTGAACTAGACCAATAACACTATGACTTGCAACCCAACCATAACATTATCCAACAATGACACTTATACCTCCCAACAATGCCTCTCCAACTCTACTAAAATTGACTCTTTTACAATAATGGCTCTTTTACGATTTTACAATACTTACTTTTGTCACGACTTGATATTTGACTTGACAGTGCTTCTTTGAACACTAGCAGCTGTTGAGGTATTGTTGTGCTTGCTTCAAGTAATGGTACTTTGGCATTGAATTTTCCTTCTAGTATGTGTCATATTTGTCCCATTATGTCCTCCTTCCTGCACATGAATTAATGAACAAGACCCAAACCACCATAGAAACAAAATACTTACATTTTCCTACAAACCATATGTTAGAGAAATATTCAAAATTCTAATGTAAATACGTTCAACATTTATGAAAAAAACCCAATCAAACATACATACAAAATACTTACACTGTCATGCAAAAACACATATCAAAGATGATATTAAAATTAAAATTCAAACACTAATCATACATACCTTGTTGTAGTAGAGTTACCCTTGACTGTTGATGTCTTTTCCTTACTATAGTGGTCCTTGATTGCATATTTGTTCTTTCCTTCTAGAAGCTCTATATGGAATTTGTTGTATCTATGTAATTTAATATATCCAAGGTCTGGAATTATGTCTTGTGGTAGCCCTCTGAGTCCTCTTTCCAACCCTATAGGTCTGATAAATATTGGATTCTTCAAGAAATAGTTATGCCCACTCTCCTACGATGACCTGATTATAGACTAGTTCAGTAGAGCGAACTTGTACGAAGTGCCATGTGTCACTATTTCAACCTTCGGTCCCGAAAACGATACCCAACAAACTAAAACCCGTTATCTTTCTGTCACTTTTTATGAAATTTGAATCCAATGATTAGAGAGAAAGTTATGACTATTTTTCCAAGGTCACATGTTTGACATGAAATTCAGGAGCCTTCAAAAACACAAACCTACTCAGATCATATCTCTGAAAATATAGAAAACCAATATTTGAAATTTGGGCACACACTTCATTAGGATTTCGACTCAAATTATTATTTTTTTCATCATCTGAAGCTTCGCATAAAAAACATTATAGAGAAAATTCCACGATGACTTGTTTTAAGTAGCAAAATCCTTATATGAGGGTCACAATTTATATAAATTCATAGGTTGAGAGGGTCTTCAACAAGTGAATGTAGGAGGGATTTTAGGAGTTTAAAAAATTATTAATTATTTAATATTCAATTACCACAACCAATGATTAGTGTCATGCTACAACCCCATGGGGTTTTATCCCAGTAACTGGGGTTACTAACTTCAAACATGAATATCTCTCAAACCGTGAAGAATTATGTGGTGTGCCATATATCAACAGAAACATATCGACAAATAAAAACCACAAAAAATATCCTTGACTTGTAATAGAGTAATTTTTCAAGTCAAAATTCCCATGCAATATTGGGGTAGCCCCTGGTGCTGCTTAGGTTGACATCAATGAAAAATACTGATAAAAAAATCTCCCCCTTTGGCATTGATGGTAACACAAGTACTCCCCCTGCGATCATGACACCTCTTCGTAACTTTCTCTCCCCCCTTGTCATCAATGCCAAAGGGTAACTCACCCTAACAAATTTCATCCTGCGGACCTATACACACCTCAAATTCCCTCCCTTTTTTCTTACTTCGTTAGATAACAGAAAGATTCTAATGAGAACTTGGGAGAATCCAAAGCTTTAGGTGAAGATACTCAAATGCTTCAAAATGTAATGGTTTGGTAAAAATGTAAAAAATTTGTTCCTTTGTGCCGACATATTCAAGCTTGATATTATTTTCGGTGACCTGCTCTCTAACGAAATGATCGAAATGTGATTTTTTTTTGGAGTGCATCACAGGATTCTTGGAGATACTGATGGCACTAGTGTTATCGAAAAACATGGGAATAGGCCCATAAAACTTGACTTGAAGATCTTGCAAAGTTTTCTTCATATAGATAACTTGAGCACAACAAGATGTTGTCACGATATATTATGCTTCTATTGTGGATAACAAGATTTAAGACGTCTTTTTACTTAACCATGAAATAAGGAAACCACCTAGATAGAATGCAGCTCCACTGGTACTCTTTCAATCATCAACACTTCCTGCCCAATCTGCATCACTATAAGCTTGGATAACTAGATTATTTCCTTTGGGTTACCATAAAACATATTTTTTTGTGCTATTAAGATACTGGAGAATTAATATTATGAGATTATTTTGGTGCTGCCTGGAATCTTGATACTTGTCCAACTTCCTGCATGACGTCTCGACGAGAAGCTATCACATATAGAAGACTGAAAATCATAGATCTATTCAACCTCTGGTCCATATCTATTAGGGGAATTTTGAGGTCTAAAATGGGCCTCCTAATTAAATTATAAATTAATGGTGGAAATAATAAAACAAGATTTGATTACATCATCAAATTTTAGAGGGAAAAAAGAAACAACTAGTTTTTCAACTCGTATTTTCAACTTATCTCTCTATGGGTTTACTCAAATTTCAAGCAGAAACACTTGTTGGATGCAGAATTTGATTCCTCATACAAGGAGTAACCATGGTGCATACTTTCGATGGACCCTGCTACATGAAAAATGAGAAATACATGAAAAAACATGATTGAAATCACGTTTTCATGTATTTCTCATTTTTCGTGTAGCAGGGTCTATCGAAAGTATGCAACATGGATACTCCTTGGATGATGAATTAAATTTTACATCCAAAAAGTACTCCCACTCGAAATTTGGGTAAAATCTTAGGGAGATAAGTTGAAAATATGAGTCAAAAATGTAGTTTTATTATATTATTATTTTTTAATATTTTTACTTTTTTACTTCAAAAATGGTGAATCATCCCCCATGGTTGACCTCATCATCTTGAATCCTATTATTTTTGATAAAGTTTATTTTGATTTTGCGTTTTTATTAGGAGGCCCAATTCAGACCTCAAAATTCCCCTAATGCTTTGACGAATCATCTAAACTTAACTTGCAACTTGTTACCATTGGGGTAAGGACATGTTTTCAATTTTCCATCTTGAATTTCTTGAGAATTTCCTTGATGTACTTGGTTTGATATATAAATATTCCTATATCCCGCTAAGATATCTGAAGCCCTAAAAATTATGTCAGCTCGCCATGTAGAGACATTTCAAACTCACTTTGCATCTTTGTGGAAATTTTTTTACTTAATCTGTCATCATTGCTTCCAAAATTTTTATCATCTACATATACATTGATAATTGTTAGGTTATCTTGATCCATTTCACATAGAGATTGTTATTGACGCTTCCTTTCTTGAATCCTTGTTGATGTAGATATCCATCAAGATGAGAATACCAAGCTCTAGAAGCTTGCTTGAGAGCATATAGTGCCTTCTTTAATCTGTAGACATAGCCTTCCTTTTCAGAGAATAGAAAACCTTCGGGTTGTTCAATGTAAACTTATTTTTCCAATTCACCATTTATAAAGGCTGAGTTAACATCCCTTTGGTAAACCTTGATTTTTCATGAGCATGCATAAGCAAGAAAAATTCTGATAGCTTCCATTCTGGCAACGGGAGCAAATGTTTCTTCAAAATCAATTCCTTCAACTTGTGCATATCCTTTGCAGACTAATCTTGCCTTCTCCGTGGTAACCTGTCCATCCTCATTCAATTTGTTTCTGAAGACCCATTTAGTTCCAATAACATTTTTATCCATTGGTCGTGGAACCAATTCCGAAGTATTATTCTTCTCAATTTGATCAAGTTCTTCATTCATAGATGCTACCTAGTGTTCATCTTGACTAGCTTCCTTAAAATTGCTAGGCTCAAAAGTTTCTAGAAAAGTAAGATGGGCTTGTTGTGATTAACGAAGCTCTCGACTTATTCTGGTTCCAATTCCTTTATTTATGTTGCCAATGATTTGATTTGAAGGATGACTCTTTTGACACCATTATTTTAAAGCTTTTGGAGAATTTTCTTGTACATACTGGTGATCATTTCTTATTTTCTCTTGGTTGACTGTTGTTTCCTTATTTGATTGCTCTTGTTCTGAAGCTTCTTCTTTGTCCTTCATAGATTCTCCCTCAGATCCCTTAGATTTTCTTGAAGGGACAATATCATCGTCATCCTTTATAACACAATATTCATAAAAAGTAACATTTATGCTTTCCACTATTTGTTTTTGCCTCAGATAGTAGCATCTATAAGCCTTCCTTTTGTGTGAATAACCAAAAAAAATACCTTCATCGACACGGGAATTGAACTTGCCCAATTTTTTATCTTCTATTTTTATGTAGCATTTAATTCAAAATATTTTGAAGTATTTGACATTAGTTGGTCTTCCCTTCCATAATTCGTATGGACTCATGTTACAATTGTTTCTTAGAATACCTATGTTTACAATGAATACAACTGTATCGATTGCTTGAACCTAGATGTTAGGTCCCTATATTACTAGTATAACCTCCTTATTGTTATTGTTGTACCCCTGTAACCCACATATTGTTATTATTGTGCCCTTACATTATTATTGTTAGGTCGGTTAGGATTACATTGTGGCTCCATGGACTCCTATATATAGAAAGGAGGTTTTGTCATTTGTATAATCCAAGAATTATTCATTTATGTAATATATTAGAGTTTTCACCCTCGAAGTGGCTTATTTCTAAGGCGTTGATCTCTCTTTTATTCTATTTTTGGAGCTGGTTTCATAAAATTTGGCATCAGATCTTTGGATTCTAGGGTTTCGCTACTCCAAACAGGCCATCGTGGTATTTTAGCTATAATTTTTTTTCTACGAAGGTTCAAAAGCTAAAATGTTTATAGAGCAAAGCTGAAATCCTGAGGAATGTTGTGTAAAAATATTAGAACTTGGTTCGCAATATTTTAGGAGATATGTTCTATGGAAGTTAGGTTTGTTTTAGGTTCCTGAATTTCACCTAAAAGAGGTCATCATGGAATTTGTGTTATAAATTTTTTTATACGAAGGTTCAGAAGCTGAAATTTTTACAGAGAGAAGCCAAATTCCTGTGGCACTTCGTTTGCAAATTTCAGATCTTGGTTTGCAATATTTTCGGAGATATGATCTGTGGAAGTTAGGGTTGTATCAGGCTCCCGAATTTCATCTCAAAGAGGTAACCATGGGAAAATCGTCATAACTCTCTCTTTGAGCGTCAGATTGGAATTTTGTAAAAAGTTGGTGCAATTACATGGAATTTATTTTCCTTTGTATCAATTTTAGAGCCGAAGGAGGAAATAGTGACACGTGGCACGTCGTACAAGTTCGCTCTACTGAACCAGTCCATAATTAGGTCATTTGTGGGAGATTGGCCATAAACTTTCCTTGAAGAACCAAAATTAGGTCAGACCTATGGCATTCGAAAGACGATTTAGAGTGCTACTACAGGGGATAATTTCAGATATTGAAGATTCGAAATCATAGAGATAATTCAATTTCAATATCGAGCTCCTCACAAGCAAGAAAAAGGTGTGTATTTTTTTCCGAATCATATAAGTCTTATTTTAAGAATCAATTTGAATTGATTCCAAGGGCATATTGTAGAATAGATATCAGTATTGGGTTCCAAAATTCCCCCTAAAAACAATTCAACACCCATTAAGCCTTCAGAAGGCTCTACTATGTCTCATGAAGATGAAGAAATGCAACATGACATATCAAAATTACAAGAGTAAGTGCGCCAAATTTCACTCTCGCAAAGAGAAACAAAAAATGAAATGGATGTTTTGAAGAAAAGCGTGGAAGCTATGATGGATGGTTTGAAGAATGGTATGGAAGAAAAAATGGAAGGTTTGAAGGAAGAAATGGAAGGTTTGAAGGAGGGTTTATCAAATTTGATACAAGAAATGATTCCTAATGGCGAAAAGATAGTAGAGGAAACTCATGACGAGAACAAGATAAATGTTAATCGTGATTTCATAAAATATAATGTTGGATTAAAGAACCACCATATTCCAAAGATGGTTATGAGGAAGTTTGATGGCAAGGATCCCATGACATGGATACTACAGATGGACCAATATTTTGATCTTAATAATGTGAAAAACACACAAAAGGTACACATTGCAACTTTACATTTAGAACAAAATACATTTGTATGGTCTCTATGGAATTGATCCCGTAAAAAAATTGTCACTGGTTCAATTTTTATGGAGGAAATGATAGCACATTATGAGGATACAAAGAGAAACACCTTCTTTATCCAACTGATAAATCTCAAACAAAAGGATTCAGTGGTGGAGCACATTGAGGACTTCCAAAAATTGAATATAAGGGTAACTGATATTCCAAAGGAACACATGATTGATGTCTTCATACGGACTTTACAGGATAACATCCAACATGAAGTTTGCATCTGGGAACCCGATTCATTGGAGAAGGCATTCAGGTTGAAAAAACAAATTGAATGTAAAATTATGTTGACAAGGAAGTCTACCACTCACATCTATAACGATGGAAGTGTTGATACTCCTAGACTTCCACAACCTACAAGGTTGACACCACAAAAATTAGAAGAAAAAAGAGCAAAAGGGATTTTCTATAGTTGTGATAGCAAATACAATAAAGGTCATAAGTGTGCTGAGAAGAAATTATTTTACATAGATTGTGAAGAGGAGGAAGAAAATGAACAAGAAACTTCAAAACAAGAGGATACACACTAGGAACAAAAATTAGAAGAAGAAGAAATGAGGCTGACCATATCGTGTAATGCACTGGTAGGAATTACCACTCCTCAAAATATGAGGATAGAAGGACATATCAAGAAGAAAAATGTAATAGTGTTGATTGATTCGGGTAGTACACATAATTTATTCGTTGTAAGGTAGCCAAGGAATTGAATTGTTTCCTATACCCAGCACTAGAATGTCAAGTGATGGTTGAAAATGGAGGAACTATAAATTTATCTGGAAAGTGCCATAATATCAAGCTAGCCATGGGGGAATATGTATTGAATATTCCAATTCTTTCCATCCCAATGGGAGGTGCTGATGTTGTACTAGGAGTACAATGGTTACAATATCTGGGGACGGTAGCTTTTAAGTTTCAAGAACTTTTCTTGGAAATTTTTTTCAGAAGGAAAGGAAATCTAATTATGGGGTATCACAGGGAAGCTAGGAAAGATAATAAGCTCTAATGTCATGAAAAAGCTTATGAAGAAAGAACAATGAGGCATAATTTGATAATTATGCTCACTAGAAGTTCCAACATCAAAATCATTTATTTCTCTAGATCTCCAAAAAGTCTTAGACAATCATTCTAAGGTGTTTGAAACTCCCTGTTAGCCACATATAAAATTTGTTATAGCAAAAGGTGGCTAAGACTTTTTGAGCCTTCAAAGAACAAATTTCATTGCTAAAAAATGTTGGCTCTTGAAGACTCTTGAAGGCCTCATGCCTTTCCTCTGTCCAGAAATTCACTTCTATTTCCCTTCAGAACTCAGAAATCCTGTTGATTTCCAAACCAGAATACTGCTGCAAGCACCATTTCCCTTTTCCCCTTCTCCCAAAACTAACTTTCATTTGCTCCCCTTTTTCTCCATAAAACTCCTCTATTTTTATGATTCCTTTTCTCCCTTTCGTGAAAATCTTCTTTACATTGTTTAAAAATCATTTTTAAACTATATCGGAACCCTCAATTTCCCTTGAAAACCATTGGAAATCCATAAAAATCACATTTTTTATATGTCGTAGACTTAAACCCCCTTGGGCTAAGTCTCTAACCCTTCCATTTCATATGCCCTGGTGCTGAAACCAAGTGCCAGTCTTCCAAGCGTTTATCGCATCCTCCGATGCTAGTTAGCCCTTTATTCATAAGCCTCCAGTCTTATTATCTCCCATATGCCCCACGGCCCCGCAATCAGGCGCCAAGCCATTTTTTAGTATTAATTATTTCCGCCCAAAGTTTAAAACCTTTATTTATATATTAAAACTCTTCGGTTTTATTATATTGTAAATTTCCGCCGATTCAAAGTTTCAGCCGATCTCCACCATCAATCTAATTTGCAGATCAACAGTGCGGAGTCCATCACCCCGGTGGTCCCCGCCATCCATTAACCGATTGCAAAATCGCGCAGTATTCATCGCACTGCCTTTGGGGAAAAGGGTGGTTTTTTCCCGATCGGCAACGATTCCATACACTGGCTGACGCGTGTCCCGTGTACTATTTTAAAACCGCCCCCCCATCGCGCATTAAAGTTCAGCAACAAACCCGGTGCGATATCGCTGTATACCGTCTGATCTAGGGTGGGTTATCCAACAGCTACCACTCACCAAAGATGCCCGATAGTTAACCGGGCTATGGTGCGGTATTTAACGAATCTCCGCCATCGTTCTGATCTGCAGATCGTTGGCCCACATTTCATCACCCTGTTTCGATCGCCTAGTCAACGTTTTCCACTTTGACTTCCCATTTCCACTCCCAACCGTCGATCTCTGCGCGATCGACGACTCTGATTTAACAATTCTTCCGCCTTCTCTATGACTTCTCCCGATAAATCCTGACCGTTGGATGATGCCATCCAATGGCCATGCTTCCTCCACATTCCTTCTACAACAATAAACCTATATATGCAGGATTTTTTAATATTTGTTTGTATTTTGCAGGGTTTAAATGATTTTCTTGCCATTTTTGAAGAAAATTCGAAGGCAGAGGGTGACGATCCTCCTGCCTTCGATTCACTAACGAAAATCATTGCAGGGTTTAGACTTCACGTTTTATCAATGATTCACGAGACTATGATGCCATTCGACCCCTACGCAGCCCTGCACACTAGCAGAAAAACATGAATCGGGCACAGTTAGAGAGTATCAGTGACAAAGATCAAAATGAACCAGGACAGAGGATGGAAGACATATTTCCGGGGATCACGGCTAATAATGTTTATCAAAAGCCTAATCCCCAATTTAAAACACAGTTTAAAGAAAATCTGAAGTTTTTTTATCGACAGGAAAACCTCCACCGCCACAATTGAGGAAAATTGATCCCTCTAGCTACCACGATGCCACCTGTGCCTCAAAGTATTCAATCAGAGGCTGAATTTATTGATCAGGATCAGATATTTGTCTCAAAACGCAGCCAAAGAGGAAACTCTGCTAAGAAAATTAATGACAAACATCTGCAGAGTTACTTCGATGCCACACAGAGCCTCAAAGGTCAACAAAAGATCCCAACGAGCTTAAATCTTTATGTAAATCATTTAATACAGAGGATATGTATGAAAGTTTCTTCATTGAGCCCCCCAAGGGCCAAGAAGCCATTTAAAACTATATTAATTGTAATTGGAGATATTCTATCAGATCTCACCTCCTCATTATTCTATATATACTACTGTAGAAGATGAGTAAGAGGTTGGTTGCAGAACTTTGAAATACACTTGAGCTTAAACTTATGATTGTAAATAGTGTTCACTGGCCCTTGGAGCTCTTCTTGTGATAGATTAGTTAGGATGAATAGTGAAGATGATTGCTAAACTAAAGCACTGGAATTAAAGTTGTAACTGGTTTGGAGCATCAATATAAGCTGATTTATGGGATCCTGGTCTATGTTGACGGTGAAGTTTCTCTAATTGTAACTTGTTATTTTGTTTCTGTTTTCACTGTGTTTCATATTCTCTTATAAATAACAACATGCATAGAGTTAGGATCTACTGTACAACAGTAACCTTCTCTGACTGAAAATCTTTATATATATATGTTTTCTTCCAATCTGTGTTATTTAGGAATGATTTAATTCAGTTTAAGCATAGGAATGTTGGCGTTCCCTCGTCTTATTTCCTTAGCTGAATGTTATTATTGAATGTTATGTTCAGTATTAGTTAAGTAGAGATGAACTATGGAATATATGGTGTGCCCTGGTCCTAGTTTTATCCCCAAAGGTTGTCTGAATATTTCCCTTGGAATGTGTTAAAAGCTGGCTAGTTTCAAAGTACTTACCAGATCTTAGGCCATTCTGTGTTATCTTTGTGTTTGTCTTGAAAGTAACCAAGTAGATCAGACCTAGGAGAGGATTTGTGGTGAGCCCGGCCCGCTGGTTTCTACTCCAAAAGTTGCCTTCAAGTTTCCCTTTGTTTTAAAGTGTTTTCTATTGAAAGTGTATCAAAGGCTAGCTATTTTAAAAGTACTTACCAGATCCTAGTTTACTTTTATGTTTTTCTTGAGTCTATGTCAAAGGCTGGCTAGTTTAGAAGTACTTACCAGATCCTGGGCTGCTCCTTGTTCTGCATCTGTTTATTTCTCCTTCTTATTGTATCATTTCATTCCATAAATCAAACTCCAAAGAGATCCTTAGACATAGATGAATTTCCCCATGGACCACTCTTGCCTCTTGCCATTCCAATTAAACCCTATTATGACTTCATAGCCCAATGGACTAAAACCTGCAATTATTTATCTTTTTGGCCGAAGCTTACTCTCATTACTTGCAACTTCTCACCTTTGAAACTCTTTGCACTTAGGATTTTCCACCTCAAACAGTATTCATGCTCAACCATCCAAAAACAAAACAAACCCTTGGCCTTCATAACTAGCCTAATATTATTACCCCAAAACTTCAAAGACAAATCCATCTTTGCACTTATTGGAGAGATCCCTCTCCGGATTCAGGAGGGCTAGATCCTAGAATCCCAAAGTGGTTGAAACGATGTTTCTCCCTGAGATCGGACTTTTCCAATCTTGCTGATTACAGGGAGATAACACTCCCAAAGGACTTCCACCTATTTGTGATCAGATCATGCTATTCATTTCATTCCAGGAAGTGTTCCTCCAAACATCAGGCCTTACAGATATGCTTATGTCCAAAAGAGAGAAATTGAATGTATGATTGTAGAAATGTTAGAGGCTGGTATAATTCAACCTAGTCAAAGTTATTTCTCTGCTCCAGTAGTATTGGTGCACAAGAAGGACTAATCATGGTGCATGTGTCTCGATTATAGGGAGCTCAATAAGCTCACTATTAAAGATAAATTTCCCATTCTTGTGATTGATGAATTATTGGATGTATTACATGGAGCAATTTATTTTACCAAGTTGGATTTTCGTTCAGGATATCGTCAAATTAGAATGAAGACTGAAGACATTCGGAAAATAGCATTTCGAACCCATGAGGGTCATTATGAATTTTTGGTCATGCCTTTTGGCCTTACCAATGCACCTTCTACATTTCAAGGGTTGATGAATTCCATTTTCAAACCCTTCCTTAGCAAATTTGTGCTAGTATTTTTTGATGATATACTAATCTACAACAGGTCTTGGAAGGATCATGTTCAACATGTTGACAAGGTGCTCAAACTATTGGAGGAGAAACAATTATATGCAAAAAAATACAAATGTTTCTTTGGATTACAAGAGGTGGAATATCTAGGTCATATTGTATTTCATGAGGGTGTTAAGGTACACCCTAACAAAATTAAATCAATTAAGGAATGGAAAGTCCCCACAACCATAAAGAAGTTTCATGGATTTCTCAGGTTAACAGGTTATTATCGCAATTTTGTTAAGAATTATGGGAGAATAGAAAAACCTCTAACAACATTATTGAAGAAAGATGCATTTTCATGGACTCCTGAAGCAACTAAGGCCTTTTAACATCAAAAGGAGGAAATGTGCCTAGCACCAGTCTTAGCTGTTAGGGTCCTATAATAATAGGGCTCATAATTTTTGAATCGACTATGATTAGTCTTGTAAATATGTACATACCTTGCTTTCTGCAAGTTGTTTTCCCATATTTGTTAATAATAAAAATGAAAAGAGGGTAAAAGTCCTAAAAGAAAGATCAAAGGACTTGAAAAGAAAAAGATCAAAAAGAATAAAAATGGACCCCAAAAGAAAAAAAGAGATAAGAATAAGACATGAAAGTGATGCAAAGTTAAAATTCCACTAATTTTTACTTTTACTGCAAGAATAATGATTATGTGCAGCTTGTTCAAATTGCCATGATCCATGATGAGTTAAATAGTTTAATATTAACTTTTTCATGCTTTGAATTCATGTTTTTAGATAGAGAATAAAGATCTATCAAACAATTTAAACTTTACAAATAAGTAGATAGTTAGAGAATAAATGAGGAGCTCAACATTTTAATATGATCCCTCAGATGACATAAGGTTAGACTTAGATAGTTTATGCTTTAAAAGAAAAATGGATTTAGGGTTGCAAGCTCAAATGCACCCATGTAGATAATGAAAAAATGATAGAATAAATTATGGGTAGGTAGAAAGTAGTTGTACAAAGCATGTAAATAAAACATCATCTGGGAAAATTACCAATTTCCCTTCCCTCAAAGTATTCAGTATTCAAAACCTTTAGTTAAAAGGCTTAGAGCATTTCTTTGAATTTTGTTGGGACTAGACCCAAGGCTTAATAACTGATTGGTAGTAAGTATTGGATTCCCTTCACAAAAACCCATTTCCTCAACATAATCACCCTTTCCAAAAATAAATCCCTTTTCCTAAGTTAAAACACTTTTTGCTTAGGGAAAGTAAAAATTCCTTTTAACTAATCTCATTTCATGCAAAAAAACCTTCAAAAACCCATAAAATGATATTTATCCTAAGTGTAAGTGTAAAAAGGGACCACCATTATGAAAAATGTGCCAATAGCACTTAAATACACTTTACTTAGTGTTTATATGCATTTTCACTCATATTTCATTTCATATTAACTTTAAAATATTTTATTAATTCCATTATAATACCCCTCCCTATAGTTATATTAACTCATTTATATTAAAATACCAAACCCACTTGTTTATTTTAACCTATGGTTATATTACCCCATGTGATATATACCCCGCGATCCCCATAGGTTAAAATATATTACATATGTATATTCACCGCCCAAAGGTCATAAAACACGTAAATATCACACATTTACTATGTAAAATCACATATCCCATCCGTCACATTAAAACATTAAAATTATGTTTTAACATATATTATTAACCCCGCCGTATATAATTTCCCGGGCCCCACGCCCCATCTGCCAAGCAACTTGTTCACTCAATCTCTGTCGTTCGCATATCTTCCTCCAGATCTAATGAACCATATGAAATATTGCATTTCCAAAAGCGCAGTCGCTAATCCATTTTGATTTTGTGAAATAGGTTGTATTTCCATACTCTCTCTCCTCCACATGGTGAAAAAATATTGGATCGCATCCTTTGGAATGAAACCATTTACCACTTTCTCATCGTGCAATAACCGCTCATGGTATTCGCTCCCCCAACGCCAAACCACCTCCATTTTGATTTGACTCACATTAACTATGAAACATTGTTTAAACCTCAGAACTCTATAAAACTTCATATAAGCGTAGTTTAAACCTTTTCAACGTTTTCTTCTTGTTTAAACGCTTTCGACTAAAGAAAAGAACGCTATACACTATTTACATGCCCAAAGAACCAGAGATCCATTTAAAATTGCTGCTAAAAAATGCCTGAAGCCTCCAGTTTACTTCCAAAGGACTTCAACAACTACCGAAAGTAACCAGATGCTTTAGAAATCCTATTTCAAGACCAAATACCTACAAATAACAAGTATTCTTCAAAAAAATCAACCTTCCTATGAAATTGATCGCCATAAAACCCTATTTTCCCATAAAAAGACCTGTATTTTCCTTCTAAGAACGTATTTGCTGTGAAACCTTGATAAAATTTTAGTTTTGATACTATACCTAGTTTTAAAATGAAATTGAATATAGTTTAGCCTTTTCAGACCTTAAAGAACTTATAATTAATCCAAAAACCATTTTGAAAATACTCAGAACTCTTCTGTACATGGATTAATCTATTTTTAGTTTTATTTGATCTAAAAATGAGTTGAAAACCCTTGCTGTATCTTTTCTGAGTCTGTAAAAGAGTTTGAAGACTAGTTTTCAAACTAAAATTGAAGGTTAAAACTAGAAGAAAGCCTTATTGTACCCTTTTCTATTCAAAATACCTCTGTCAAAACCAAAATTACCTTCTGTAAATAGTTTAAGCTTACAGAAGAGCACAAAAAGCAGAAAATAGAGTTTTTAAGCATAGAAAAGGCTAAAATTATAAAAATTAAACTCAGTAATGGCTTATAAGAGCACCATTGTTATAAATCCACTACAACCTCCTATTGTAGATGTTGAGCATACACCTCTAGCTGATGTGGATTACAAAATAACTGATCCAGTGATAGAATTTAATCTTCTAGATCTCCACTGCTGGAGTCTAGAAAAATCCTTAGATCAAGGAGATGAAGTTCAAATTTGGGAGTACAATCTACCCAAATATATAGTTCCACATACTCATCAGTGTCCAAAAGTCATTAGGCTGTGTCAAACCTATTATTCCCCTGACCAAAGAGCTATGGTTGATGCTAACAAAGAAGTATTGTTCACTATTACTGCGGAGTCTATTAAATTAATGCTTCAGATGAAACCAGATCCCAATGCAGTCCCATTATCCATAGAAGCTCTCATGAAGCTTTATATTAAGTTAGACTTTCCTAAGAGATTTAAGATCTTCCAAGCTTTCATGCCTACATATGTTGAAATCCCAAAAATAAACCCTCCCTATTCATCTTCTAAATTTCTTGAAGGATCAAGGCATGTCATTTCTATGTTTTCCTTTATTCTTGGATATTTTACTAACAAGCACATAGATGAGTCTATTCTTGGTTTTCTATCCACCTTTGTGCCAGGTCAACCTCCTTTTGTCATTTATAACTATGCTGAATACGTAGCTGATAATATCCATGATCAGCTTGTGAAATTGCCCAATGAAGGAGTTTTCAGATATTCATCCTTCCTCTTTCACATGTTACTTTACTTCCAAGCAGATAAATTCCTAATAAATATTCATAAATTGGATGTAGAAGGTAATCCATTGTCAGTCATCTTTTGGACCTCTCTAATCACAAAAGAATCAACATAATTCACTTATGCAGATTTTATTGATTGTTTTGTTCATCCATTGATAAACATGTTAACAAACAATGTACAACAAAGAATAAGTAATGAGGTAAAGAAAGTGTTACAACTGTGTGAGAAAAGTAGAACTGGAGATTGGTACCTTTACGAAAATCATACAGAGATCAAAGGTTATGGGTCAAACTTTTTACCCTATAAACTACCAAAATACTTTCCAATGAGAGTTTTTTCCTTAGAGTACATAAGACAAATTTTCAATTCAGATTCTATCAACTTCTTGGCTACCAAAAAGAAGAATCAATTCAAATTGAAGAATCACGTGGGTCCTTTCATTTGGAATCACAACGAAGCAGGTGTAGAAGCATCAAAATAGTTGTTGGAATACAAATTTGAAGAACGTTTCTCGTGGAATGATGATCTTAATGCAATTCTCAGTAAAATGAGGGTAAAATGAAAATTAACCCCTTATATCCATGATAAAAGGCCTAAGATTGAACATTTTGCTAATCAAATAGAATGGCTGGAAAATACCTTGATAGAAATAGTTCAACAGGGTGATACTAGTCACACCTTGAAAACTGTAAATCAAGAGGATAAAGCTACAAAGAGAATCAAAGAAGAAGGAACCTACATAACTGAAACAACAACAGAGACTAGGTTCAAAATCATATATAATAAGAAACCTAAGCTCAATCCAGTGAACAAGGATAAAGAAATAATTGAGGTTCTAGATGAAGAAAACACAGAGAAGAGCACAGATGCTGCTACAGTTATTGAGAATGAGCAGGAAAAGGATACTCCAGACACTCAAATGATTGAAAAACAACAAAATATGGAGGCATCCTCATCACAGCAAGTAGATAATATAGACAATGATATTAAAGATAAATAAAAGGAAATCAAGGCTAAGAATGCATTTTGATTTATTCACAGTATCTAAAGCAAACTCCAAGAAATGAAAACAGATTACTCTCAACTCTTTATTATACCAATAAAAAGTTTCTTTTGACAGTGCTACAACCAACAGTGCCTAAACCTACAACAATAGCAGACTACATGAAGGCTGATTTTGAGTTTCTAGTTGATAGCATTAATCCCTTAGATCAAATTGTGTTTCATAAGCAAAGCTCTGAAATGCTTTATTATACTATGACTACCAAGGCAATGAGCTCCCAAAAACTTTAGAACACTATAACCGATTTGAGAGATCAAATCAGAATTGAAAAAGCTAAGGACACTAGAATCAAGTCCTTAGAAGAATGAGTAATTGAAGTAGGGTATGATCTAGAAAATGTAAAGGTTGCAGAAGAATTGGTGAAAAAGAAAAATGTTGAAATTGCACCACTTAGAAAGCAATTAAAATTACCTCTAACAGAACATCCTCAGGAAAAATAAATTGTGCAACAGGCAAATCAGAAAGATGAGATGATGAGTCTCATTCTCCAAATGACAACACAGATTAAGGAAATGGAGATAGAAATGGACAAGCTTGTCCAAGTGAAAGAAACTAAAAAAACTCAAAGTGCTCCTCTCACAGTCATCCCTATGGTAACTACAATAGTTCATTCAACTTTAGCCGAAAAATTAATACCAAAAGCCCCATTGGCTACAGCTATGCCAGTGACTTCTTCCACTACTTCTACTACAAAATCATCTACTTTAGCAGTGCAAAAAATAGAAGAGGCAAGCAAGATCATAAAAGCTATGGAAGATATTTCCATTCAAAATAATGAGATTAATAGGTTGATAGAGCAAATAAAGAAATTTGAAGATGCCAAGAAATTAGCTCAAATCAATGCTAAAACAAAGGAACAGAAAGCCAAAAGGTTAACTGAGCAGTTGAATAAGGCTGAAGCATAATTAACTTTGAAAGAACCAATGAATTACATAAAAAATCAGTTGTAGTCCAAGATCATTGAGCCAATCAATGACACTTGGCCTTCCATTCAGGTAATGTATGAAAAAAAGATTTGCTTAAAGTAGCAAAAGAAGAAATTGTGAAGACAAGGGAAGAGCTTGGTGCCAAACCTAAAGAGGCCCAAGAAATAACCAAGTTTTTAAACACCAAAAACAAGCAAGAATTGGATGAGATTGGGATAAATGATAGAACTGAAACAATTCTTGAAGTGAGAAAGGTAACTAAAAAGAAAAAATTGATGAAGCAGCTTGAAGAGAAGTTTCATAACATGGATTTGGCCATAACTAGATTTATGATAAAATTTGATATATTGAGGCAAAAAGGCATACCAAACATTCTTGTTCTAAATGATAAATTAATGAAGCGAGAGGATTACAACAAGAAGATCAGAGATTTTTCCAAAGAATAAGTAAACAAGGCAGATTGGCAAGGAGTACCTACAGGCAAAGTGTTGCACAGAAGAATTGAAGATTTGTTTTATTTACAACATGAGATAAAACATCTCTTTGTGGTCAAACCAACCTTTTTCAGATACACATAGGCTAATGAAAATTACAGAAAAATTACCAAGATAAAGTTACCTGATGAAGAATTTTGGCAAAAGCTTACTGATTTGCTTTAAAAGATAGTTTTACAGTGAAAGAGAAGGAAAAACAGATTTTTGTTTTTATACAGTAAAAATAGAATTTTATAGTAGTAAGGTAGTTAAAGCAGTGGTTAAAGAGTATCAGATGAGAGATAACTCTTCAAAACAAATTGAAGATATTTTTTCTAGCATTGAAGACAACACAGCAGCCAGTTGCACCTAAATCCAAACAACATTTCTATTTTAATTTGAATAAATGGGACAGCTTGCAAGTTATTAAGCAGCTGTCACTATATTTTTGTAAAAGATATTTTAGTTTCCTTAGAAAAATCCTATGAATATTCTAGGATACTTTTTATAATGTTTTGTATAAATACTTCACTCTTTGAAGTATTATTGTGGAATAAATTGCTGAAGATTTCTATAGTTAATATTTCTGTATCTGAAGGGTTTTTGTACTAAGTTTCAAGTCAGTAGGCTGGATTAAATCAATAAAGCATCATGTTTTAGGATTCATGTGTCGGGCTAACTTAAGTGAAGTACTTTCTACTGTTATTTGTTAAATCTTCTTATGTTTTCCATTCATACATACATGTGTTCTAAATTTAAATGTGAAATTAGGAAGTGATATATCAGAATTTGTTAATAGCACTCTGTTATTTACTGGTTTTCATTTTGATGTTTTCTACTGATTTCCAGAGTAGGGAACCCTTAATTGCTCCCCCTTTCGAACGAACTCTATCTTCTTCACTCCTTATCCGAATAAAAGAATCCTTGTTTTCACGGGAAAATTTGTCCGGCCAACAGTAGGGGATCTCCCCGGTGAAAAGTCCCAATTATACCTTAAACCGTTTGGAGTAGGGATCCCATCCGGGGTGTGGGTCCGGTTACCGCCTAAGACGCCTTCCCTTCTGGTCTCAAAAGAACCTGATCAAACCTACGGACACACACTTATTCATAGGATACGAAATACATGATTGATGCATGGAACATGTCTACAACACTATGCGTAGCGAGAGAATGAATAAAAACACATACACCCAAAGAGATGCAGTTAACAGCACTCCTTTGGGGTCATGCTTGCAAGGTATCTTACCACAGAAGAAATAGTTCTTAATGGCAAGATTCCTCCTTACTTCTGAAAGATAAAACGAAATGCTAATAGACAAAGGTATTAACATCCATTTAGAAAGCGATAAAACTGAACATCATTAACACAAGCATAGATAAACATGATGCATAAATGATGTTATTAGAAATGCAGTTTCATTAATCATAGGATGTTCTGAAACTGTTCAAGAAATACACACGGTGCTGTCACAGCAAAACACATCATCCGACAAAGGGGTTTTAGCAAGTATTCGTATTCATATGCCTAAGAATATGGTCTTTCAATACAATACAATGTAGCTCTTGAGTCTTCCAAAAAGAAAAAGCCCTTGGTACAAGCTCCCGTAGGAGTATTTATAATGCAGAAATTGCCCTTCGGGCTTCCTTGATCTTTCATCTTCCTGACCGTTGGGCTGCCTTGCGACCTAGTCCCTTTTGCGACCTGCGACCTGAGCCGCTGTTGCGACCTGCGACCTGCCTGCTGTTGCGACCTGCGACCTGCCTGGGTCGCGGGGTCGCAAGTTGCAAGAAAATGAGAGAATGCAACCTTGCGACCTTGCGACTAGGTCGTTGGGTCGCAAGGTCGCAAAAGGTGGAAAAGACATAGATATGCGACCTTGTGACCTTGCGACTAAGTCGTTGGGTCGCTAGGTCGCAAAAGGTGGAAAACCGACAAAACGCGACCTTGCGACCTTGCGACTAGGTCGCTGGGTCGCGGGGTCGCAAAAGGAGGAAAACCAAAGAAATGTGACCTTGCGACCTTGCGACTAGGTCGCTGGGTCGCTAGGTCGCAAAAGGTGGAAAACTGAAAAGGTGCGACCCTACGACCTTGCGACTAGGTCTCTAGGTCGCGGGGTCGCAAAAGGCGAAAAAAAATCACAGACGTGCGACCTGCGACCTCGCCGGATCTGCGAGTTATTTGGAGTTTTCGCCAGCATCTTCTTGTTCTGAACATGTCTCCTTGTTGGTTGGGGAAAACCTTGGCTCTTGTGCAAACAGAAGGTTCTTCCTGCAATAAAATAACACGGGTCACATGTCTATATGACTGAACAATAATAATAAAGCTAAGGGCGTTTTAATCAATTGTAAGAATGAAAACAATAACTTAGACCCCTGGTGGTCAACTACTGAATCGTCGGAGAGAATGGCTAGGGATAGTTCTCTTTGTGCCCTTTCTCTGTCGGGATTATCATCCTCCCCACATACCAGGTCCTCTTCAAGTCTTGGATTAAATTACTTGATAGGCATGAGTTTCTTTATTCACGTTCTTAGTGTTTGCCACAGGTTTTCATGCTCATCGATTACTTATCCATAAGAGGAGCAGTACTTGTCACCTTCTATTGGAGAATCTCGGGTATCTGGACTGAGGATAACTGGTCAGGTACAGCGATCTAGGTAAGGCTTATAACAGTCTTATACACTGGAGGCTGGTCAGTTAGGACCATTAAATCATAGCTAGCCTAACTAAAAGCTTTCCTTTGCGCGGCTGCAGAGCCACCATATTAAGATCCGATCTCTGGGCTAGCTATTATATAACATCCATTAATAACCCTGCAGAACGACTTCCACCTGCACGATTACTTCTGTTTTATGATGCTCCCATTCGCTAAAGGGGCCAAGCGACAAACTGATAGCAGCCCTGCTCTGATTCTAGATCAGTGACGAGGTAGGAAACCATCTCTACTTTCCAAAGACCCCAACGACAGCATCGTTCTAGACATAGCACTAACTACCAAATGAGCTCTTCCAAGCCTCGATGGCGGGCTACCTTTTCCAGGCGACAACACCTCGACAACGTAGCTTTTCCTCCAGGAATAAAACAATTCTCTATACAGAGTTTTCGCCATTCAGCCTCTAATGTTAGGTAAGCCAGTTGTATAAAGCGTCTAGTGTTGAAGGCTTCTGCTTCGGTCATGGTTCTCACAGGCCTGCGATTGAACATGCTGCAACAATCTCAAATTGACCTATGTGGAATGTGAGATAGGAATAGCAAGCGCCTTAGGCATCATTGAAGATTGAGCTCTGTGAAGACAGCTCAACGTAGTCAGTAATGGCAGTCTCGGAAATTCAGCTTCCAACGAGTATGTAACGATAGCATTTTTCTAAATATGGTGAACATAGTAGATCTGAAGAGCATTTCTCTCCTGGAATATCGCCGTCGAGGCTGCAGAAGTCAGCATAAATCATTCATATTCTATTTCTGCACGATATCCTGCTGCACTTACCATAAACGCACGGTCTTGTTTATGACAGTTGCCATGCAACTTGGAGATGGACGCGTCGACAATTACACCCATGCATTTAGACCAATCCACGTATTGTAACATCTTGCTGCCACGCGTAAACACTGCTTTGAATCGTGAACTATATCGGCTTCAAACCTTTTAGTGCGGGTCGACAATTTGCCATTGAAATCTTGGGCTCCATGCAGCGTGTGTGTGCATTCTTGTGCCATGCGCACACTCGAGTCTCGTATACAACATTGACCACGTTGTTTCACTATGGTCGAAGCTCCGAGACACGCCATCCATCTGTCTGTACCCTCAACATCTTTGTGCTGCTTTGATAAGAAATCGTAGCCACTTCAAGACATGTTGTTTGAACCAACTTTGTCATGTTTCGTATAGTTCTGATTTGCATTTTTAATTAGGCCATCTAATATATACACTCCATTAATCCACACTTGTTTTCTGAAAGTTATATCGTGCTAGTTGTTTGCATGAATATATATGATTGTGAAATTAGCAATTACACCGCATAGACCGTAGTTACAACGCGCCAAGCACCGACTTTGGACCGTTAAATATCCATGATATATACTCCTCTAAAGTCAAACTGCTTACATGCTTCAACAATAACCTTTGACCATTTATATACGCTCAATACATTTTGACGTAAGTCGAACCTACCATCGAACATTTGTGCCGCATGAAACGTGTCCATGTCATCCTGCACTGAGTTTCAAAGTTGACCATTACATGCAACGTAAATATTGCACGTTTGAATCCATGCGGCACCGTTGGACCATTCTACAAATATTTTCCATAGCAACAAATGGCAACACGACCACTTTTGTCCATTTGTAATGCATACGTATCTTTGGCCATTATATGTATATGCCATCAAATGTTTGACATTTTATATGACTTGGAAATGACATGGGTTTGCACTTTGATTTTATTACATAACAATCATCACCCTTTCCATTTGAATGTGCGCCCTTCATAATTTTATGGTTTTCGAAACCATATGCTTACGAGCTTTGTTTTAGTTTGAATATTTGCTTTACCTCATAATACGAAGGATGTTTGTTTTGAAAGATTCGAATGTCAAAATATACTTATCAAACCACCTTGATAGCCCTTTTCACATTGGCCTTTTCTACCGGGCTACCACAGACGTATGCATTTCAACATGACCCCTTTAGGTTCAAACTAACATTCTCCATCTCATATGGTCCCACATACACAAACTTTATGGATATGGAGGAGTAAAGGCGACTAGGGTTGTAAGGCCATTTTATTGCTCCACGTTGTACTCCTTGCAATGTAATTAATTCCACACTATGCAGCTTAAGATCCATAAATGTTGCTTCCAAAGGGTGCGCTCACATGTTTGAAACCTTGTCGTTGGCTTGCCATAGGAATACGTACGCTTTTGCACTGCTGCCTGGCACGCGCACGACTTGAATGAGATTGCCGTCCCGTAGGGAAATATCCTAAGTCGGATATGCTCACCGGGCTATACTTCAGGCTAGGTTCATCGAAGTGGAGAAATATGTTCCTTTGCATGCACCCCTCGACATTCAGATGATATGGTGTAGGATCTAGAGATTTCCAAACGGAACGCTTTAAGCATCTGGTGCGCATTAGTGAAGGAGGCCTTTGCATCAATGTTGTAAAAGGTTCTTTTATGATCGATGTGCATCACACCATCCTCCTTTTAACAGTACTGATCACTTGCTCCTGATCCTCCCCTGTTCCGCCACTTTGGCCTCGTCGTTGAGCCCAATTTTATTACCTTTGATGTCCCGACACGACTGAGGAGTTTGTCACTTGTGGGGTCGACCGCCTTGGAAGAATCACACTGGTATTAACTCCCTTGACAATGGATGATGATGGGGAGCAACATAAGGAAACGAAACAAGCCTGAGAGAAGTATTCAAACAAAAGCTTAATGACCTACAGTGGGAAGGCTTTTATTCATCAACACACAAAGGTTTCCATTCAAACGTATGCATGGCAATCTCATTACACATGGCGCGACTGCGACAAGAGTGTTCGGGCGTACGATGGATGATCCTTCCCACATATGGCGTGATTTCCCCAACGAAATTTGATCATGATGGCGAGACAACTCATGAGGGGTTGGGGATAGGTCGGTAGGATGAAGTTGATTTGTGGGGTCGGTGAAAGACCTTGACAACTAAGCGAGCATAGGGGGACCCGAAATTTTAAATATACCCAAAATTTTGGGTGGTGTTGTAGCGGCTACAACAAATGGCGAACCACTGGCAGAATCCAGCATCTCTGTCAATATCACCACAATAGTCTGAGTCCGGATAATGATGTAAGGGAATATTGAACCAGCTCCGTGGGTACCCTTTGTATTACTTTGGCCCTTTACAGGTATGCCTACTCCTTTTGCCTCAACTAAGTCTCGTTAATCATAAACACATCAAAGAGAAAGCTCACAGACGCCAGCAGTTTGTTGACGATGTGAAGAGCAAGGCACTGGGTTTATTATTTTCAGGATTTTTAAAGTAAGCTTCTGGTGTTGCTCCGCTGCCAGCAGGCCTGGACAGTACCCCGGTGGAGTCACTTCAAGAAATCACAAACGTTGCTCCGTTGCCAGCGAGCCTGGTCAGTACCCCGGCGGAGTCGTCGCATTACTTCTGTGCGCAGGAAGCCTTTCCCAATCCTTTACCCTTATTTGTTTCATGTACTTACATCACTTATTTTCATGTGCTCGTTGGCACTTATTTTCATGTGCTCATGGCACTTATTTTTCATGGGCGGATGAGGGATCCCGACTTATTTTACGAGCAAGAGAGGTTGTTTCTTGTGTTACAGAAACTGAAAGATATCCTGATTTGGGGTTTGCCCTCGTGCCAAACCTTCACATCCCATTCACCACAATAGGCACAGTGCGCAGCACATTTAAACGTCCAAGACTATGCGGGGCACAAGGCTTAGGCTTACGGGTATGGGCCATTTCAACTCATCAGGTCTCCCACAGACAACTGGCTCGTATCTCCCCAGATAATAGGTTTAGACTCATAGGAATCTTATTAATAATGCGACTTCGATGACTGGTCCTAAGAGAAAGCTGCCTCTTGAGATAGCCACCGCAACCTCACACAAAACAATGGGGTTACTACTTCAGCAATCAGGGAAAAACAAGACTGCAAGGTGATAGGGTTTCAATGAGGGCTTTTGCAGCGGCAGGCGACATGACAGAAATGATGTGAGGAAGAAAGAGTACGACGCAATGAAATAGGCGATGCTTAAGATGCAATGCAATGCCATGTGTGAGAACGATCAACCAGTTGTAGGTGGCAAAGAGGCGTAATACAAGCAATGATTATTTATGCAGTAACAAGCAACTAAAGAATAAATGAAGGAAGATACTTGTAACATGATGTTGCCTAAGATATTAATCGTAAACAAAACAACAAAACGACTTTTAACCTATGAATTAAAAAATTTGGCAAGTAAACCTAATTAATTTTGAACTGAAAATTTTATTGCAGGCCCTAGCTAGCCTACACCTAAACCCTAGTTAACCAATGATGCTATCGGGTTAGGTAAAATCAGTTTTCCAGTGCAGCCACTGCATTAGTTCCCGACCTGCAAGGACAACCATGGTCAGGATCAGAGCTAGTATCCAAAAAAGTGCAGTAGCAACAAAACTTACATGAGGAGCAGGTGCAACGGCAGGACGATCATAGATACCTACCAAAGAACATGCCAGAACAGATTGTGCAAGTTGATTCCCGCTTTCATCTTGATATACCTCAATCTGTTCTTGAAACTCAACTTTATTGATAAATGACATGAAATCATTCATGCATGATCCTGGATTTGAGGGGTGATGGGTAAGCCAATTCCTATTTGCAAGCACATTCACCAAAAAGGGTTCGTTGACTTGATCGAAAATCTCATCATGGTGTTGGGGACCATCAGTTTTATGGAATGGAAACAATATGCAAGTGCCAGGCGAATTATAGATGCATGCACATCCAAGCGTAGAAATTCTAGTTTCGAAAACCCTAGTCCGGGGTTGCTCCTGGGTTTGGTTAAGGGTGTGGGGATCTGAATCCATGTTTAAAGGAGCCTGAAATTCCTCACTGCTTTGAACAAACTCTGGACCTTCGAGCAAGGGGCTTTCCAAATTTGACTGCTTGGCGAGATTAACAAGCGAATGGGCGTGATCATCAATTGCAATGATTTGAAAGATGTCAGTGGGCATTGTATCAATTTGGTCGAATGTTTGCACACTGACAGATTGATAATCCAAAATGTTGGATTCTCTAGATTTGCCAGGATGGGGTGAATTCGACATGTTAATGCTGGAAGGAGCGTGGTACTGGGGAATTGTCATTTCAGAAATGTTCAGTGAAAGCTGACGCGTTTCGATTTTCTGATGGGTACTTGAATCTTCCGAACGCGAATCATCAAATTTAGGTGTCTTTGTATGGTCAGCAAAGAGATTTGAGTGACGGTCATCGGCGATATGATTGAATATGTTTTCAGATAAGGAGTGATCGCTGCAACCATCGGTTTGGTCAAGTTCGGTACCTGGCAAGTTAGGCTCCCTGGGTTTACCAACTGGGATGGATCGATAACAGGGACATCTTGAAGTTGTTCAGATAGGAAATCACTCCCATGGTTGTCTAAAGATTTCGGGTGAGACAGATCAGATTTAAAAGATTCATAGATTTTAGACTGTGATTGTGAAACACCACCTGCTTGCTTATGATTTTCGCCAATACCAGTGTAAGAAAACTCTGAATGTCTAGAAAAATTTACTGGTGTGGTGGGATCACAAAATAAACTAGGAAATAATGAACGAAAAGATTGAATTGCAGGGGCGTTAACCACACGAGGCTTTTCAACACGCACATCCGTGTCGTTCAGAGGACACAATGATTTGACAGGCCTTGCAAGGGAATAAAATTTATGCGGGGTAGGAGTCGATTCATAATACGTATGTGAACCAGATTCATAATCTGAATCTGAACCAGATTCATAATCTGAATGTGAACCAGATTCGTCATCCGAATCTGAACTAGATTCATCATCTGAATCTGAACCAGATTCATAATCCAAATATGAACCAGTTTCATAATCCGACTGTGAACCAGATTCATAATCTGAATGTGAACCAGATTCAGGACTAAGTCCAGGGAGACATTGAGTGGGCTCGGGGTAGGTTTGATGAGCCAAAAGAGATAATGAGCCACTGAGATGTTCAGATTCGACATGGTACGTGAAAGACTCATGGTCAGAACAACCATTGACTTGCGGGTTGTCATAGGGAACACTAGGCTCAGGGAACATCCATTGACTTGCGGGTTGACTTGCGGGTTGTCGGGTTGCTGACTGAAATGGTTCAAGGGAAACGAGAATCGCATACGCGAACTGCTCTCTTAACAACCTCCAATCGACATCCTTTTCAGGGAACTCAAAACAATAATGAACGACTCTGATAGAGAACTCATCTAAAGATTCCTGAGGTTCCATTCTGATGTCATTTATCTTTAGTAAAACATTATGAAAATCATACATGTGAAAAGCTTGTTGTACTTCCCTGGCGAGTTGTCCAAATGAGTGGATGGAAGCCTCCGGCAATGTGCAGCACCATTGCTTAGCGCAACCTTTGAGAGTGAGGAAGAAAAGAAAACAAATGAAACCTTCATTTTCAATTTCATAACACTCACCAAAGTAACAAAAATCTGAACAGTGTTGGGTTATGGACACCCCATTTTCACCATCAAATTTTAACTGGGACAAGTGATTCATAAGTTTATCAGGGATGAAGTATCCAGGTTCATAAAACTCCGATAAACATCTCGGGAGAATGATTTGGGGACGAGCCATTACAGATATGAGATTAACTGCAGGCTCTAAAGGCTCAGCTTGTCTTCTGGCCCCCCCCCCTTTCGTTAAACATCTGGTCGGAGGTTCGGGCCCTCCTTCTAGCGCCAATTCTGTTGACGGGAAAATTTGTCCGGCCAACAGTAGGGGATCTCCCCGGTGAAAAGTCCCAATTAGACCTTAAACCGTTTGGAGTAGGGATCCCATCCGGGGTGTGGGTCCGGTTACCTCCTAAGACGCCTTCCCTTCTGGTCTCAAAAGAACTTGATCAAACCTACGGACACACACTTATTCATAGGATACGAAATACATGATTGATGCATGGAACATGTCTACAACACTATGCGTAGCGAGAGAATGAATAAAAACACATACACCCGAAGAGATGCAGTTAACGGCACTCCTTTGGGGTCATGCTTGCAAGGTATCTTACCACAGAAGAAACAATTCTTAATGGCAAGATTCCTCCTTACTTCTGAAAGATAAAACGAAATGCTAATAGACAAAGGTATTAACATCCATTTAGAAAGCGATAAAAATGAACATCATCAACACAATCATAGATAAACATGATGCATAAATGATATTATCAAAAAGGCAGTTTCATTAATTATAGGATGTTCTGAAACTATTCAGGAAATACACATAGTGCTGTCACAGCAAAATACATCATCCGACAAAGGGAATTTAGCAAGTATTCGTATTCATATGTCTAAGAATATGGTCTTTCAATACAATACAATGTAGCTCTTGAGTCTTCCAAAAAGAAAAAGCCCATTTAGAAGCTCTCGTAGGAGTATTTATAATGCAGAAACTGCCCTTCGGGCTTCCTTGACTGTTCAGCTTCTCCTCACCATTAGGCCGCCACCTAGTCCCTTTACACCCGCAACCCTCGAGCCGGCGCCTGCGACCCCGGCGATCCAGCCGTCATGCACTGCGACTTGACTAGGTCGCGGGGTCGCAAGTTGTAAGAGAATGGCAGAATGCGACCTTGCGACCTTGCGACTAGGTCGCTGGGTGGCTAGGTCGCAAAGGTGGAAAAACAAAAAGATGCGACCTTGCGACCTTGTGACTAGGTCGCTGGGTGGCTAGGTCGCAAAGGTGGAAAAACAAAGAGATGCGACCTTGCGACCTTGCGACTAGGTCACTGGGTCGCTAGGTCGCAAAAGGTGGAAAACCAAAGAAATGCGACCTTGCGACCTTGCGACCTTGCGACTAGGTCGCTGGGTCGCTAGGTCGCAAAAGGTGGAAAACCAAAGAAGTGCGACCTCGTGACCTCGCCGGATCTGCGAGTTATTTGGAGTTTTCGCCAGCATCTTCTCGTTCTGAAAATGTCTCCTTGTTGGTTGGGGAAAACCCTGGCTCTTGTGCAAACAGAAGGTTCTTCCTGCAATATAATAACACAGGTCACATGTCTATATGACTGAACAATAATAATAAAGCTAAGGGCATTCTAATCAATTATAAGAATGAAAACAATAACTTAGACCCCTGGTGGTCAACTACTGAATCTTTGGAGAGAATGGCTAGGGATAGTTTTCTCTGTGCCCTTTCTCTATCGGGATTATTATTCTCCCCACATACCAGGTCCTCTTCAAAGTCTCTGATTAAATTACTCGATAGGCATGAGTTTCTTATAAGGCATGAGTTTCTTTATTCACGTTCTTAGTGTTTTCCACAGGTTTTCATGCTCATCGATTACTTATCCATAAGAGGAGCAGTACTTGTCACCTTCTATTGGAGAATCTCGGGTATCTAGACTGAGGAGAACTGGTCAGGTACAACGATCTAGGCATGCTTATAACAGTCTTATACACTGGAGGCTGGTCAGTTAGGTCCATTAAATCATAGCTAGCCTAACTAACAACTTTCCTTTGCGCGGCTGCAGAGCCACCATATTAAGATCCGATCTCTGGGCTAGCTATTATATAACATCCATTAATAACCCTGCAGAACGGCCTCCACCTGCACGATTGCTTCTGTTTTATGATGCTCCCATTCGCTACAGGGACCAAGCGACAAACTGATAGCAGCCCTGCTCCGATTCTAGATCAGTAACGAGGTAGGAAACCATCTCTACTTTCCAAAGACCCCAATGACAGCATCGTTCTAGACGTAGCACTAACTACCAAATGAGCTCTTCCAAGCCTCGATGGCGGGCTACCTTTTGCAGGCGACAACACCTCGACAATGCAACTTTTCCTCCAGGAATAAAACAGTTCTCTATACAGAGTTTTCGCCATTCAACCTCTAATGTTAGGTAAGCTAGTTGTATAAAACGTCTAGTGCTGAAGGCTTCTGCTTCGGTCATGGTTCTCACGGACCTGTAATTGAACACGCTGCAACAGTCTCAAATCGACCTATGTGGAATGTGAGATAGCAATAGCTAGCGCCTTAGGCATCATCGAAGATTGAGCTCTGTGAAGATAGCTCAACGTAGTCAGTAATGGCAGTCTCGGAAATTCAGCTTCCAACGAGTATGTAACGATAGAATTTTTCTAAATATGGTGAACACAGCAGATCTGAAGAGCGATTCCCTCCTGGAATATCGCCGTCGAGGCTGCAAAAGTCAGCATAAATCGTTCATATTCTATTTCTGCATGATATCCTGCTGCACTTACCATAAACGCACGATCTTGTCTATGACAGTTGCCATGCAACTTGGAGATTGACGCGTCGACAATTACACCCATGCAGTTAGACCAATCCACGTATTGTAACATCTTGCTGCCACACGTAAACCCTACTTTGAATCGTGACTTATATCGGCTTCAAACCTTTTAGTGCAGGTCGACAATTTGCCATCGAAATATTGGGCTCCCTGCAGCGTGTGTGCGCATTCTTGCGCCATGCAACGTTGGGCTCCACGTTGTTTCACTATGGTCGAAACTCCACGTATGCATGCATCCATCTGTACGCACCATAACATGCTGTTATAACGTTTGATAAATCAAACAACCCGCCAAGACATATTTGAACCAACCTGTCATGCGTTTTCGTATAGTTCTGATTTGCATTTTCATTCGACCACCTAATATATCTGCACCATTAATCCACACTTCAGCATAAAGTTATATGGTGCTAGTTGTTTTCATGGCGGCCTTATATGATTGTGAAATTATATGAGAATTGTACCGCATAGACCGTAGTTACAACGCGCCATGCACGACTTTGGACCGTTAAATATACACAAATATATCTCCTCTAAAAGTCAAACTCTGCCCCATGCTTCAACAATAGCCTTTGACCATTTATATACGCTCAATACATTTTGACGTAAGTCAAACCTACCATTGAACATTTGTGCCGCATGCAACGTGTCCATGTCATCCGGCGCGGAGTTTCAAAGTCGACCATTACATGCAACGTAAATATTGCACGTTTGAATCCATGCAGCACTGTTGGACCATTCTGCTCCCAAATATTTTCCATAGGATGCAAACTCGCCTTCGACCTTTTCGCCCATTTGTAATGCACCATACGTAACTTCGGCCATTATATGTATAAGTGCCATCGAACAAGCTCACATTTTACATGACTTAAATGACATGGCTGTACTTTGATTTCCGCTTTCTTTACATAACAACATCACCTTTTCCAATGATGAAAGGCCGTAATTTTATGGTTTTCTATGCCATGCTTACGAGTTTGTTTGCCACTGAATATTTGCTTTACCTCATAATACGAAGGATGTTTGTTTTGAAAGGTCTAATGTCAAAATATACTTATCAAACCACCTGATAGTCTTTTCACATTTGGCCTTTCTACCAGGCTACCGTACTAATGCATTTCAATATGACTCTTTAGTTCAAACTGAATGCCTTCCATCTTCGTTATGGTCCTACCACTAGTACAAAATGGCTAATTAGTTACTAAAAAAACGACTAAAATTTGCATATAAATGACTATTTTTCGGTCGGTGACCAATAGTAGCTAATTTACAGTATCTTATAACACGACCAACTTTTGGTCGTTTTTAGCTTAGTCATTAATTGGTTATCTCAATTTTGTTGTCTAGTTGTATATTTGGTCATTAATTTGGTCATTGATTTAGTCATTGATTTAATCATTGATTTGATCATTAATTTAGCCATTGATTTGGTGATTAATTTGGTCATTGATTTAATCTTTGATTTGGTCATTAATTGTCACAATTAATGACCAAATATACAACAAAATATATGACTATATCATCACTTAAGAAAACTCATTAATGACCAAAGAAATATGACCAAAATGTAGGTCATGTTATAAGATACTGTAAATTAGCTACTAATAGTCATATATATGCAAATTTTAGTCATCATTTGAAACCAATTAATGGCCAAAGAAATATGACTAAATTTTAGTCATGTTATAAGATACTGTAAATTAGTTACTAATAGTTGTATATATGCAAAATTTAGTTATCATTTGTAGTCACAAATTTATCATTTCCAGTAGTCATTTATTCATTATATAAATGACTAATTTAGTAGTTTATATTCATTTCATTTACTTTCATTAATAATCATTATAAATGACTAATTTAATCATATATTCATTTTATTTTTGTTCATAATTAATCAATATAAACTACTATTTTAATAGTTTTAGATTGATTTTATGTGTTTATTATCAATCAACATAAATTAATTAGTATGATTTTGCAACTAAATTTTAAAAAAATGTCATACAATTTACATGTTCCTCTAATATGAAACACAAAGTTACATATGTTAATTACAATACCAAGTAATATTAAGTGCAACTATAAATAATTCCAACCACAAATTACATTATATAAAAGGTCAAGTATTACAATATGACTTTCCAACTTAATATTGGTTGGAGTACAATTTACAGATAAAATATTGTTCATCACTTCGAAACATTATCATTATCTTGCCAAGGAATTGCAAGTGAATTCATCAACTCTGAAAACTTGGCCATCAGTCTTTATCTGTGTCTTATGCTGGATATTGGCTCTACAGGTACCACTGGACCAGTACACTTATATCTCCTTTTCACTCTAGTGTTATTGTTCCCCTCTTTCTTCAATCCTTGCTTCTTACCATCAATACTAAGTCCATTTTTTGCAAAAACAAAACAAAAAAAATTACAATACAGAGTATAAGATATGAAAGTCGATGAACACTAGAATATAAACTAAAGTAGACTATAAAGGATTCATACGATATATACCTCAACATCAGAAATATTGTTAATGTCATTTTCCCCATAAAAGCAAGAAACTCGAACAATTTTTCTTTAGTTGGGAAATAGTGGCCACTATGTGGCCTGATGACCTGTATTAACAAAGCAAATAAAATGTCACAAATAAACACAACAGAGCTAGCAATTTCTACTAATAATGTCTCATGCTCCACTTTTGTATTTGTATTGTTTCCTCTAGTTATCTCTAAGAAGAAGTGACACTTCAACAATTAAACTGGTTAGTAGAAATCTAATGGGTGGAGCAAAGTATTGTTGACACAAGATTACAACAAGAAACTAAAAATGAATACGACAAGACTTTGTAAATTGTGATACTAACCAGAAATATAGCTTCAATAATATTAAATTATCAACATACTATTCCAAGGGAAAAGGAATCCAATTTCCATAAGCCAACAAATTATGTATGCCCCTTGTTTTCCCTGTAATTAATTGAGAAATAATAGAACACGCAATTTCCATTTACAATCTCTAAAATGGTTTTATAAATATTAAAATCAAACTTAACGTTATTCATTTTTATTTTATGCGCACAAAACTAAATATGCTAACTTGTTTTTGAGTTGGAGAGTTATGTAATTCTTCGTGTCAAAAATCATTGTTTATTGTCGTGACTGTTTTTTTTAAATGATCAGGAAACGAGCCTATATTTGATCAAAAAACATATTTTTCAGAATATATTCCATTTTTCTAATTCAAAGCTAGATTTCCTTCAAGTTTATGACGTTCAAACAAACTAGAATGATTTTCCTTTAACAAGTCACTATTGTAATATACTATTAAACAGACAACTATGTAATGAAGTTATTAGTGGTGGAATACTAATAAATCACAAATACAGGCAAGAAATAACACCACTATGTCCTAGACATGCCAAGTCTTTATCCTCTTGGTTGGAAATATTACTTCATGAAACCAACATGTTTGACAAATGAACTTTTCTAAAACTAACCAATGCCGGTGTATCCAACAACATCAACATTTCTATTGGCATGCCCTCAAAATGTGTGGAAGTATCAAACAAGTGTAGTGCACTTCCCTGTGAGGTTAAAGTTTGGCAATGGAATATGTTGTCCCTTAGTCTAATCAGGTTTTAACTTGCCTTTGATAACTTAGAGAGAATGGGAATCCAATATAGAATGATGACAAAAATATTTTATTCATTCACACTTACCTAGATCCTAAACAAGCATTGAAGCGTTATACAAATCCAAGAATGTCTCACATTCCACCAGGAAACAAAATTTCTAAATTTTGATTGTAACCCTTGAGGCTTTCTCAAATTTGTAAACAAGTAACATCATAAATATTTTTCCGTACTTCTCAAACCTTATTCTGTGTGGAGCTTGAGAAAATATGTGCATACACATATCGCAAGTGTAACTAGTTTCTCCTTTTCCTAATTGCTCCTTTTCCTAAAGTAATATAAGTGGTATTTAAAAAATAAAAGGAAGCTTATAAGAGATGAATGCCACAAATGCAGATATATTTTAGTACACAAAATCCAAAATATCATGAAGTTAATTAATGGAGTAATTGATGGAGAAATCAATGGGGTCATTGGTGGTTGCTTGTATCCTAAACATGTGAGTTACAATTAGAATTTTACAAATACACTATGATACATTCCCACTTGCCACTTGTCACCTAGTATTACTCTCACCTCTTCCTCCTTGCTTACAAGGAATTGTTCCCTAAATTAGCAAAATGGAAACCAATAATTCCTTAAAAATCATAGAATATCATCTGACCCAGTGACAAGACTAGCCACCTCTTAAATCATATCTAGAACCTTTGATAGCCTTTCATCAGTATTGTCACTGTGTGCATCCCTAAGGAAATGTACAAACTCCTCAAGCAGAACTGGCAACACTCTAGTAAAATATCTCTAGTATTAGATCATGTATGGGCTTCATAGAATTGCATTACAGTAACCAATTTATTTCTATTTGAGTGAAGAAACACAAATGATTGAGCCTTGTGACACCATTCCAACAAAAAAACTGGAAAAATTGTATTCGACTATGTTTCCAATTCATGCAAAGTAGCTAATGCATGGCAATTCTTCTGTTGTAAAACTACAATATTTGGAAGAACCATGGGGACCATCTCCTAAACAAGATCTACACTTGGTATACCCAAAATGACCTCTGCAAATTCAATTCTCATAACTAGGCGTGTGACAAACCTTTCTTTCAAGTATTCAAACAACTCATCTCTAATTCCATCAAACTTGAAAAGGATTGATCTGATTCCTCCTTTCTATTTAAACTAGCAGATTTATGTATTAACCTAGCAGTTGTTACTCTTACCCAACTATTTGAATTGTTAAGTTGATCAATCAATAAAGAAAATGAGAAAAAAAAAACAAAAAACAAAAACAAATATCCATGGACATCAGCCATTTTCATAATTTCCACTACCGTTTCCAACAAAGTCTCAAATACATCCAGATTCTCAATGGCTTCCAAAGCATGTTTCAATATTCCAAGCATATTTTCTTCTTCTTTTTTGTTGCATGCATCATCATCTTCAAACAAAATATCCATTACATTATTCTCAATGAAGTAACGGATTTTCAAAAAAAAATATCTCCTCACAACCTTCTTCTCATAAAGTGGAAGTATAACTAGGTATTTTATCCACAAAGGTTTTGTTCCCAAAGGCCACTTTTGATTGCATGGCATAGAAGACGAGAAATTCTTCCCACAATAGCAACACAAACTTGCTCTAATGATTCACTAAAAATAAGTCGAGAAAAGAGAGACTGACAAATATTGAAAGCAAACTCTAACAATTGTATTATTAAGAATGTATTTCCTTTATATCTGATATAAAGTTACATCAAGGTCACTTTTTCGTAAGTTAGCTGAAATTTTTTTATCACACTGAGCACAAAAGAATCCTGATATAAGAACATCTATGTTTCCCAAATTCACTTTCAAACCAACATTTTTGTGGATTTGACATGGAAAGTTGGTTGCATAATCGGTTTCTAAAGGAGTAGCAGATAAACATGCAATTTATCCAATATCATGAGCTAAAATTTCACGAACTTTGTGAGATTTGTCTTCAACAAATACCTCCAAGCTTCTACACATGGTTGTAATAACATCATAACTAGAATTGAATGCAAGAATTGGCATAGATGCAACATCTTCAGCTTGGACATCAGCAATATGATCTTGCAATGCTAAGTCCAAAACCTCAAAAATGTTTTCACTCATTGCTTTAATCCCTACCTTAGGCAACATACTCATAATTCTGCACTTTTTCTTCTTGATGATATCAGATTCGATGTCAATATAAGAAAATAACCATGGAAGTTTTAAAATTGGCAAAAGTGTTTTTGTATTCACAAATCTTTCTTTGTTGCTTGTATTTTGAAATTTCTGAGAAAACACACTTAGAATTGAGAAACTCTTTAGTTGTACATTCAACAATGCATCTAGGGCATATGGCATATAAATTATGAAGGAAAGCACCCATGGTCAAATCATAAATAGTGGTCCATTGAATGCACAAGATTATTGATAAGAACTATTTCTGTGTCCAATGATGATGATGCTAAATGTATAAAGTCAAAACAAGGCCTTTGTAATGTATCGTCTCCTTAAGCAAGTAAAATACAAGATGCAGACATGAACGATGAGCTAATAAGGCCTTCTACTTGAAGCCTTGTTTCCACAAGGCATATATTCAGCAATTTCAACATCCAAAAGGCAAATGGTTGCTAATGTACCTCTCCTATAACATCAATTAGAATACCCACACTGTCTGGAAACTTGGAGAAAGTAGGAAGGTCACAAAAAGGTGTTGGAGAGCTTCATATATAAAATTCAGTAAAGGACATGTCAAAGCATGTTATAGACAAAGTAGTAGAAGTCGTGAAGCTCGATTCAGTTGCGTAAAATGATGCAACAAATAATAGGTGTGCCACAAGATAATTACATAAAGTCCATTTTCTCAAATAGGAATTCATGACCAACCTAGCTGCTAAGGAAGCATGTCTGGTTGCCTAGGTGTAAAATGAATCTCTCTCAAAATTGAGAAGTGTGACTCCTTCACCCAGAACATAGAATGGACCACTAGATAAGTAAGTCATTGGCCTAAATGGACTAGATAAATAAGCTTCTGCGCGCTATGAAAAGAGAATTTTGGACAAATTTTGGAAATTTTATATAGACAAAACTAAGTCTCAAGCACGACAAGAGAAGGTTGATTCACATATTCTAGAGCCTAATGAGTTTTTACAAAAATAACTAAATAAAATGTCATGAAAAAATTCAATGTAAAAAAAATAAAAGCAAGACAAAGTTCATGTAGGCTAAGAAATCCAAAACAACATGAAGAAGCCCCATACTGCTTTGACTTCATCAGATGTGGAAATTAAAATAGTGTACGAGGGTTGTTTATAGCTAAACACATCACTACTTACAAATCAACAAATTTATACAACCTGTAGCAAATATTTAAGAATAGTTTGATGTTTTTTTACACACTTGAAGAGCCCAAGCCAATAGTGAATAGCTGATAATTGCCAACAAACTATACTCATCATTTAGAAAAAATAAGGTAACATGAAATATAGTAGCAGTCGCACATGCATTCAGAGTGTTGCGTGATCAATTTTTCTACCTATGTGAAGAATATACGACTTTCTCTCAGATCTATTTTAGTGAGTTCAAGTCTCACTTGCATCTCCAGCGATAATTCAAACACCTTTTTCAAATCTATTCATCAAGGAAAACAATTAATATGTTGGGCAGCATATGATTATAAGGCACTCACAATTTCAATAAATATTTTAAGGGTCACTACCCCTTTGAGGAATTTGTTAGTCAATGGGGAGGACACCTTATATGAGAGGAAGTCACCTTGCACAAATTTCCAAGCTATTATGATCAGGAGGTCCACTCATTGATAATTACTTTGTCTTCTCCTTTGTAGATTGTACTTCTACCATGGAATTTTCAAAACGGAGCCTTTTGCATTGAATATTGATGGAAAATTCTACTCATGATGCCACAAGTGCCACTTTATTGGAATTTTGCATGGTCTTTGTGCATTCATTCAAGGTTTGAAGAAGGAATCCACTTTGGAGGAGGCCACACATGCTTCTGAGGATTGATTCCTTGTTCTTGAAGGTAGATACATGGTCAACCAATTGGAGGAGGAACCATACTTTGTGGTGCCATTTTTGGAGGATTTTTGCAAAACCAACTCCATTATCATGTTATCATCGACTTGTATCATGTAGCTGGTTGATTGAGAGCATTATTGTAGTCTTTTTCTAAAATATTTTCATGATTTTTCTTGGAGTAGAAAGAGGATCTCAAAATCCTATTGCTATCTTTAGTATAGAATTGTTGAGGAGGTTTGAATGTTAATATTTTATTGTATTCCTTGCACAAAATATTGAAACTAGGAAAAGGTTGCAGTAATAGTTGTGAGCATGCTTACAATGCTTCAATTACAACAAATGACATTATGGTTGCTAAAAAGAAGTGGTGGCCACAAAAGTTCAAGGGTTGGGAATATCACTAGCCATTCGAAAATGCAAGAAGGAGATACAACCATTGAAGATCATTTTCCAAAACATTCAATAGGTGAAAAGATAAAGCTTCCTGGACAATATGGTTTAAAATTTTTTGATGTATTATTTGGTAGGGTCTAGCATGCATTAGATGTACCCTTATTTGCTACAATTGATCAATCAATGGTTGCAATAACAGCCTTAGTACTTGTCAAGACGTTTTGTACTCTAAAGTTGTTATCCTTGTTACTTGGTAGAATGCCTTTCATTCACATTGTAGATGGGAGTCTTTGGTGGTTGTTTGTCTCCTAAACACGAGAGTTACAATTAGATGTTTACAAATACTCCGTGATACATTCCCACATGCCACTTGTCACCTAGTATTATTCTCACCTCTTCCTCCTTGCTTACAAGGAATTGTTCCCTAAATTAGCAAAATGGAAACCGTATGTCTTCCCTCACAAGGAAGCCACATGTTTTCCATTGAAATGTGTGGCTGTGATATTTCATTGGGTGATGAATGGGGAAGAACACTAGGACCTATCACCATGGATTTCTTGGAATTCCACATGAGTTTTCAAGAGAATGGCAATTCCTACATGCTCAAAGGTTCCAAAGAAACCATTAGAGAAATAATCAACTACCATTGTATGGAAAAGCTTCTAAAAAGGGATCATTGTTTGAAAATGGGGGATCTGTGAAATGTGAGGGAAGACATATTGGTTTTCATTTTTATAATTAACTATGTGAAAGACTCAACTATTTTCTATACTTCCTCATGTTTGACATGCTACGGGTGTTTTTCATGGGACCATTGGGTCCATAAAAGAGGTTATCCAAATTTTAGCCAAACATAATCAGTGTACCAAAATATTTTTTTTTTAAGGGACCACAAGTAATGGTATGAGTTGGTCCACAAAAAAGGAAAAATTAATTATTGTAAAGTGACACCACAACAATCAATGTTTCACAAGGATTGTGTTGAGCTAAGGATTGTGTTGAGCTAGGTCTCCTGTTGCGTTATTGGCAAACATAGTTCCATTTGAAATATGGGCTATTGAAACCTCACCAAGACCATTTCAACATCATTATGTCCAAAGGATTGTTGGAACTAGACATAGCAGAGGAATGGGGTTATTCGAAAGAATAAATCCCAGATTCACAAGGAGATCAACTATTAGCTTCTAACCCCAACAGTACTGTAGATAGTGAGAAATCCAACACTACAACAATATGGATCTCTATCAATGATGAGGCATCTATTTCAGATTTCAGAGAAAATTCAAGTAAAAAATGATTGCTATAAATACCACTGCATAGATTTAGAAGCCTTTGATGATGAAGGCCATGCTTTCCATTTTTTTCACCAGTGAATAGACCACCTGCAGTGCTCAGACTATGATGATATGGATGAGCAACATTTTGCTCGCTTTTGACTAGACAAACAATCATGCAACAGATATGATGAAGCCCTAAACACATCCAATCATAATCTATTTGGAGATGCTTTGAAACTTGAACACACTTCTCAGGTTAGAGAAGTGTATTTTGATCAGCACAAAGTGAGATAAGATACGATAAGATAATTTTATATATCCAACAAATGACAATAAATAGGTCAATGGGACTGAAAGGTACAACTAGTACAAGTACAATGTGGGAGTGCAAACACAACTCCTAGAAAATGCCAAAGCTAAATCTAGGGTTGAAGCAAAGAAGAATACAATAATAAGACATCCTTATAAACATGTATATAAACAGATCATGTAGAAGGCTAAGTGAGGGTAATAAAGCTATGGGCATTCCTGGAAACACATTTGGCAGCTCAAAATTGCATTTTGAGTTTGATCAAAACATAAATATAACACCTACACTGTGTTTTGATGTCGATGATGAGTGTGGTAGAGATAAAGAGGTCTATTCCTAAGACAGATTGTGAAGTGCAAACAATGGGATGCTTCGTTCTAGCCAGCATTGCATTTTTTGTTTCTTTCAATAATAAGCCTAGAGCTTCGCAAGCCCTTCCGGTCTTCACAGTTCATTTGATTGATATGGGTTACTTGTATTTAACGGGTACTGTTACGTGTTTGCAGGTCACCTGATGGTTCTTGCTTTCTAACAAGCAGCGATGACAATGCTCTTCGTGTATTTGATATGTAAGTTTACTTTCAACCAGACTCTGTATTTATATTCTTTTTAGAGCGTATCATAATTACTGAATGTTGAAGCTCGATTTGCTTTCTTTGTTTACGGTTTTTGTGTTGGCTGATGTAAGAGGAAGAAACCATTTTGATTTTCCAAATACCATGGAACATTCTCACAGTTTTTTTCGTATTGGAAATTTTTTGGGCAGGAAGAATTTCCAACAAACACACACACCCAAAAATGTTTCAAATATCAATTTAAATTAAATATGTATCAGTGCTATGTCGCAATACAAATGAAGGTTTCTGGTTATTTTTGGTCAACAAGTAGATATCTACGAGACGTCATAGCTTAGTGAAGACACACGGTTTCTGTTTCTTCATTTTGGAGTTTAGTATAGGCATCTGCAGGATGGTTGCACGACGAGAACCCAGACGTAGACCTGGACGCTCCTGTTGGTTGTATTGGGCATTTCTAAGGTTGGGAAACTAGATTTACTAACTTCTGAACCAGGCATGTGGATGGTTGAGCAATAAAAACCTATCTGGAATAGAAAATTTGGATTACAGAGTCACTTCAAGGTGAAGAAAAGACTACACAATATAAGCCTCTATCCATGACAAACTCATGCAAAGAATTGACTCTTTTTCCAAGCCTTTCAAAGCATGAATTTCAATTCCTATTCCAAAAATTTGAAATTCCTCAATCAAAAGTCTAACAAAAATTATCAAAAGTCTAACAAAAATTGTTGGGTGTCCAAATACACAAACAGAAAGCTAAGCGACATATGAACAATAATTCTTCAAATGTCATGGAACTAGGTTTACAAAACAAAACTGGTGAAACTACTAAAACTGCACCTGAAAAATAATCCTTACAAAAATTAAAGTCCTGCAAAAATGAAAAAGAAATGAAGGGCAACCATACCAGTCAATCACACCAAGTGTATTGTATTTTGCAATGGTTGGGACAACATTCATAACCCAAGCTTTGTTCGATGTAAGTGCTGCTGCAAAGCTTTGTTCATGTCCATAACATTGCGATATCTAATCTCTCCAATATATTTGTTGATTCTTTTGTAGGCCTCCACGTGCTTCTTCCACAACTGTGTATCGGCATTATATGACTCAGCCGTAACACTTGATAATGAACCACTGAGAACTCTAGGAGGAACAGCATTAAGGCGCTTTGGAAACTTTTCTAAAATCCCTCCCGCCACATCACTAGCATCATTTACTTTAGGCATTCGTGTAGTGCATCTTTCCATTCTCTTATACCTGGACGATGAGAAAATTTTATAGAGTTTTATCAGATAAGCATAAAGTTTCAATCATATGACTAAAAATAGGCGACTATCAAAGCAGTTCAAGAGAAAAACAGATTTATTTTTGCACTGCAATGCAATCTGAAGCCAACTATGAAAACATGGTTGAAAGATTCCTAATAATTTGACAGTTGAACCTAGCTGCAACACAAGATCAATTTATGCATGGTCGTTGAAATGTAAAAGTGGACAAGAAAACTCACATGACCTGAAAATGATGAAATCAAAATGTATCTTTGACATGTATTCAGGATATAAAATTGCTAATCCCTTCATAAGAATATTGTAGGCATTAAATTCACAAGTTTTAACAGGTCAATAGTCATTCTATTATTTTGTTACAAAACAGTTCTCCCAATATCTACATCTATCAGAAAATTAGCCTGACAAACAAACAGACTGTGTACTTCTGCTTGGCAGCAATACATGTTTATATTTTTCAGAGTCAGCCACACTGACTTTTTGGTTCAAACAAATCTTAAAACCACAATGCACTTTGGAACACAGTCGCTGCAAGACTGATGTCCAATTTAACATTTGGTGTGGTATTTAGACTTCTAAAGGGAAAAAAAGAACAATTAGAGGATTAATTACAAGGGCAAAATTTAATAACTCGTTAAATATCATAACAACTTTAACTTGCTGCCTCAAGCCCAATAACATAAAACCTACAAGCACACTCTAGGAAGCACCAAAAAAGGCATTACCTATCAAGGTCTAAGTATATATTCAATCCTAGACTTGAACTTAAAATAACCTGCTGCACTGAGGTTATAGTCCTGCCTGAGTATAAACGATATCTGGGTTACAAACATTGTTCATAAATATAGTCATTTTTTATTCACCATCAATAAATTTTTCAGAGCAGATTTTAGCACACTGTAGATTTTGATTATGCTGTGCTATCAAATTAGGCTACATAAACTATCTTCAAGTTTGAAAGTATGAAGTTTAGGTATTTCCATTGATGATGTCTTAAACTACTGGGGTACCAAGAGAAACACTTGCAGCAACAGAAAGTGTTTGTCCTAATCGTTTTGACAAATCAACTATATAACCATAATTTGCAGTAATGGTAGTGACAATTTCAAAAAATTTGAAGATGTGGTCCAAATAAAAAGGAACCTAATTGAAAATCGTCCTTCAATCGAGAACTATTAACAAGTCAGAAGCCCCAATGATATGAGCTACATTTACAAGCCGCGGTGAGTTGATCCTTCCTTTAAAATGTATTGAATAACATTTTGTGTTATGTGTGGAATAGGTACTGCAGTTTTGGATTCTTTATAATTCTACAAAATTTGCAAAATAAAATGAAGCGAATGCCCCCCTACCCAGAGATGTTGTAAATCCGTGAAGAAGATATGCCCCAAGATCGGATGCTATTGGGGGCATAGGCAGTTTACCCGGTAAGAAAGTGAACAGATACAATTGAGCAAGCGCCCGTTGAAGGTCTATATCCCTTCATTGGATAGACAGTTATATACGATGCGGATCCAGCAGAGGCACAGACAGCTAAGTTATACCACCGGGGTGAACCTGCATCCCTTCCAGATCGAGAACCATAGCTAGTTTCAGATTATCTATAGGAGCAAGCATAAGGGGTAGAGAGAGCAGACCTCATTACAGTTTATGTCCCCGCGGATCCAATTCCAAGTCCAGGAGCACATAGAAATCGATCTGTTCTTATGGGTGCATAAGGGCTCAGATTAACATGAAATCAAACCATAAAGCACAGTAAGTCACAGGTCCTTATGTATTGGTATTTATTAGAGTTCAGGTGAGTAGCCTTTAGGGTGGAACCAACAGTTGCATTTGAACTAGGACCAGCGATAGGCCACGAATCTACGCTAAGGGGTTACTTTGTTAGGGATAGACATATAGGTTACATAGTCGCAGGTTGATAAGATAGATTCTCACATGAATGGAGACTGGTGCCTGCATCAAACACGATTCGGCTTTGCTCGAATAACCCACTCATTTAAAACCCAACGAACTTGGTCCAACCTGTTCATAGTTGTAGTTACTCTGTTACACTTCTTGTGAACATAAGTTTAGTTTTTTCTTTGAAATATTGAAGCGCGGTGTGAAGCATTTGATCACATTAATGGCCTCTAATGAGCGTAGAAATTCATTTGGGCTTACATGGGCAGAGCTGCGGGATTATTCATTCAACGCCCAGGAGAGAACAGAGCCGAACAAGTTTGTGGTCATGACCAGATTAGCAGATTATAACAAAAAGATGAAATACGCTATGTTTGCTGGGGCCAAAAAGGTTAAGGAAGGGACTTCGGCTGGTATTCATTGGGCCAAACATCAATACCACAAAAATGCCTAGAAGTGAAATGGTAGTCAGTGTCCAAAATTTGCAGAAAAAATGAGTGTTGGAAGGGCTTATGTGTGAACTCTTTTACTTCCACTGAATTCCAGAGTAAATTTATATTGTATTAATTTTTGGGTCAAAGTTTTGAGTATATTAAATGACTGAACCATGTCTAGATATTGATTGAATTTACAAAAACCCAACAAAATTGGGAACGCCAGAAATTAACTAACTGCAGATATAATCAGAAAAGGCTGAATATTAAAACTTAAATGCACTGAGATCATGCGTAGAACCAGTGGCATGACAATGTGACACGGAATAAGCAAGATGTTGATTTCATTAAGAAAAAGAGTTTGAAAAAACTACCTCGTAATCAATTTCGGCCTCATCGTTGCCAGAAGCATTTTGATCGTCGTCTGCGCTGGACGCCTCTGTCAGCTAATTTTCTAAATTGTTTTCTGTCATCCACCGAGTTACAGCTTCAAGTTCTTCCTGGTCCTCCTCTTCTCATCGGCGGCTCGATTCTTCATTCTGTGGCCGTTCTTCATCGGAGAAATCCAGGCCATCTGATGAACTCTTACCGCTCTTGCCCATGGCTCGGCTCAGCTGCGGAGGACAGATCCCAGAATCTGTAGAGAAACCCTGAGTGCAAATTCGAAACCGTTTTCAGTAATAAGATTAAAAAAATTTCACCGCCATTTTTTCAGCCTTCTATCCGTGGATTGGGAAATTTTCCCTCGTAATGCACTTGTTCCCACTTTTTTAACTTGTGGCGAAATTTGAGAGAGGGGGAATTCCCCAATGTTTGAAAGTTCCCGCCTTTTTTATGCGAGAAACATATCGGTCTTAAAATATCACTAGTTTTACATATGAATATATCTCATTTATATAATATTATAATTTTATTTATTAATATTTTTATTTTTATTTATTAAATCCTTTATTTTTATTTTATTTTTATGTGTATTTTAATTATAGTTTTTAGTTTTATTTATTTATCAATGTATTTTTATTTATTAACTAAATCTTTTTTATTTTTATTTTATTCTGTAATTATTTATATTTTTTGTTTTTGGTATAATTTAAAATAAAAATATTTTATTTTATTTTATTTTATTTTTAATTATATTTTAATTTTAATTTTGTAATTATTAATTTATTTATACATTAAATCCTTTATTTTTATTTTTATTTTTATTTATTAACTATATCCTTTTTATTTTTATTTTATTCTGTAATTATTTATATTTTTTGTTTTAGGTATAATTAAAATAAAAATAATTTATTTTATTTTTATTTTATTTTATTTTTAATTGTATTTTAATTCTAGTTTTTAATTGTATTTATTTATTAATTTATTTATACATTAAATCCTTTATTTTTATTTTTATTTTTATATTTTTTATTTAGTTATAATTTTTTACTTTGACTTTTTGACTTTTTACTTGATTCATGTTTATTTTGAAAGGGGTGTTAATTTAGTTTTTAGTTCTGATTTTATATTTTTTATTTAGTTATAATTTTTGACTTTGACTTTTTGACTTTTTACTTGATTCATGTTTATTTTGAAAGGGGTGTTAATTTAGTTTTTAGTTCTGATTTTATATTTTAACTTGTGCTTTTAATTTGAGGGTAGTTAGGTGTTTGGTTCTTTTTATATTTTATTTTATTTTATTTTTATTTTTATTTTTTATATTATTATTTTTATTTTTTTTAAATTTTTATAAGGTTGGGTTAATTTTATTTTCGTTTTTATTTTTAATCTTAATTTTAGACCGTTGGTTTTTGACCGTTGCTTCTCTCTTCCTGGTGTAAATGTGTATGTCAGATTAGCCAATTTTCATTATCTTGATGATAAATTACATTTGGTAGTTCGAAACGCGTCGGTCCCTAAAAAAAATAAAAAATTATGTGATGTCCCGGAAGAGTTATAATTATAATAGTATTATAACTATATTATTGTTGTAGTTTTAATCTTTGTTGAGTTATAAAGTTAATGAATACATGTAAGTGTAGGTAATGATTTTAATGGAGGGTGATATAAGATTAATCTAAGGAAATTGAAAAATGGAGAGGGTCATAAAATAAATACAAAGATCTTCATAGGGTTTAAGGGGCATCAAGGTGGTAGGATATTGCAATTAAGAGAACTATATAGCAATTTAGGAAATATTGATACAAATTGCACATATGTATATGTTGTGGTGCAAATGTAACAATGTTTTTGGAATTCTTTTGTAAGGTATGACAATGGTCAAGTTTGCCATGTTTTTTAAAAGTATGTTGTGTATGTAATGGTGGAGTAAATGACTTATGTTAGGAGGGATGAGGTTGAACCCAAACAAATACAAGCAAGGAGATTAATCTAGTAATGTTGGTGGTGTGGATCAATGAACATTGGGCTATTTAACTTGCTTTCACATACATTCGTTTTTTGGATTGAAATTGTTTTGATGAACATAAGAAAGTGGAAATTAATTGATTTTAGACATTGGAATGTGGTAGAAGCATCTCAAAAGCTATGAAAGCATCACTTTAACTCAATAGTCACAACTAAGTGGTATCTATTCTACAAAAGTCACTCTAGACTTGGACCTAACCCTATCTTAAATAAACAACCCCCTTAAGAAGGCAATTCAGCCCATGAGGCGTGAACATGTCACATGGCAATATTGAACACTTGTGGGGGAATAATAACACACTGTTTTCACCCACCAAGCAATAAGAAAGCCCCCATCAATATTGGTATGCACTACTTTAAATGGGTCGAGTGTCCTTGGATGCCTCGAACAATCGTATTGAATGTATGTAATGTTAACTAAGTTAACCAACAAAACGTGTCTTCACTAATGGTAACAATATTTGCACACTATTTATTTCATTGAACATTCAAATGAGGCTTTACTACTTGTAACCAACCATACATGTAGTTGATCAAGTTGACCAACCTAACATGCTTGTACTAGTGATAACTAAAAGGTACATGTTGGTAATCAGGTGACCAGTGTGGTATACCTCAACATTCGTAATTGAACATAAATGTTGTTGATGGGGTTGACCAGCCTAACATACCTCTCGCAATTGTAGTTAAACATGCATGTTGATAGGGTTAATATCCGAGATAGTGTTAATAAAAATAGATGTTAATAACCAACCTAATACATCACTAACAATGACAATGGAATGTGCATGTCAATAAATAAACTAATCGACATGACATGTTGTTCATTAAGATGATTGACATGACACATAACTCGCTAAGCTGACCAACTTGACAAACTATTGGTTTTGTCAATGAACTAAAATGCCTTTAATGAACACAACCAAATGTGCATGATGTTGAACAAGTAAACTAACCTGACATACCTTTAATAATAGTAACAATGTGTGAAATTTGTTGATTGGGAAAACCAAACTAACATACCTATGATAACTAGAATCGACCATACATGCCTATTGTGATCAACCCTTCACGAGTTCCGTTGATTTCATGCAAAATTAAGCATGACATGCAACTCTTAGACTAACTTTGATACATATACAAATTAAGTTTGTATTTACTTGTTAGAATTGTGTTAAAGTGTTTCCCCTTTAAATGTCACAAGTTTTAATCCAAGGGAAATTAAGGTATGTATACCTCCATGGATTAAATAGTTAAATCATTGCATGAAGGGCATCAATTGTACCACGAACAAGGGGGCCTCACATGCCAATTTAGCATCTACCTATATTATAACTTTATATTAAATACTATTATTATTTTCTTGTGTTAATATGAGTGCTTTTAATATTTAATATATAGTTGAGTAGATTACCCCTTGACTAATTAGTGAAGTATTTAATATTGGATGAGAGAGTTGTAAGGTTGAAATTTCTATACCTCGTGTTAATTTGGGTGTTTGTATCATTTCAATGAAAAATTGGATTTCGTACATATCCATGGATCCATTAAAGGCATTTACACATGCCAACCAAAGACATTCAATAGTTGGGTTAGAACTAGCGGTTGGGAGGAGTTCGTTATCATATTCATCCAAGGGTTTCCATACTAGAGAAATTAGGGCATGTGTTTGATTTATGGGCTAATGTTTGAATGATATGAGGAGACGAGTTAGTGTAAGTCCTTCTTATGGTAAGGCCCTGCACCTGTTCCTTTATTTCTTAAAGTAAACTTGAAAGAAGTGATTACAAATATATGATACATAAAATGTGCAAACCATTCACAACATCATGACATTAAACATTTACACGAGATGCAACTTATTTCATGTTCAATAGATTTTTCCTTTAAAAAATAAATATATGGTACCATGATATAATATAGTAATTCACCAACATTGACGACAAATGTTATGTATGGTGAATATCATCCACCATAAACTATGATTATTAGCCACTCTGACACCCCTAAGTCTATGGTCACTCATTGAACATGACTCCAAGAGTTGTTTCAAGCTTCGTAAACTTATTCTTTCCCAAAAGACTGACAAGGATGTCTCATCACTTTAGCATTTTTTTTTTTCTGCGTCTTTCATCAAATTCTCTGCAACTGCATTTTTATGTCATCCTTAATTAACATTTCAATTCCACGTGTTTTCTTATTGCGTATTTTAAAGGGTTTCCTCCATTCTCATGGCAGACACAAAGTTTCATTCATGGGTCCTTTTGTGTTTTGGGGAGCATCTCATTACTTGCAGTGGTTTCTCTCTAAATCAATACATGGCAAGCACGGTATGATCAACCAAAACATATTAACACCTAAAAGGCCATCGATTTCGAGTTAATCCCTGCCCTACACCATGGTAATTTTTTGGTTTGAATAACTTTTGTCAATGAATAACATCATTGTGAGTAAAAGGGTAATCCGGTTTGGATTGGAATTTTCTTGTTGCGTTAGGGGGTTTAATGGGTTAGGGGTTACGAGTTAAGGGTTTAGGGGTTAAATGTGTTAGGGGTTTGGAAAGCACTACAGATGAGACTGACATGAATGGAAAGCACTACAAAGTTGGAGAGAGTAGAAAAGACTAGGATGATTTAAAGGATAAGCTTGAAGAATGTGACAGTGATTAAACAACTAAAAGTTGTCCCAAACAAACAATTGATAATGTGAAACCTTCTTCTGTACCATTCAAGCAAGACTACATTCAAGTGAGAGCAAGAAGAGGCCAAGCGACCGATAGGCATAGCCTGGTGGAGAGGGTATGGTTCCCTCTTTTTAATGAAACATTTGATTTACATTTTGTATATCGAAGATTAACTGTTTTAATCTTGCCAACAAGGGGGAATTAACCCGATTGTAGGTCCCAACTAGACCTGCTCTTGTTTGGAATGGATAATCCCAATGCGTTTTAAGGACTGTTATAAGGTTTAGGGTAATAATGAGTTAGTGGTTAAGGGATCAGGGATTAGGGGCTTAGGGCTTAGGGGAATAAGGGCTTACGGTTAAGGGTTAGGGGAATAATGAGTTAGTGGTTAAGGGGTTAAGGATTGGGGGGTTAGGGGTTAGGGGATTTAGGCACATTTAGGGGTTAGGGGAATAATGAGTTAGTGGTTAAGGGATTAGGTATTGGGGTTAGGGGAATAATGAGTTAGTGGTTAAGGGGTTAGGGATTGAGGGGTTAGGGTTAGGGTATTTAGGCGCATTTAGGGGTTAGGGGAATAATGGGTCAGTGGTTAAGGGATTAGGGATTGGGGGCTTATGGGTTAGCGGATTTAGGCATAGTTATGGGTTAGGTGAATAATGAGTTAGTGGTTAATGGATTAGGTCTTAGGGGCTTAAGGGTTAGGGGATTTAACATTTAAGGATTTTAGGGGTGAGGGCTTAATGGGTTATGGGTTGAGAGTTACTAGCTTCACATTAGCAATTCATGTGAAAAATAATTGTGCATTAGAGTTCAAAGGTTGGTGAAAGGACAAGGAAAGGGCAGATGAGGGAGCCCAACATTAGACTCTTAAATATGGTTTGGTGTTGTTCCTGATGGTGACCTCTGAAGAGGAAGTGTAAACGTCGCGGGAAGGTTTACAGAGGGAATTTCTTGTGTGTACTTGTCATTGGAATTTGCTAGTGTGGTGTGTTCAATCGGTCCCCGCTGCTCGGTTTCTAGGTTGAGGATAGGAAGTTGAAGGGAAGTGAGATCACTCATTTCCATTTTTCTTGGCTTTGAGTGAGCCTGTTTTTTTGTTATAAGAGAGGAAGCTAGAATTTTCAGTCCAGGAAACCTTGAGGGTGGTGGCAGAAAAATAGTTTCTTTTCCAAATTTCGTGCCCTCCAGCATGGGTGTGATGGTGTTTGGTGGATTAATGTGTGGTCTCTATGTGGAGAATTTGGAGACTGGTCACTGCCCTAGGGGGAGTTATGCTTAAGCATCGGTTACTTTTTCATCGTTTGTTGCTAAATTTCCTGTGTTGGTTTGGTGGGTGATGGTATTTGGTTTTGCTGGTGGTGGAAGTCTTTATCTGGTAGTGAGAGGTGTCTCTGTGCTTCCAGCTTGTGGTGGTGGGAGACGAAATTTGGCTCCTTCATTGATGGTGTTTGTTTTCTATAGACGTGGGGGGTATGGTCTCTCGACTCTGCACACGGTGGGGTTCCTCGACCTTAGCAAATTATGAAGCCCCTGGTGTGGTGTGGGTGTTCTCCCTCCCCTGTCATCCATGGCCCTGTGGGGGTGGCAGCCTCAGAAATAATCATGGCAGCTCCACGCCAGGGTGTAAAGACTGCGGGGCGTGCGTGACTCGCTAGTGTTGGTGTGCCTGGGGATGGTGGAGGAGGTAAGCGGGAGGATAATAGAGGTGGGGGTTTGAGGGGTCAAAAGTAGAGTCATCGGGGCGAAGGAGGCCGTGGTAGCAAGGGGAATCATGGGTTTGATTGATTTGAGGTAAATGAGGGGTAGGTTATCCAACATTGTTGCCTAGAGAATGTTCGTGCACTTATCAACAACCTGATGGAAAGAGTGGACACAACTGAGAGATTTTGTCATGAGGAGCATGCAGAGCAGATGGAAACATTGCACTAAATGCACTATTTACAGTGCCAAGTCTAGGAGAGACTGGTAGTTTTTTGGCGAGGCCAAAATCAACTCATTGAGAAAGTAGAAAAGCTGGAGACTTGGTTGGCACACTTTGAAGGGCACGGTCAGTGTGACTTTGTCCTCCACCGCATTTAGGAAAAACCCCGAACAACCCTGCATCCATCACGTTGGACGATTAGTATGCTATTTGGTGTTCTTTATGTTTTATATGTGTTTTGGTGCCTCTGGCCCAACCATTTATGGACAATGTCCCTAGTCCCTCTTTTGAATTATTTTGCATCTGGTGCAATTTTTTGTCAACAAATCTAGTCGAGGTGAGACCACCTGCTTTGTAACTAGCTATATGTACTCCCTTTTTCCTACATGAATATAACGCCGATTTACAAAAAAATAAAGGTTCATACATCATTAAAAATTAATTAAGTTTCATACTTAAATTAACAAATGTTCATACCTATTTACTAAATAGGTCTATAAATATATATTGTAGGTTTATCTATTTAGTATTTATTAAATGTAAATATGATGATTTAATACTAGATTTAACTCGTGAACTCACATGTTTAACATAAGAAATGTTATATTTATCTAGTTATTAAATGTAAATATGAAGAAACCTTAGATTTAAAACAACTCACACTTTTAACATAAATCTATGAAGCTTAAAAATTAAACTTTATGGCCAAATATTAAATATAATAAATATAAATATAAATTTAGCTATCTAATTAATATTACCTGTAATAAAATTATAATGAAGGCAGTGGTGTAAAGTTGATAGATGATACATGCAATTATGTTAATTGTAGATGAATCCATCTGCACTGTTAAACTTTAGAGACAAAAGGGTATTCATAAATTTAACACTGTAAATTCAGAGACCCCTTTGTCTCTAAATTGTAACACTGCAAATGGATTCAGAGACACCTATAGTGAAATGTAACACTTCGGTTCCAAAATTGCAATTTTCCGTATATGGAGTGACACAATTAAAAATTAATGACATAAATGACTAATTCATGTACTTGTTGTACTTGTTATTTGGCCATATTTTTATTCTTGGACTATAATAGTCATTTACATTAATCATTATTAATTTTTTCACTTATTATCTAGTCATATATTTTAATCCTAGACTAAATTAGTCATTTAAGTTAGTCGCTTTTACTTTAGTCACTTATTATCTAGTCATATATTTTATCCTTAGACTAAATTAGTCATTTAAGTTAGTCACTTTTAGTTTAGTCACTTATTATCTAGTCGTATATTTTATTCCAAGACTAAATTAGTCATTTAAGTTAGTCATTTTTAGTTCGGTCACTTAAAATTGCTCAAATTTAGTAGTAATTCACTTGAAATAATTGTGGTGACTAACATTTTTAGTCACCTAGTCATTAATTTCATCATTTTTTACTAGTGCACATACACAAACTTTATGGATATGGAGTAAAGGCGACTAGGGTTGTAAGGCCATTTTATTGCTCCACGTTGTACTCCTTGCAGCGTAATTAATTCCACACTATGCAGCTTAAGATCCATAAATTTTGCTTCCAAAGGGTGCGCTCACATGTTTGAAACCTTGTCATTGGCTTGCCACAGGAATACGTACGCTTTTGCACTGCTGCCTGGCACACGCACGCCTTGAATGAGATTGTCGTCCCGTAGGGAAATCTCCTAAGTCGGATATGCTCACCGGGCTATACTTCAGGCTAGGTTCATCGAAGTGGAGAAATATGTTCCTTTGCATGCACCCCTCGACATTCAGATGATATGGTGTAGGATCTAGACATTTCCAAACGGAACGCTTTAAGCATCTGGTGCGCATTAGTGAAGGAGGCCTTTGCATCAGTGTTGTAAAAGGTTCTTTTATGATCGATGTGCATCACACCATCCTCCTTTTAACAGTACTGATCACTTGCTCCTGATCCGCCCCTTTTCCGCCACTTTGGCCTCGTCGTTGAGCCCAATTTTATTACCTTTGATGTCCTGACATGACTGAGGAGTTTGTTACTTGTGGGGTCGACCTGTGCGGAACATAACGACATCATAATTACTCTTGATAATGATGATGACAGATAAAACATATGAAACCAACAAGCCTGAGAGAAGTATTCGAACAAAAGCTTAATGACCTACAGTGGGAAGGATTTTATTCATCAACACACAAAGGTTTCCATTCAAACGTATGCATGGCAATCTCATTACACATGGCGCGACTGTGACAAGAGTGTTCGGGCGTTCGATGGATGATCCTTCCCACATATGGCGTGATTGCCCCAACGACATTTGATCATGATGGCGAGAAAACTCATGAGGGGTTGGGGATAGGTCGCTAGGATGAAGTTGATTTGTGGGGTCGGTGAAAGACCTTGACAACTAAGCGAGCATAGGGGGACCCAAAATTTTAAATATACCCAAAATTTTGGGTGGTGTTGTAGCGGCTACAACACCTTGATTTATCTTTATCCCAATTAAACCACTTCAGCAATCAACCTCAAAGATATTAAGTGACTCTGCTATCTTTCCCTGAAAATATTTGAGTTTATACCTTGATCTTTTCCTATTTTCTTGACACATTGACTCCATTTTCCCAATGGAAAAACAGATCTATCACCATCCATCTCAATAAGCTATTTTTCCCACCAAAACCAAACCAAATATCAAAACCAAATTTCCCCATATAACTAACCTAAAATCAAACATAAGAAACAAAGTGAAATCTTATAGAGAGAGCCCTCTCTGAGCCTTAGGAAGGCTAGATCCTAAAGCTTAAAAGTAGGTCCGTGGTTACCTCTAATATTCTTAAAACTATAAAATTAAAATCTCACAACTTTGGGAATTATTAGAGTGATAACATATTGGCGACCATACTGGGGAACTAACCAATCCTCGGTTTTAAATAGGTCTTAAAGGAAATCTTTTTCATTATCCTTTCACCTTAAGACTTTTTTATAAGTTGTGAGTATAATTTCATCAAAAAATTGTAATTCTGGATTCTAGAAGAGTCTACTATACCAGGTCAAATCCAGATCCAACACCTGCTATAATAGTAGATGATCCAGACATAATTGGAAAAAATAATAAACAAGTAGAAGATTTATGTAATAAAGTTTCCTTGGTTAGAGAAAATTCCCTTCCAAAAAAGTTAGAAACTATAGGAAATCTAAAACTGATAAAATTCACCAGAAATAAATATGAGAATAGGCTTCTCTCTGATTTGCAATAGCAATTTATTACCTCTGCTCATTCCGAATTAACTTGAGAAAAATCTGTATTGTTATAGTGACTATATAATAATGCCTTTAGTAAATAAATATAATGCGTATTACAACATCAGATAATAAACTAAAGATCAGGATGGGATAAAGCCACTAATTATGAAAAAATATCAACACAGTTTTAAATGTGTGTACATAGCAAAATGAACACCCTTAAGATAATTTTAACAAATTTCGAGGAAGATAATATGAACTTCATGTGATTACAACAAAAGGTTAGACTAACTAATAATGATTAAATTGGAATTAAGCTTATAAGAGATAGTCATACATTTCATGGGATAATGATATCATGGAGCTTTATATATCCTCAAAATCCTTTAACAAATAAATTTCAGAAGAAAATCATATAAGGACATTTCCAAATAGAGACAAGTGGTTTTGAGGTGATTGGTGCCAAGTGCAACTTCAATTGAATTTAGTCAAGATGTTATTCAAAATAGGCAGAGTAGAAATATTGCTGAAATAAATTTTGATTTAAAAATGGGAAGCAAGAATTAGAATTTTTCTGATAAGAGACAAATATTTCCCTGAACATGTATATGATATGAGAAGGGTTGATTGCTCACTTTTTTATTTGCAGAACTATTAAGAATAAATTAACTACACAAAACAAACTAACTAAATTAATTCTACTTCTATTCTAACCATATACATGAAAATGACTAGGTATAATCACATTTCTAGTGTAACCATTCTCTCATTTTAATTCCTGCATATATGTACAGTTCAAATGTTAGTAACAAAACTACAAATTTAATTGAACTAAGAAAATTAAATCTATAATCAGAATCTACAGTTATTATTAACAGCTTATTTACAATCTCCTTCTTTTGAAATGTCTTGTCCAACTGAATTCCAATTGGATCATCAAAACCTAGATGGGTTTCCATTAAGGATTGGAAAATGTTTAAAAGAGGAGATGACATGCCAAATTGTGGATATGAGCTTTTAAATTCAAAGGCCTAAATTTTTTTTTTAGTGTTATGTGTAAGTGTTAAACTATTAACAATTTTCCATGAAAAAAACTTTCCAAACAATTTTCAAATAGGCTAATGAAAAATGGAGGGAAATCTGTTAAATAAGATGGAAAATTATCAATTGGATTAGATTGCTGGCCAGATTGTAAAAATACATTCTCTTGTTTGGCCTTTGGGAAGATAGAAGCTTTTGATAAAACATTAACATTGATTGAAATTGAAATATCAATAACTTTTGATGTTCATGATTATAATATGAAACTTCAATTTCCCAATAGGGAAATGCATCAATTGAGTGTTCACTATTAAAATGTTCAATATGCCAGCGTAGAGTGTCAAAATTTTGAATAATAAAATCAGAAAACAAATCTAAATTTGAACAAAATAAGTATGAAAGAAAAAATAAAATGAAATCCTTATTGGTACAACTAATGTTATAACACAATTGGGATTGTTTTGAAATAATTTATTTTTCACAAGGATTGATGAGAATAATGGAATTTGATTAATTGTCAATTCTAACTTGTGAATTAGAAAGAGAATTATGATTATGAGCAGGAATGAGAGTTTGATCATTATATGAATCATAAATTGGAATGTTTTCTTGAATGGTGAAATCATGAAGATAATTTGCTGTTCCAAAATGAGGATTGGTTGGAATAATTTCTAAATTGAAATGTTCCTCATTCGCATATGTTATTTGAATTTTATCATGAGGATTCTCTTGAGAAGAATAGAAATCAGCATCCTTGATGTCAGAATAATATCATAAATGACTTCACAATATTCTTTAGAATTCCCTTCGATTTCGTCCAATACATCAAAACAAGGAGGAATAAAAAATTTATGTTCATTAATGGAAAAAGAATGATAAATAATTGTTTCTCTATCCTGATAGAAATTTATTAGTAATTCATTTAGATCATCCTCTTTATTTTTTGAAATATCATTAATACCAAGAGGGGAGAAATTACCAACATTAAAAATATCAGGATAAAGGGAAAAATGAGAATCAGAAATAATGAACTCAAAATTTTCTCTGTTCGAGAAATCTTGTGTGCTCTGTTCACTATAAATATCAGATTCTAGATCATTCCTTTGTATACTCATACTTTCTTGAAGAAGGCTTCTTTGCTGCTCTGTTTTCAACATTTGTTCATCATGAAAAAATTCAGAAATTTGTACAGCAGTTTACATTTGATTATTTACTTTGATTGTTGCTTGTATGTGTTGATTTGCGATCTGATTTTTTGAATTTAATGTAGAAGAATTTTCAAATTTCAAGGCAGCTCTTTCTCCAAATTTATGTTATTGTCTTCTTGCATTTGAATATAAATATTTTCCAAGATTTGTGAGACCACTTCATCATAATTTATTTACACATCGATATTGGAATTCTCATTTATGTTAGAAGGGGATGGAACAAAGCTTGAACTAATTTCATATGGATTGGGAATGGGGGTAAGAGAGAAAATATATTCAAACCATTTTAGTGATTCTTCTTCCGTAGGTTTATCTTCAACTTTAAATCTTAAAAAATTTAAATGAAATCGAATATTAAAATCTCTAACAGACTCATTTTCAAATATTTGTAGATATTCAATATCATCGCATACCTGTTCATAATCGTATCCGTCAAATTTACAAATTAAAATTGTAACAAATTGATCCCAACTGTGAATTGAGGCAACCAGAAGAGCTCTACACCAGTTTCTAGCTTTTGCCGCAAATGTGAGAGTAAAAATTCTACATAAAATTCCTTCATCAATTTCTTGAAAATCATAATTTGAAACATTTTGAATAAATTGAAAGACATAATTAAAAGCAGAAGAATTTTTCTTACCATTATACTTTACCTGAGACAAGAGTCTTACCACTTCGGGTGGAGTATTGGAAGATGCACGTCCATGTATACAACTCCAAATTGGAAGTTTAAAAGGAACAATTGTGATTTAAATAAAATGTTGAAATTGAAAGGCTCCAATAGACAACAAATTTTAGGCCCTCCTTCTAGTGCCAAAAATGTTGAAGCCTCAAAAATCACTGCTACAACATTGAGGGATAACTACCCGGTCCAGACCTTAATACAACACTTTTTCCGTTTATGATAGTGGCTTCGACTGGTTTAATTAGGTCCAGTTACCTTTTCCCTATCGCTATTAGTTTATGATGTATCCTTAACTACCAATAGACAGGGATATCAGATCAATTCTTCTTGCTGATCGGGCAAGAGAATGACCCTTAAGCTGATTTGGGTTTAGCGAAACCACAACTAATATTTTTCCTCTTCGAGAAAAGGACTTAAACGAATATAGAACTTAATCTAAATGCAAACTTATTCTATAATGCAAGCAAAAGAAACTAATCTAAATTCTCTCTCAATTAGGTAGATATAGATCTAACCCAACTAAGAGCAAGATAATTAAATAACGAGAATTTAAATATGTTTGGCTTTAAATAAATGTCAAGCTAATGAAGAAATTAAATTAGCTCACATTTGTGAATACCAAAACACATTCTATTGAGACCATTTAACTGAAATAATAAATCAACAACACTCCGGAAGAAATTCACAACACATTACTATTTAATAAATCAGTTTTATAAGACAGATTTTTGAGTAATGGTTACTCAGAAATCAAAGTTTAATTCATAAGAGTAGAGATACATAACAATTTGAGACAAAATATCCATATCAACAGAAATGCATAAACATGAATAAAATGAAACAACAATTTTATTAACATAAAAATGAAATTAGTATTTGATATATAAATACCAAAAATACTAGTTAATTGAATGTGTCTCTCTAATCCTAGTCTCTAACAGTACTTTACATTAATTGAATTTATGCTTTCAAAACTAGAGCTGCAGAGATGCAAACTCTACCGATCATACATAATTCAATACATAAAGAAAAAACCCAAATTAATGTCCAGATCTGAAATTTTCTCTCCTCCCCATCTACAACTCTAAATTCCTATTACAAAAATGCTTTTAGAAGTCTGGAATTGCAGAGGAGAGAAGCCCCATTTACATTTTGTAATCTGCAATTTATAATATTTCCAAAAGTATTTTGAGAAGAGTTTGTTGAAGAAAAATATGCCCAATCCAATTTTATTTGCTCAAAAATTCCAATCTTTAATTGCCGGAGCTTTCTCATTGACTGAGATATTTTTCTCCATATCCATTCTATTGTTTTTCCTGCAAAAAATAAATTAAGATGCAACAATAAAATCATAATATTATCTCTAACATTAAAACAAATCCAATCAAATTATATTTAAATAAATAAATAAAAAGGAAATATGAGCTTCTTATTGATGTTCATAATGATTTTAATTAACCAAGGTTATTATTGATGCATAAATCTACAATTAGAAGAGGCTTGGGAAAATAAAAATGAAGAAAACAAAACTCAGAAAATGATTTTGTTTTAGAAATTCGGAGCTTGATTTTCTGCCTGATTTTTGACCTAATAAATGACCAAATCTGTTAGTGAAACCTCCTCAGAAATGTTCTCCTTGATTTTCTCTTTCCAATGAGCTGTCTTGGGCCTCATTTGGCCAAGTAAAACTCAATTTATCAGCCTCCAGAGTTGATAAGTCAAATCTGATATAAATCTGGAAATTCTGTTGCTAGGCTAAAAAAAATCAAAATTTTAATTAAAAATCTAATCCTAAATTAAATTCTGATTATCTAATAGTTAATCCTAATTTAATTGTTAATCATAAACTAAACTAATTATTTAAATTAATATTAATCTAACTAAATATAATTAACTAAACAAATTAATCTAATTAATAATTAATTATAATTGAATTGAATTAATTATATTTTAAATGTTAATTAATCTAATTTAAAAATAACTAAACTAACACTAAACTATACTAAACTAAAAAATATGCTAATATTAAAACTAACACTACATTAATTTTAACCTAAAATTTAACATTAACATAATATTAAATTAGTACCTCACTAACATTAATATATACTAACTTAATACTAAAACTAATGTAAAAACTAACATATCACTAACTTACAATAACACTACACCTACTACTACTAACAGTCCACTATACTAATATAAAACTAACATTACACCTATAATAAACTAATATTACACCTACTTTAAAACTAACGTTAACATTATATTATCTTAAAACTAACACTTCATTATAAAACTAAAGCTCCACTACCACCAACGTTAATACTACTTACCATAACATTAATACTAACAAATACACATCGCATCAGCGTGTCACAACTCATCGCATCGAAAAAGTGAAGGTTATCGGGGTTTATAAAAAATGCTCCGATGAATACTTCTAATGCGATATACTTGTTATTAAATCTTCTGATGCAATATACTTGTTATTAAATCAATACTACATCTACCACTAACTAACATATATTATCCTTATAGTTTACTCATATGAATGAGTTTGAGACTTCAAAGCAACGGATGACTTATGTGGCTTGATTCTTTAACCATCGCACATCGGCGATCGAGGAAAGAGGTCAACGGGGTGTGTAATCAAAACTTCCGATGTGATGGAATGTTTTATTAAAACTTCCGATGCGATGGATTTTTTATTAAATCCTTCGATGCGATGAATTTGTTATTTAATTTTTTATTTTTGTTTTTTATTTTTATATTTATTTTTTATATTAAATTTTAATTTAATTAATTAATTATAAAATAATTAATTTAATTAATTTAAAATTTAATGTTAAAAATTATTTTTTTGTTTTGGTTTCATTTTAATGATCTAAAATGATGATTTGCCTATCTAAATTACAGCGACTTTGTCATTTTTTAATTTTTCGAGATTAGTAATTTATTTGAAAATTGGAAAATTAGAATAAATGAATGAAATTCCGATGCTTTATAATTTGGCAGTATAAGTAAAAAAATGAAAAATGTTAGTAATAACTAATTATGGGTTAATATTTAAACTAAATATATTATTGAACTAATTTAATTTTAAAAATGGAATAGTGTACATTTTATGCATTTTTTAACCGAGGCGACATAATTGATTAGACTTCAAAGGAGTTTTATTTACAAACTGTTTGATCAAATGAGGCGAAACAAGCGTCAACTGGAAGCTTATAAAAAATCGATTTCAACTAAGCAATCAAAACAAGAATCTAAAGAAAATGAAAAATTAACAAAATCGTAAGATAATTAACTTAATAAAAATCCTAAAAGATGTTTAGCCAAAAATTTTTATAGAAAGGGTCCCCATCATTTGATGTGAACAAGTTTAAAAGGGGGGGGGGGGGGGGGTTTGTTGTACCATACAATAATTGGCGATTCAATGGAAGAAACCGTTATCTCTATTTGATATAAATGAAATTTTCCTAAAATTAAAGTAAAAATAATTAAAGAAGAGAAAATTATTTTTGGAAGGCTTGATTAGGTTCATTAATCTGAATAAAAACAAGAATTATCTTATTGTAATTTTCTCAAAATTCCTAATAAATTAAAAAATTTCAAAACTCTATATCAGTCTTTAATTAGTTGTAGAGATAAAGCAAGGGTCACTTTACAACTTAGCCTTTAAAATGTAGTCATTTATCACAAGTAGAGCCACTGCTGCCAACAAACATCTATAGTCTTGATAGGGTTACCTTTTAATCATGAATGATTCATAATCCCATCTATTTAAGAATGATCGATCTAGAGATAAATCGATTTATATATATATATATATATTTTTAAATCTTAAAAGCCATTGTCTTGCTTTGGTAGCCAAATAGTTGACAATTCCATTCACTCGTTATAATTGGACTGAACAAACTATCTTGTGATGAGACTCCTTGTCTTACAATTGTTTGCAATTATAAGTCATTACCCTGGTTTGTTAAGCAGTGTTGGTAATGTCAGCCTATTTTTCCCCTATGATCATGATAAGCAGGCTCGCGATGAGACCTCTTATCTTTTATGCTTATATATATTTGTGGATTATACTCTAGAAAACTAGAACTATTTTAAATAGGGAGAATCATTAACTCCTTAAGAGTTCAGAATGACAATTTCAAAGTTAAAAGTGCTTTTCTGTAAAGTGTCTTTACTTGGTTAAAAATAACTTTTCTTCACTGATAATAGAATTTTGAAAGGATATTAGTAAAATATTGAAATCTCAAAATAATTGCAATTTTGATGAAAAAGAAATTTTTCAGATTTCATGATACTTCATCAAATTTTCTTGTTTTGTAATCTCTTCCTTAAGTATGTGTACCTTTATAATACGAAAAAAAAATTTGATAAGAGATTTAAGAAAAAGCTAATAGGAGACTATTAACAATTTTTCTTATGTATGCCAACCATTACTAGGTAATAAGAAGGCCTTCCATATAAATCATGGAAAAATCACTAAAATCAAAACTGAAAACCAAAGGAAAAGAATTCTTAAGCTAAGTGAGAAAAGAAATCAGCAAACCAAAATAAAATGAAGAAATTTAAAAGTGGAAAAGAAAATTCAAGTTTTGAAATACAAACTCTAACAAGAATGTTTATACTAATGTCTCAACAACATGAAGTAAAAGAAAATATTCATGTAATCATTCCTTATTATGTAGAGATTCAAAAAAATTATACCTTGTAGGGTTGTAAGTGTTTTAGGCTTTAGATAGCAGTGATCATAAAATTCAGGCACAATGAAAAAATTTCTGTCTGATGTTAATATTCTTGTTTCAAAGCATTATCTTATTCATTTTGTAATAAAAGGAATGCTTTAAAGAAACAGATTAAAAGTTCAGAAACTTCCTAGTGTAGTTGTTTCAACGAAGACTATCATTGCTTCTTGAAAATAAAACCAGGAAAAGAGCATAGGGCTTCCAAAATATGATTTGGCAGATTATTGAAAGCTTTTATGAAGAACTACAAAACATATTTTTTTTTGTATCAACATAATTTAAAAACAAAACTGAAACTGAATTAATGAAATGGAAATTAATGAAAGTGGGTACATGAATCTTACCATTGGATAATTTCGTTTGATTTTACCTGAAGATATCAATTTCTCCAATACTAGCTGACTTCTTCTTTTAATTGACATTAAAAATATGAAGAAGGCAAACTAACCAAAATCTTATAACCTGAAATCATTATTTATTTTATTTAAACTAAAGCAAGAAATAAAATGTAAAAATGGAATGCTTTGTGTTCAAGGGAATTGAATTTAAAACAAATGTATCAGAAATGAGATTAAGAATTTGCAGTGATGAATATTCTCAAAATATTATAAGTTTTATAAAAATTCCATGATTTTATAAATTGTTCATATTTAAGACCAAATTTAAGATAATGAAATTTAAAATAGAGAGGTTTTGAATTTCATATTTAATTATGGAATTATTTAAAACTGAAATATATGAGAAATCAAAATGATTTGAATATGCTGCAAATTTATCATCAATTGCTTTAGTATCATAGAGGTTACCCAAAATTACTTTTAAATTAACACAATGCTTTACCAGATGATTCATATTGCATGCATTGAAGTTTATCGCATCGAGGGTTGCAGTAGCAAATTGTTGATACGAGATCATGTGAAAAGAATATATGCGATGAGATGGAGTGATCATACCATTGAAGAAATGTTATATTTAGGATCGGGGACAGTCATGTCACAAATTTCACACCTCACACCGCATCTCACGATTTGTACTTTGCACATTGCACATTGCACATCGTAGATTCAGAATAGTGGTATGTCCATGAATAAAAATGCGATGAAGCGATTTCGATATCGGCAATGTGATGGATGACGTGGCTTTTGGCATGAACATCAAAAATGCGATGAGCGATATCGATATCAGCATATCGGAATATTGGAAAATAGTCATGTCAGAAATTCCAATATGATTCTTGCGATAGCAGCGATGCGATGGATATAATAATCGGTGATGAGCGAAGAACGATAAGCAATGAGCAATAGAAAATTAGTGAAAAGTGATAGAGATGAGAAATCGGCAATGATTTATCGCATCGCAAATTTTAAAATGAGTGCACAAAGATGTATTCAGTTTTCCTCCCGATTTGCGATTTTCGATTGGCCCTATCGCATCAGAGGTTTTTAAAAGAAGAATCAATTGTGATAGGATTCTGGCAAAATGGAATTGCGATTAGACTTCATCGCATTGGAGCTTTTTTAAAGTTGACCTTTTAACCAATTGTGATATGAATTTACCAATTCGCAATTGTGATCAAGTTTTTATCTCATCGGAGCTTTTTGAATGGAAGAATTAACCTTATGACTAATGCGATATGTGCGTTTATGATCTGATCTATCGCATCGAAACTTTTGTGATGAAAAACAAACTTTTAAATTTATTCCAATGCGATATGCAATTTGGTATTTTATGAAAGATTGAATGAGGTAACACATCGGAGGTCTTGCATCAGAAATCAAGTTGAAACATTTCAGACATGAATATTGCGATACTGTTTTAAATTTAAATTGAGTTTTCTAATGAATAAAATTAAAGTTAAAGAATGCTCAAATTCTAATGAATCACAAAATAAAATTTCCCTGAACCTGTTGCAAATTTGAAATGGGTTTGCTGCTTACTTCAAGTTTTGAAAACAAATGAAAACCTACAAATAAGACAGAACAAGAATAAAAAAGAAACTAAGGAAAAGAGAAACTAATAATAGATGGAAATGAACTTGTAAATGCGTACCTGGAAGAGAATTGTTTGTGGATTTTACCTTATGAATCTTCCAATTCTTCCTTCTATTTATCAAAATTCTAACTTTGTTCAAAATCATCTCATTATCTATTCTAAATCGGAGTGTGCAATCAGCCTAAATAAAGTTTGTTTATTCATGTTCAGGAAATCTGAAACTCAAAAATTCACCAGAAACAAATATGAGAATAGGCTTCCCTTTGATTTGCAATAGCAATTTATTACCTCTGCTCATTCTGAATTAACTTGAAATTTTTTTTTATTGTTATAGTGATTGTATAGTAATGCCTTTAGTAAATAAATATGATGCATATTGCAGCATCAGATAATAAACTAAAGATCAGGATGGGATAAAGCCACTAATTGTGGAAAAATATCAACACAATTGTAAATGTGTGTACATAGCAAAATGAACACCCTTAAGATAATTTTAACAAATTTCGAGGAAGATAATATGAACTTCATGTGATTACAATGAAAGGTTAGACTGACTAATAATGATTAAATTGGAATTAAGCTTATAATAGACAGTCATACATTTCATGGGATAATGAGATCATGAAGCTTTATATATTCTCAAAATCCTTTAACAAATAAATTTCAGAAGAAAATCATATAAGGACATTTCGAAATAGAGAAAATTGGTTTTGAGGTGATTGGTGCCAAGTTCAACTTCAATTGAATTTAGTCAAGATGTTATTCAAAATAGGCAGAGTAGAGATATTGCTGAAATAAATTTTGATTTAAAAATTGGAAGCAAGAATTAGAATTTTTCTGGTAAGAGAAAAATATTTCCCTGAGCATGTATACGATATAACAAGGGTTGATTGCTCACTTTTTTTTTTGCAGAACTATTAAGAATAAATTAACTACACAAAACAAACAAACTAAATTAATTCTACTTCTATTCTAACCATATACATGAAAATGACTAGGTATAGTCATATTTCTAGTGTAACCATTCTCTCATTTTAATTCCTGCATATATGTACAGTTCAAATGTTAGTAACAAAAATACAAATCTAATTGAACTAATAAAATTAAATCTGTAACCAGAATGTACATTTATTATTAACAGCTTATTTACAATCTCCTTCTTTTGAAATGTCTTTTCCAACTGAATTCCAATTGGATCATCAAAACCTGGATGGGTTTCCATTAAGGATTGGAAAATGTTTAAAAGAGGAGATGACAGGCCAGATTGTGGATATGAGCTTTTAAATTCAAAGGCTTGAAATTTTTTTTTAGTGTTATGTGTAAGTGTTAAACTATTAACAATTTTCCATGAAGAAAAACTTTCCAAACAATTTTCAAATAGGCTAATGAAAAATGGAGGGAAATTTGTTAAATAATATGGAAAATTATCAATTGGACTAGATTGCTGGCCAGATTGTAAAAATACATTCTCTTTTTGACACTGCCTTTTGGAAGATAGAAACTTTTGATAAAACATTAACATTGATTGAAATTGAAATATTAATAACTTTTTATGTTCATGATTATAATATGAAACTTCAATTTCCCAATAGGGCAATGCATCAATTGAGTGTTCACTATTTAAATGCTCAATATGCTAACATAGTGTGTCAAAAATTTGAAAAATAAAATCAGAAAACAAATCTAAATTTGAACAAAATAAGTATGAAAGAAAAAATAAAATGAAATCCTTATTTGCACTGTCAAACCAGGAGGTAACTCCTCAAATCAGAATGTGTATTAGCTGAAGAATGTACATGTATTTATTCATGGAGGTGAGGCTATTGGGATTCATCTCCCAATGACTCTTGGCCTTCCTTATTTCCTAATATTATTTATTATACAATATTACATATCCACACCCAACCCTTAGGATTAGGTGTCAACATCCCCCCCTTTAATCCGAAGGGATGTTGGTGAGTCCAAGTATTGATCTGAACTTTTCAAACTTTTCTCTGCCAAGTGCTTTGGTGAAGATATCAGCGGTTTTCTCATTTGTGGAACAGTGATGTAGATGGATGGTTTTGGCCTCAACATGATGTTGAATTAGATGGTATTTTATATTGATGTGCTTTGTTCGATCATGGAACTTTGGGTTCTTGGCCAACTTTATTGCAAAATTGTTGTCTATCATGAGTGGTGTGGAATACATTTGTTTCATCTGCAAATCTTCCAAGATTTTCCGAAGCCACACAATTTCCTTTGTTTCTTCAGCTGCAGCCACATATTCTGCCTCGGTCGTGGAATCTGTTGGAACTGACTGTTTGCGTGATCTCCATGAGACATCTCCTGATCCAAGACTCATGGTGTAACCTGTAGTAGACACCCCTGTTTCTTTGTCGCCATCAAAGTCTGAATCAGAGTATCCGATCAAGCTGAAGTCGCCTACCTGTGTATATTTGAGTCCAAAGTCTTGAGTCCCCTTCAAGTACCTTAACACTCTTTTTGCAGCAAACCAATGTCCTTCACAAGGTTTTTGCATGAACCTTGAGAGGATTCCAATAGCAAATGAAATGTCAGGTCTTGTGGTGGTCAGGTAGATAAGACTTCCTATAAGCTGTCTATACTTAGTTGCATCCCCGAATTCCTTCCCTTCAATAGATGTGAGCTTCAAGTTTTGTTCCATTGGAGTGGTTAAGGGATTACATGCATCCATGCCAAACTTGTTCAAGAGATCTCTAATGTACTTCTTTTGAGAAAGAAATATAAATTTAGGATGTTGAATTACTTCAATACCCAGATAGTAATGAACATGGCCCAAATCAGTCATTTCAAAACCTTTCTTCAATTCTTTCTTCATGGATGCAATATAGCTCTCATTGTTCCCTGTTATCAAAAGATCATCTACATATAAAACTGTTTTTCCAACTTTCTTAACAAACAAAGTTGCATCATCAAGATCAAGATGTTTGAAGTCAAGTTTCAGAAGATGCTCAGTTAATTTCTCATACCAGGCTCGTGGTGCTTGCTTGAGGCCATACAAGGATTTTATAAGCTTGCAAACTTTGTTTTCTTGACCCTTTACCACAAATCCTTCTGGCTGGGAAATATAAACTTTCTCCTCTAGATCTCCACTCAAAAAAATTGTTTTTACATCCATCTGATGGACTTTCCATCCATTCTGAGCTGCTAGGGCAAAGAGAGTTCAGATGGTGGTCCATTTTGCTGTGGGAGAAAAAGTTTCTTCATAATTGATTCCTTCTTTTTGTACAAAACCTTTTGCCACAAGCCTAGCCTTGTGCTTGTCAAGTGAGCCATCTGATTTATAATTGTTCTTGTAGACCCACTTACAGCCAATTGGTTTCGTTCCCAAAGGTGGATCAACCAGCTTCCAATTGCCATTCTTTATCAAGGCATCATACTCCTTTTGCATCGCTTCTTTCCATTCATCATGAGAAGCGGCTTCTTTGAAGGAAGTTGGTTCATTATCTGTAGACAAACTCAATTCACAGTTATAAGCAATATCCATATCAACAGGAGAATCAAAATTATCTACATCACCTTCGATTTGTTGAGTGGAACTTCTTGTTCCTGTTTTTCCAACCTCATTAGGATGAACATTCTCCAGTGTCTTTGTTAGCCATTTGGGAGGACCTCTTTGAGATGGCCCAGGCTGGTCATTTGACTGAGTTGGGATTGATTTAAGATTCAATCTCCCAATTCTGTCAATCACATCATCCAATGTGTCATCCGTGGTTGTTTCTTCATGTGGGGGAGAGAGTGCTTCAGGACATGATTCCACAGTTTGATTCAATATCGGAATCCCCCCTTCAAGATGTGGAATCTAATTATCAAATTCTTGGAAAGACTTTGCATGTGTGAATCTATCCAGGTGATCAAGTTGCTACTCAAAAACCTTGTCACTCTTGGAAGACTCAAGAAATATGACATCTCTTGCTATTACAAAATTCTTATTTGCTTCATCATAGAGACGATATCCTTTGGAGGTATTGGAGTACGCCAAGAAGATACATTTTCGACTTCTAGCACCAAGTTTGTTCCTTTAACCCTTGGGTATCAAGGCATAACAGGTGGACCCAAAGACCCTGAAATTATTTACCGAAGGAATGTGGCCATGCCACATTTCAAAAGGAGTTTTTTTTCTAAATGAACTTGAAGGACACCTATTCTTTATGTAAACAGCACATAGAACTGCATCAGCCCAAAACATCAATTTTACATTCTTGAAAAATAACATGGAGCGAACCATATTTAAAATAGTTCTGTTCATTCTTTCAGCTACACCGTTCTGTTAGGGATTATATGGCACAGTTGTTTGATGTTTGATTCCATGTTGACGAAGAGAATTTTCAAATTCGTTTGAAGTGTATTCTTTTCCATTATCAGTACGTAGAGAGCCAATATGAGTTTGTGCATCATTTTCAATCCATGCATGAAAATTATTGAATGTTTGAAAAGCATTAGACTTGTTCTTCAATAAGTAAATCCAACACATTCTGGTGTAGTCATCAATAAATGTCATCATGTATTTATTTCCATTTGCAGAAGCAATAGGCATAGTGCCACATAAATCTGAATGAACAAGCTCAAGTTTTCTATGTGCTCTGGAGTGTGAATCATGAAATGGCTGTTTGTTATGCTTTCCTAGAATACAAGCATCACATTCCTTAGGTTTTCTAGGAATTGTAGGAAGTCCATTAACACCATTTTTCTTCAACAAACGAAGGCTTTCGTAGTTTAAGTGTCCAAATATAGCATGCCATAAAAGACTTGATGGGAATGTACCTTCATCATGATGTGAACTGAATGCAAAGTTTTGAGCATGAGCAGATGAACCTTTCAGCTTCAAGAGTCTCCCTTCTTCTATTCCCTCCATGACAAGTGAGTGATCTGATGCTTTTCTGACCTCTGCCTTGCCATCGAACAAGTGAATGGAGTGTCCTTGCTGGTGGATTTGGACCAGGGACAACAAGTTTCTCCTCAACTCAGGGAGGTATAGAACCTCATGTAGAATATGATCTGGAAGACCAGGCAGTTTAAGCTTGACTGTGCCAAGCCCTGATGGCTTGAGTTTGGATTTATCTGCGAAATATACTGCTCCATCAACTTTGTCAGTGAATTCTTCAAAAAAATATTTTCTAAATTTCATGTGACATGTTGCTCCTGAATCTAGCAACCAATCATCTCTCCATGAAGTAAATGAAACATCAAACAAGTCTTCAGTTACTCCATTGTTACAATGTGCTAGTACATAATGAGAAGATTCAGGTGCTTTACCTTTGTCTTTGTCATTAGTTTTACCTTTGTCTTGATTTCTTTGCTTCTCAATTTTCTCCCAAGGTGTTCTGCATTTGGATGCATCATGTCCATCTTTATTGCAACGTGTGCAATGAAGATTGGATTTGTCAGATTGTCTGCCCCCCCTTTCTGTGAAGTTTCTTCTTCCTCTTCCTCTTCTACCACCTCTTCCTCTGGATGAATCTAGAGCATGACTCTTTTCTCTATGTGCCAAGTATGCAGCCTCTTCGGAAGACGAATGGACTGTCATCTTCCCGAAATCTTTCTCTCTTTCTGCGAACTTTTTCTCAAGTGTATCAAAGGTGATATGCTCAAGGTTCCCACTTGCTTGCAAAGACTCAAGATAATGTGATTAAGTCGTATATAATGCCTTAACATATGCTATGAGAGGTATGTCCATTTTTACACCAGTGCTATCAATATCATGCATGATAGATCTAAATTCTGAAGCTAAAGCAAGGGGATCATCATTCTTCATTTCAAGACTGAACAACTTAATCATCAATTGAACATTTTCTAATTCTGAATGTGAGTCATAGAGTTCTTTTAGCTTGCTCAAGGCATCATAGGCATTTGAGAATGATGAAATATGGCGACTCACCTCTTCAGTTAAGGAAGCTGCAATCAAGGCATAGGCCTTGCAGTTCTTGTTTTCCCAAATGGCGAGCTCTTTGTTTTAAGTGGGCTTTGCTGGTGGATTTCCTTCTTGTCCTTCACAGATTCCTTTCCACAACTCATTAAAAATGAGTGTGTTTTTAATCTTCCGGGACCATTCAAGATAGTTCTCTTTGCCAGAGAGAACCACCCCAACAATAGAGATGAGAGAAGGCATTGGTTTGCTGGAAAAAATTCTTTTGAAGAGGAAAATTTTTTCTAGAAAATCTTCAATTCTGGAAATTTACTCAATTAAAGGGGACAAAAAATCTTTGCTAAAAAAAGAAGACTGAATTTTGCACCAAAAATATATATATATATATATATATATATATATATATATATTTTGTGTTTGAAGAAAAATTGTATTGAAAGCATGGTGGGGCGGGTATTATGACTGAGGGGAAGCGGTATTGAATACTATGAAGGGCGGTATGGAATGTTATATGAGGAGGGTGGTATTGTTAAATATGAAAGGGGGCGTGAATATATATGACAAGTGGTATTATATGGACAGCGTTGTATCAAAAATGGAAAGGCAGTATTGTGAATGTATGAAAGGGGCGGTATAGTTAAATTATAGTGGTATTATATAGTGGAGGGTGGAAATGATATTGGCAGCGCTGGGAGAGAGCGGTTTTATTTATGGTAATGTGTTGTATTATGAATATGGCAAAGCGTTGTATGGAATAGCGTGGGCGGGATCGGTATTATGGAATAGCGTGGGCAGTACAGCGCTGGAGGAAGGCCGATGGGCAGTATAGATTATAGACAGGAGTAGTGTATACAAACAGCGTGGAATTCTCACCTTTAAACTACAGCATGGAGGGCGTATGGTATTATCTATGCAGAGGGCATATGACAAAGCGATAATGAAGGTGGTATACGGTGGAATGGAGTATGGTGGGCGGTATTATATGCAGTGTATAAGTGCTAAATGGAGTATGGTGGGCGGAGAGGGCCCGTGGCACAGTGAGCTCTTCTCTCACGCAGTATATGACTGTATTGCAAGTATATAAAACGTATTAACTGTAATGGAGGAGCTGGGCATTGTAAGATGAAGGGATGGTTTGCAGAGTTGAGTGGGGCGTAGTGAAAGCAGAGGGGTAGGCGGGTTATGAATTGTGAACAGTCAGATGACAACGTATTACAACTGTGACTGTATATATGACTGTAAACTATCTGTGTTTAATGGGAGCGGTATCGTGGTAAGAACTAAACAGTGCGTTATAGCAGTGAATATGCAGTGGAGGGCGCAGTGATATGAGGGGGCGGGGAGAGATAGTAATGAGGGGAAAAAATGGGAGTGAGGGGGGTATGCAGAGGCGTGGAGAAATGGGGTAAGGGATGTAAGTGCAGATGGGTAGGTGAGGGGAAGAGGGGGGCCATAAGGCCAGAAACTGGAAAGAGGGGAGGCCGAGAGGCCGTTTAAAAAAAAAACTAGAATGTCAGAGATGCAGGACTGCAGAATTGCAGAGTGGCAGGTATCTGCTGGAGCTGCAAATTGCAGAATTTCAGGGACTGCAAATTGCAGAATCTTCAGGAGCTGCAAATGTTAGAGCTGTGCATAAATTGCAGAAAAAAAATGAAGAATTACAGTATATAGCATCAATTTAATGGAGCAGCAAAAATATACATAAAAGCTGACTGAGCAAAGGAATGAGGGAGTTACACCACAGGAAAAAATGCCAATAGTGGGACTGGATCTGATACCATGTCAAACCAGGAGGTAACTCCTCAAATCAGAATGTGTATTAGTTGAAGAATGTACATGTATTTATACATGGAGGTGAGGCTATTGGGATTCATCTCCCAATGACTCTTGGCCTTCCTTATTTCCTAATATTATTTATTATACAATATTAGATATCCACACCCAACCCTTAGGATTAGGTGTCAACAGGTACAACTAATGTTACAGCACAATTGGGATTGTTTTGAAATAATTTTTTTTTCACAAGGATTGGCGAGAATAATGGAATTTGAATAATTGCCAATTCCAACTTGTGAATTAGAAAGAGAATTATGATTATGAGTAGGAATGGGAGTTTGATCATGATATGAATCATAAATTGGAATTTTTTCTTGAATGGTGAAATCATGAAGATAATTTGCTGTTCCAAAATGAGGATTGGTTGGAATAATTTCTAAATTTAAATGTTCCTCATTCGCATATGTTATTTGAATTTTATCATGAGGATTCTCTTGAGAAGAATAGAAATCAACATCCTTGATGTCAGAATAATTATCATAAATGACTTCACAATATTATTTAGAATTCCCTTCGATTTCGTGCAATATATCAAAACAAGGAGGAATAAAAAATTCATGTTCATTAATGGCAAAAGAATGATCAATAATTGCTTCTCTATCTTGATAAAAGTTTATTAGTAATTCATTTAGATCATCCTCTTTATTTTTTGAAATATCATTAATACCAAAAGGGGAGAAATTACCAACATTAAAAATATCAGGATAAAGGGAAAAATGAGAATAAGAAATAATGAATTCAAAATTTTCTCTGTTCGAGAAATCTTGTGTGCTTTTTTCACTATAAAATTTAGATTCTAGATCATTCCTTTGTATACTCATACTTTCTTGAAGAAGGTTGCTTTGTTGCTCTGCTTTCAACATTTGTTCATCATGAAAAAATTCAGAAATTTGTACAACAGTTTGCATTTTATTATTTACTTTGATTGCTGCTTGCACGTGTTGATTTGCGATCTGATTTTTTGAATTTAATGTAGAGGAATTTTCAGATTTCAAGGCAGCACTTTCTCCAAAATTGATGCTATGTTCTTCTTGCATTTGAATAGAAATATTTTCCAAGCTTTGTAAGACCACTTCACCATAATTTATTTGCACATCGATATTGGAATTCTCATTTATGTTAGAAGGGGATGGAACAAAGCTTGAACTAATTTCATATGGATTGGGAATGGGGAGAAAAGAGCAAATATATTCAAACCAATCTAATGATTCTTCTTCCGTATGTTTATCTTCAACTTTAAATCTTAAACAATTTAAATGAAATCGAATATTAAAATCTCTAACAGACTCATTTTCAAATCTTTGTAGATATTCAATTTCATCGCATACCTGTTCATAATTGTATCTGTCAAATTTATAAATGAAAAGTGTAACAGATTGATCCCAATTGTAAATTTAGGCAACCAGAAGAACTCTACAACAGTTTCTAGCTTTTGCTGCAAATGTGAGAGTAAAAATTCTACATAAAATTCCTTCATCAATTTCTTGAAAATCATAATTTGAAACATTTTGAATAAATTAAAAGACATGACTAAAAGCAAAAGAATTTTTCTTACCATTATACTTTACTAGAGACAAGAGTGTTACCACTTCGGGTGGAGTATTGGAAGATGTACGTCCATGTATACAACTCCAAATTGGAAGTTTAAGAGGAGCCATCGTGATTTAAATAAAATGTTAAAATTGAAAAGACTCCAATAGACAACAAGTTTCAGGCCATCCTTCTAGCGCCAAAAATGTTGAAGCCTCGAAAATCACTGCTACAACATTGAGGGATAACCACCCAGTCTAGACCTTAATACAACTCCTTTTCCATTTATGATAGTGGCTCCGACTGGTTTAATTAGGTCCAGTTACCTTTTCCCTATCGCTATTGGTTTATAATGTATCCTTAACTACCAATTGACAGAGATATCAGATCAATTCTTCTTGTTGATCAGACAAGAGAATGACCCTTAAGCTGATTTGGGTTCAGCCAAACCACAACTAAGATTTTTCCTCTTCCAGAAGAGGACTTAAAAGAATATAGAACTTAATCTAAATGCAAACTTATTCTATAATGCAAGCAAAAGAAACTAATCTAAATCATATCTCAATTAGGTAGATATAGATCTAACCCAACTAAGAGCAAGATAATTAAATAATGAGAATTTAAATATGTTTGGCTTTAAATAAATGTCAAGCTAACGAAGAAATTCAATTAACTCACATTTATGAATACCAAAACACATTCTATTGAGACCATTTAACTAAAATAATAAATCAACAACACTCCGGAAGAAATTCACAAAAATGAGATCGATTGTCAAATCAGTCAAGCCAATAATTAAACAATAATATGTGGAAAAAATTCACAACACATTACTATTTAATAAATCATTTTTATAAGACAGATTTTTGAGTAATGGTTACTCAGAAATCATAGTTTAATTCATAAGAGCATATATACATAACAATTTGAGACAAATTATCCATATCAACAGAAATGCATAAACATGAATAAAATGAAACAACAATTTTATTAACATAAAAATGAAACTAGTATTTGATACAGAAATGCCAAAAATACTAGTTAATTGAATCTGCTTCTCTGATCCTGGTCTCTAACAGTACTTTACATTACTTGAATTATTGCGTTCAAAACTAGAGCTGCAGAAATGCAAACTCTGCCCATCATACATAACTAAAGACATAAAGAAAAAATACTCATTAATATTCAGATCTGAAATTTTCTCTCCTCCCCATCTACGACTCTAAATTCCTATTACAGAAATGCTTTTAGAAGTCTGGAATTGCAGAGGAGAGCAGCCCCATTTACATTTTGTAATCTGCAATTTATAATCTTTCCAAAAGTATTTTGAGAAGATAGTTTGTTGAAGAAAAATCTACCCAATCCAATTTTATTTGCTCAAAAATTCCAATCTTTGATTGCTGGAGCTTTCTCATTGATTGAGATCTTTTTCTCCATATCCCTTCTATTGTTTTTCCTGCAAAAAAGAAATTAAAATAAATTAATATGCAACAATAAAATCAAAATATTATCTCTAACATTAAAACAAATGCAATCAAATTCTATTTAAATAAATAAATAACAAAGAAATTTGAGCTTCTTATTGATGTCCATAATGATTTTAATTAACCAAGGATATTATTGATGCATAAATCTGCAATTAGAAGAGGCTTCGGCAAATAAAAATGAAGAAAACAAAACTCAGAAAATGATTTTGTTTTAGAAATTTGGAGCTTGATTTTCTGCCTAATTTTTGACCCAATAAATGACCAAATATGTTAGTGAAACCTCCTCAGAAATGTTCTCCTTGATTTTCTCTTTCCAATGAGCTTTCCTGAGCCTCATTTGGCCAAGTAAAACTCAATTTATGAGCCTCCAAAGTTGATAAGTCAAATATGATATAAATCTGGAAATTTTGTTGTTGGGTCAAAAAAAATCAGAATTTTAATTAAAAATCTAATCCTAAATTAAATTCTAATTATCTAATAATTAATCCTAATTTAATTTTTAATCATAAACTAAACTAATTATTTAAATTAATATTAATATAACTAAATATAATTAACTAAACAGATTAATCTAATTAATAATTAATTATAATTTAATTGAATTAATTATATTTTAAATGTTAATTAATCTGATTTAAAAATAACTAAACTAACACTAAACTATACTAAACTAAAAATTATGCTAATATTAAAACTAACACTACATTAATTTTAATCTAAAATTTAACATTAACATAATATTAAATTAGTACCTCACTAACATTAATATATACTAACTTAATCCTAAAATTAACCTGAAAACTAACATATCACTAACTTACAGTAACACTACACCTACTACTAATAGTCCACTATACTAATATAAAACTAACATTACACCTATAATAAACTAATATTACACCTACTTTAAAACTAACGATAACATTATATTATCTTAAAACTAACACTTCATTATAAAACTAAAGCTCCACTACTACTAATGTTAATACTACTTACCATAACGTTAATACTAACAAATACACATCGCATCAGCATGTCACAACTCATCGCATCGAAAAAGTGAAGGTTATTGGGGTTTATAAAAACTGCTCTGATGAATACTTCCGATGCGATATACTTGTTATTAAATCAATACTAAATCTACCACTAACATATACTATCCTTACCGTTTACTCATATGAATGAGTTTGAGACTTCAAAGCAACGGATGACTTATGTGGCTTGATTCTTTAACCATTGCACATCGGCGATCATGGAAAGAGGTCATCGGGGTGTGTAATCAAAACTTCCGATGCGATGGAATGTTTTATTAAAACTTCCGATGCGATGGAATGTTTATTAAATCCTCCGATGCGATAAATTTGTTATTTAATTTTTTATTTTTTTGTTTTTTATTTTTATATTTATTTTTTATATTAAATTTTAATTTAATTAATTAATAATAAAATAATTAATTTAATTAATTTAAAATTTAACGTTAAAAATTATTTTTTTGTTTTGGTTTCATTTTATTGATCTAAACTGATGATTTTCCTATCTAAATTACAACCACTTTGTCATTTTTGAATTTTTCGAGATTAGTAATTTATTTGAAAATTGGAAAATTAGAATAAATGACTGAAATCTCGATGCTTTATAATTTGGATGTATAAGTAAAAAAATGAAAAATGTTAGTAATAAATAACTACGGGTTAATATTTAAAATAAATACATTATTGAACTAATTTATTAAAAAAAATGGAATATTGTACATTTTACGCCTTTTTTAACCTAGGCGACATAATTGATTAGACTTCAAAGGAGTGCTATTTACAAACCGTTTGATCAAATGAGGCGAAACAAGCGTCAACAAGAAGCTTATAAAAAATATATTTCAACTAAGAAATCAAAACAAGAATCTAAAAAAAATTAGAAATTAATAAAATCGTAAGATAATTAACTTAATAAAAATCCTAAAATATGTTTAGCCAAAAATTTTTATAGAAAGGGTTTCCATCATTTGATGTGAATAAGTTAAAAATGGGGGGATTGTTTTACTGTACAAAAGTTACAAAGATCACTTATATCTTTGTAAGAATTCCCAACTAAAACAAAATATTCTTTTGGAATTGCACACTTCTCCCTTGTAATAAATCAACATTGGGAGGAGATTTCAATGTATTTTATCATAGGTTTACATAAGTCCAAAGGAAAGAGTCTCATCATGGTGATAGTTGATAGACTTACTAAGTATGCACACTTTTATGAATTATCTCATCCATTTAAAGCAAGTACGGTTGCTACTGTCATTATGGAAACAATTCAAAAGCTACATGGAAACCCGAAGATTATTGTAAGTGACAGAGATCCCATTTTTACAGGAAATGTTTGGATGGAATTATTTTATTTTTTGGGTACTAAACTAGCTCATAGGTTATCTTATCATCCTCAATCTGATGGTCAAACTAAAATAGTGAATAAATGTTTGGAAGGATATCTTCGTTATTTTTTATCTGAAAATAAAGCACAATGGGTCAAGTGGTTACCTCTCTGTTTTGGGAAATAACTCCCTAGAGGTCGTTGGGTCAGAAACCTCCACAGATCGGGGCATACTATTCAAGAAGGACTCACACAACCAAACTTGTACGCTAAAAACTAGATATTATCGGTTGTAAAACTCACTCGTAGATCCTACGTTTGATGTAGATCCCGCGGGGTCTAAACCCCCAGCAACTCTTCTTCCTCTTCAACCTGAAAATCAAGAAGAAGCGTGCATGGAAATCTAGTTGTACAGCATATATCTTTCCTGAATGTTAGTATAATCCATGTGAAACATCATATAAACAATAATAAATTTTTAATTAACAGTCTTTTCACATATATAAGCAGATATTAACACGTGAATTCGAAAACAAGATGGTTCTTCTTCATTACGAACAGCATGTACAATAATAGAAAGGTGGAGAGATCACCTGAATCCTTCCACGATCTTCGAACAGACCATCGTCTGGATCCGTCCTACCCTTGCCTCGCTAGGATTCTTCCAAGACTTGTGCACACGAGATGACATATAATCTGATGAACATCTCCAGGAAACAAGAGTTTCCTATAAATACTTGGGAAGTTCAGGAGGCATGGATAATTAGACTTGAATTGGACTCCAACAGAGTATAATGTCTATAATTTTTCTCCCTCCCTTAGGCCATGCATATGAGGGGCTTTTATACTCCCTCAAATTAGTTTCAATCAGTTGGAAACAGTTGGCCACGGGCTGGGGTGGTTGAATTACAGGAATAACCATCAACCCAGCCTCGAAAATAGGGTTTTTATATATATTTTTAATGATTTTAATGGCATACACGGAAAAGTATCTCTGGACTCGCGTATACACGAGGAAAAGTCTGGGCATATCCGCGTATGGGTTTTGAAACACTGTTTTTTCTGAACTTTTATTCAAGTCTGTGGGAAAGGGTGCCCAAGGCCAAAGAGACAATCATGAATCACATGAGGGTGAAAAATGATGCTATAACAGATGCTCCCTAATATATGAGGTCAGAAGTGGTACATGATGGTCGAAATGTATTATGTGCATAGAAAGAACTTTGCAAAGACAAGAGAGGACTTCACCAGATTTCAGCCTGCCAAAAACCAATGAAAGAAAACAGAGAGTCAGCTCATGTTTGAGGCGGGCATACCCATGCTCAGTCAAAAATATATCCATATAGAAAGTACAGAATAGATCCAGAATGTATACAAGTATAGCTGAACTGAAAGTACGCAATGAATCATCTGAGCACGGCCTGGAAGTACAAGGCGGAATCAATGTCCAAGTATCACATATAGAAAATTGATCAATGATGCTGAAAATAGATGTCTGATCACAAAAGTAACAGAATCTCCAGGTACCAAATCATAAGGGGTGGAACACATGGTACAAACACGCAACTCGGGAGGCAACATATAGGATGCTGCCGTACTAACACTGCAACATATAAGGGTGGACGACATCACTGGCAGAAACTGAATGGACTGTCAAAAGTGAACCGAAAACATGTTGACGCAACCCGAGGTCTTCACCATGTTAGAAAGTTATATATTATGGAGCAATGAAACATATAAAATATGCGAAAAATACAAGCACAAAAAACACATAAAACTAGAGAGACACAGATATATGTGGTTCACCCAGTTTGGGCTACGTCCACCCCGAACAGCCAGTCCTTCCTTTCTATTATCCAGCAAAAATGAAGAGACAAAACCTACAACAGATCTGTTGTAATATCCTCTGTTCTCTCTCACAGTCTCCCTCTCTGTTTCTCGCTCCGAGAATACACATACATTGCACAGCCGCAATACAATACCCTCATATATACAAGGGGGTTGCCTTCTAGGGAAAAAAAAACCCTAATCTAGACATAACTTCTACCGTCAGATCATTTGCCTAATGAACGGCCCAGATTGACTAGAAATTACTATACTTTTACAAGGAAATTTTACATTTGTTTTTAGCTTCGGGGGCGCTGCCCCTGAAAGCCCCCGCCAGGGGGGGCTCCGAAAAGCGTTGTCGCCCCCCCCTGGACCCCCCACGGCAGCGATTAATTACGGGCGGCGTTGCCGCCCCTTTTAAGGTACAGGGGTCCAATGCTGTGATACAAAGTAAACAAGATAATCAGGCTCCACACCCAACAATCTCCCACTTGGAGACTGATTGTAGCAACTCCACCGCTGCTTCATTTGCTGGACAATGACTCCTCTTTGGACATGGCTGTTCCTCATCTTCATCGTCATCCTTGAAGACCAATTGAAACTGAGCATGTTCTCAGTTTCTCCCTGGTTACAAATTTTGTTAGCATATCTGCAGGATTCTGGCTAGTGTGTATCTTTTCCAGCTTCAACTCTCCATCTTACAATACTGACCATATGAAATGGTACTTGAGATGTATGTGTTTAGTCCTGGAATGAAATGTTGAGTTCTTTACAAGATGAATAGCACTTTGGCTATCACTGTATAGTGTGCCCATATCATGCTTCTTACCCAATTCATCCATAAACCTTTGTAACCAAATCATTTCTTTACTAGCCTCTGTAGCAGCAACATACTCGGCTTCTGTTGTTGAAAGTGCAACAACACTTTGGATTTTGAAACCCAACTGACAGCTGTTCCACCTACAGTAAATACATATCCTGTAGTGCTCCTCCTGTTATCTCTGTCACCTGCCATATTTGCATCAACATATCCGTGTAGAGCAATGTTTGAACCACCAAAGCATAATGCTTGATTTGTGGTACCTCTCAAATATCTGAGAATCCATTTTACTGCCATCCAATTTTCTTTTCCTGGATTATTCATGTACCTGCTTACAACTCCCACTGCATGTGCAATATTAGGCCTTGTGCAAACCATTGCATACATTAAGCTTCCAACTGCTGATGCATATGGAACTTTAGACATATAGTCCATTTCTTCTTGGGTCTTGGGGAACATCTCCTTACTAAGTTTGAAATGGCTAGCAAAGGTGTACTAACTGGTTTTGCATTCTGAATATTAAATATTTTCAACACCTTTTCTATGTACTCATTCTGAGACAGTGTTAATTTGCGATTTTCCTGTCTCTAGTTATCCTCATACCAAGGATTTGTTTTGCAGCTCCCAAATCCTTCATTGCAAATGAATTTGCCAATTTTCTTTTGAGCACATTTATTTCCTGCATGTTATACCCTGCAACAAGCATGTCATCTACATACAATAACAATATAATATAGCTGCCATCATTTTGCCTTTTTAGATAAACACAATGATCAGAGTGACATCTAGTATAACCTTGTTCAGACATAAACTTGTCAAATTTTAGATACCACTGCCTTGGAGCCTTTTTTAAGCCATACAAGCTCTTCTTTAACCTACACACCAATTTTTCTTTCCCTTTTACCTCATATCCTTCTGGTTGTTGCATGTATATCTCTTCCTCCAAATCTCCATGGAGAAATGTTGTCTTTACATCTAACTGTTCAAGATGTAAATCTTTCGCTGCTACTAGACTTAAGATAGTTCTAATTGAATTCATCTTAACAACAGGAGAAAATATTTCATCAAAATCAATACCTTTCTTTTGTGCAAACCCCTTCACCACAAGTCTAGCTTTGTACCTCTGTTTCCCTCCATCTTCTTCCTTCAGCCTGTAAACCCATTTATTCTGCAATGTAGTTTTACCTACAGGCAACCTGACTAAGTCCCAAGTCTAGTTATGCATTAAGGAGTCCATCTCTTCTTCCATGGCTAGCTCCCACTTCTTCATACTTTCAACCTACATTGCTTCTTCATAACATTCAGGTTCACCAAAATCAGTCAACAATAAATAATATAATGAAGGAGAGTATCGTTTAGGGGGTCTACTTATCCTGGTAGATCTTCTAACACCACTTTCAGGTGTTTGAGGTGCCTGCTGCTGTTGTGGTGGTTGTTGCTGTTGTGGTTGTTGATTATTATTATTTTCAGGCACCTTTACTTTTTCAGATATCTCATCAAGAACCGCGTATTCCTTGCTTTCTTTTTCCTGTTTCTTTTCCTGCAACTGATTCTTATACAAGACCTTTTCATTGAATATTACATCTCTACTCCTAATGATTTTGTGATTTTCATAATCATATAAGCGATAACCAAGATCATTAGCACCATATCCAATAAAGGTACATTTCTTTGATTTTTCCTCAAGCTTTGTTCTGTTTTCTTTATTAATATGGACAAAGGCCTCACAACCAAAAGGATTTAAAAAATAGTAGTTTACCTTTTTACCTGTCCATGCTTCCTCTGGAATACCACCACCCAAGGAACTTGAAGGCCCTCTGTTTATTAGATAAACAACAGTATCTACAGCATCTGCCCAAAATTGTAAAGGTAATCTTGCATGCAATCTCATGCACCTTGCACGCTCCATGATTGTTCTGTTCATCCTTTCTGACACACAATTTTCTTGTGGTGTTCTTGGAACTGTCTTCTCTCTACGAATTCCATGCTCTGAACAGTACCTATCAAACTCTTTGCTGCAATACTCACCTCCATTGTCTGATCTGAGACACTTCAACTTCTTTCCTGTCTCAATCTCAACCAAAGCTTTCCATTTCTTGAAAGTATCAAATACATCATATTTATTCTGAATATAATAAATCCATGTTTTTCTAGTTGCATCATCAATAAAAGTAACATAATAACTAGAGCCACCAAGAGATGATACCTGAGCAGGTCCCCATACATCTGTATGCACAAGCTCCAATTTTTCGCTTTTCTTTTCTTTCCCAACTCTGAGAAATCTGACTCTCTTCTGTTTTCCATAAATGCAATTCTCACAGAAATCCAAATCAACATTCTTCAAACCTGGCAAAAAATTTCTTGAGTGGAGAATCTTCATTCCCTTCTCACTCATGTGTCCGAGCCTATGATGCCATAATGCTGCATCTGCTCCTTTGGAAGTTAAAGCATTAACAGAGTTAGAAATACCATTGCATAAATACAATGTACCAACCTTTTCGCCTTTTGCTATTACCGGGGCTCCTTTGGTGACCTTCCAAGTTTTATCTGTGAAAGTTGTCACACAACCTTCACTGCCTAACTGCCCTGTTGAAATCAGATTTTTCTTCAGATCTGGAACATGCCTTACCTCCTTTAGTAGCCATTGGTTTCCATTCTGTTGTTTTACAAGAAATTTACCCATTCCAACAATTTTACAGGGTTTATCATCACCCAAACGAACTTGTCCCAAATCTCCTTGAACATAGTCATGAAAATATTTCTGATCAGGTGTGGCATGGAATGAAGCCCCTGAATCTACAACCCAAGAATCAGTAACATTTTCGAAAGAAAGAATTAAATCATCTTGTAACACATCACCTGTCACATTTTCTTCATGATTGTTTTCTTGATGTGTGTCTCCTTCTTTTCCCTTCCGAGATCTACAGTCTTTCTTTAGGTGTCCATTCTTTCTGCAATTCCAGCACACTATCCCCGATCTGGACATAGATCTGCCTTTCCTTTATTTACTGCGATATCCCGAACTCTTTCCTCTTTCCATTCTTCTTCCCCTAGACTCTGCACTCAAAGCATTACCTGATGTCTCACCGGAGCTTTTCCATCGCATTTCCTCGCTAAGGATAGCACCAACAACATCATCAAACTTTAAAGTACTAGATCCAGAGAAAGAGTTACTAATGGCCATAACTAAACCATTCCAGCTTTCTGGTAATGAGCACAGGAATAACAGAGCTCTAAATTCATCATCAAAGTTTACCCCTACAGAACTTAACTGACTGGTAACTGTATTAAATTCATTTAAATGGTCTGCAACAGATCCACCTTCCGACATCTTCATATTAAATAGTCGTTTCATAAGAAATACCTTGTTTGAGGCTGAGGGTTTTTCATATATTTTCACCAACGTCTGCATCAAACCCTCTGTTGTTGTTTCCTTCGAAATATTGAAGGTGACGGATGCCGCAAGGCACAACCGTACTGTTCCGAGTGCCTTTCTATCGAGAATGTTCCATTCCACATCTGTCATGGCCGCCGGCTTCTTTGTTTTTCTGCTCAATGGTAGGTACAGATATTTCTGATACAGATAATCTTGCATCTACATCTTCCACAACGAGAAGTTTTGGTCATTAAATTTCTCAACCCTAAACTTACCATCATCCTCCATTGCTCCCACTCGAACCAGGAACCCTTCTTTCCTGCGAGCTTATCAGCCAAATATACCTTCGGCACTGATACCAGTTGTTAGAAAATTATATATTATGGAGCAATGCAACATATAAAATATGCGGAAAATAAAATCACACAAAACACATAAAACCAGAGAGACACAGATATACGTGGTTCACCTAGTTTGGGCTATGTCCACCCCGAACTGTTGGAAATATGATGCAGAGTGTTGTCCTTGATGGCAACCCACTAAATGAAGATGAAGACATGCGACTGTTGACATGTGTTGTCCTTGATGGCAAACCACCTGATGAAGTTATTCTTGACTTGATGGACTTGGTAAATGATGTAAATGATGTTTGTTGACAATATGATGCTGAGTGTTGTCCTTGAAAGGCAACCCACTTGATGAAGATGATGACAACTTACTTAATGAAGTTGTGCTTGAGAGAATATGTTCCTGATGAAGAAAATATGATGTATCTACAGTGTGTACAAAAGGCAATGAAGAAAGGAATTCAGAATGTGCTCAAAATATGATGAAAAGAGTATGTCTCTTTGTATACGCGGATTGGCCTAGGGGAAGTCGCGTATGCACGCAGAAAGGAACGTTCCAAGTAGCGTATGGGCTAAAGCGCTCAAAAAGTGCAAAACCAAGGGTAACCACCATGGTATTGACCCATTGTATTGGGTAATGATCCGCCTAATTGACCCCGTCCAGGTAGTTTTGGGCTCATGGTATTGTTTTGGCCCATGGTATTGAAAAAAGGGGCTCATGGTATTGAAAAGGATAAACCTATATAAGGAGAAGAAATTCATTGTGAAAATCATGAGTGTGGGTGCAAGATGTCTGAGCTTGAATGAATACTTCTCTCTGAAGTAGATCTGAATGGAAAGGGTTACACTTGAAGATAAATTTGAATGTATGATGCACCAATGATGAAGAAGGGGATCTAGATCTGAAATGCACTTGTATCTACTAGATCTGCTTATGGAAGGCCTAGATCTGTGATGAGGCGAACATCTAGGCGAACATCTGTCTGAAGTAAAAGGGTAAATCTGAACTGAATATCTGATCAGAAGAAGTATGCTGCTCTGTAATGATTGAAGAGCTATACGCTACTTTGCCACGGAGGAAGCGCGTATGTACGCGGCTTCGATTAAGTGAAAGCGCGTATGCGCAATGAAATATACACTGAGGTATACGCTGGTTTGTGTGGACGGAAGCGCGTATATACGCGACATAAGTGAAGGGAAAGAGCGTATGCAAACTAGGGTTTGCTGAAGCAAGGGGTATGAAATATCTGATCTGTTCTGCTGTGTTTCTGCTATCTGATCTGTGTTGATATGTATCTATTGGTGATGTATGTTTGTGCTTAAAAGTATGGAAAGGGTCCAGTATGAAAATATGATGAAACGTGGCCTGCAAGTGTTGTTCTATTGAAGTTGTTAGATCCACTGTGAAAATTGATGAAACGTGGTCCAAGGTGGTGCTGAAGGTTGTAGCCTTCAGTCAGGGGGTTGTAGCTCCCTTCCAGGAGAGGCTGGTAAACGAGTCAGGGGGTCGTAGCTCCCTTCAGCAAAGACAGTGTGCTTGACGCGGTGGGTACTGCGTGTTTGGTCAAAAATCTCTTGCTTGACACATATGTTGTAAGATGTTTTCTCTATAATAAAATATTGAAGGTGGCTACGACGGTGGTTTTCTCAGGCACGGGTTTCCACCTAAAAATCCTGGTGTTCATGTGTGATGCTTTGTGTGATGATTTATTCTGTTCTTACTGCACATGTTTACTGCTTCTTGAATATCTGATGAATAAATGAAGGAATGATTTAAGTGAAGAATTAATGACATAATTAGATATCTGTGTATACGCGAGTTTCGTAAAGGGTTTCCGCGTATATACGCAAGTCTGGTTCAGGAAAGTAGCGTATGTGTTTTAGAAGCAAGGAAAAGTGAAAGTTTTGAATATGCAGTAAATACTGATTCACCCCCCCCTCTCAGTATTTTTCCCAACACGAACAGCCAGTCCTTCCTTTCTATTATCCAGCAAAAATGAAGAGACAAAACCTACAGCAGATCTGCTGTAATATCCTCTGTTCTCTCTCACAGTATCCCTCTCTGTTTCTCGCTCCGAGAATACACATACATTGCACAGCCGCAATACAATACCCTCATATATACAAGGGGGTTGCCTTCTAGGAAAAAAAAAACCTTAATCTAAACATAACTTCTACCGTCAGATCATTTTCCTAATGAATGGCCTAGATTGACTAGAAGTTACTGTACTTTTACAAGGAAATTTTACATCTGTTTTTAGCTTCAGGGGTGCTGCCCCCGAAAGCCCCTGCCAGGGTGGGGCTCCGAAAAGCGTTGTCGCCCCCCCTGGACCCCCCACGGTAGCAATTAATTTCGGGCGGCGTTGCCGCCCCTTTTAAGGTACAGGGGTCCAATGTTGTGATACAAAGTAAACAAGATAATCAGGCTCCACACCCAACACACCAATCACTATGGCACAATTATACACAATGGGAATAAATGAGCTGAAGTCGACCATGTGAGAAATCGTTTGATTACTGTTCAATAATGTATACTAATAACAAATGTGAGACGACCCACCAATAATGATAATGAGTGTCAAGGTGTCCCAGTACAATCTAACAAGTGCGAATGATTGAGTTGAAGTCGAACACTTGGAAGAAACTACCAATCAGGAGGCAATAATGAATCCCCACTGTCGATAGCGAAGATTCTGCCACTGATGACTGCAAACCCTAAGGTACTGAAAAAGACTCTAGATCTTATTCCTAGAGCAATGAGTCGGAGTCGATGGGAAAAGATCTGCTGGAAGGAAGGCATTAAGGCATCCCACATCAGTCCAGTGTGAGTGTAACCCGCAGGCCAAGATTTGGAAGGAATCGGATGAAGCAGAGTGACGGAACCAAACCGAAGTACGTTTCTGACATGCACAAGATGAAGCTAGTGCATGGAAGAAATCCTCTAAACCAACCAATAATGAAAGCTGACACAGAGGCGGGATATCCACTGATAGGGTCAAATGGAAATCAAGGTACTGCACGAATCCCAAGTGTGATAATGTATGCCGACGTCGAATACAAGGAAAACCACTCAGTCAAAGACCCATAATGATGATCAAATGTTAAGCACAAGGTCACCTATCAATGATGGAAATAGGGCCAGGGTGCGGCTCTAGGTTTAATCTCAGAGCAATATGTCATAGTTGATAAGAGACAAACCCGCTAGCAAGAATTCAATGGAGACCTTCTCAAACCAGCATGAGCAAAGACTAAACATCTGATGTGATAGAACAAGATACTGACAATACCGGGAAGGCCAACTGAATAATAAGTCAAGAGACACCACAGAATGGTCGACTCTCGTTGAACTTCCCTTGAACAAAAGCACGACTCGTGATGACCATGGCAGTAAATAATGACACTGTATAAGTCTGTTATGAAAGAGGCAAAAAAAAACTCTCCATATGATTGGAAGAGATAACCAACCAGAGGAGGACTGACCAGTGAAACAAGGTAACAACTGAACCTAGGTCAAAACTAAAACCATCCAAAATGAAGGAAATATATAACGGTATGTGCTTTGCTCAAGGGCGGCAAAAAAATACTGTACTCACATCAAATTATGAAGTAACATCCCGTTCCCACTCTTTTTGTCATATTAAATTTTTTTGTCTTTTTCATATAATAAGCCTGAAAAAGAATAAAAGAATGCTATAGTACAATGGATAGAACGAGTATCAGGAAACATATGCACTAGTTCCTGGAATAGGAACCATCCTATGCCTAATGCAAGGTGGCGGAAACTGGTCAACGATACTCAAAGGAATGTTCCATCCATGGGTAATAAGGGTGTCAAGTCGCGATAGCTAAGTGCATGCAATGGTTAACTTGTACAGAAAGTCAAGGTCAAAATATGGCTTAAACATCAAGTCCAAATGAAGTCGGCTGAAGGCCAGGATAAACAAATAGCCAATATTCAATGCAGTAATACAACTCAACAACACCAGGGAGCCTCTAGGGTAATAGCCAGAAAAAATGATAGTGAAGAAGAAGAAGAATGAAGCTTCAACACATAAGTCATGGTGGGACTAAAGAGGACTATCGAGCCTACATGAAACGCAGCATGGGCAACGAGTGCTAGCGAGGAACTAACTAGGAAGCCCATGTAAAGGAAGGCTCTACCACCAAGTCATGATTGAATAATCGGTGAGTGAAATGGCTGAAATACTCATGACCTGATGGGATCGACCCTATGGCAAGTGATCAGAATGGTGGCTAGTATGCAAAATGCAATGGAAAATGGATTTCCTAACCTATATTCCAGTGAAGATCATATACCTGCCATGACAGGTTAGCAGTCATGGATAAAAAAAAACCGGAAAAATATCAACTTTATCAAAATGTACCTGAAAATATACCAATCTTGACACTTACAAGCATCCGGGTTATGCAACTTAAGATAGATTGAAAAAATAGGCATAACAATTTTTTGCAAAAAATTTCAATTTCTGGGCATAAATACACATGTTACCTCATATTTGGTTCATTGTTACTTGCTGATTTGGGAAAAAGAGCTCTGGAGAAAAACCCGCTTTCGTTAAAACAGGATTAATCAGTGGTCAAACTTCGTCGGATCAGTCAAGTAAGCTATTAATCCATCATTATTATCAATTTTTTCCATTAATAGAGTTAAAATTTGGAAATTTCACTGTAAAAAACATTTTTTTTGATTTAGGGCTCTGCGCATACACGAGTTCGTGTGGACGAACCTGTGTATGATACACGACTGTCTGCAAGGGAAGTCGCGTATGCACAGTCCGTGATGTAAAAAATGCATCTAATGAAAAAATAAATGATTTTTTTCAGGATGACCATCAGTTGGAGGGAACGTGAGCATAGTGAAATTGATAATGAAGTGATGCAAGATCAACAATCGCTTGACGTCCTCTTAAATTGCGGATTGCTAAAATTCTTCAAAATGCCAAACATGAAAAGTAACGTCCGGTTGCTTGAAATGCTGGTAAATTACTAGGAACCGGAGGAAGATTGCGTCGTGATAGAAAAAATGCCTATACACATAGAGGTGGAAGACATCTACTTCATTACTGGACTCTCACAGAGGGGAGACCCAGTAGATTTTCACGGCAAGCCTTTGAGAGGGCTTACGGTGGATGACTATGTCCACGTCTACTATGTAGAGGGGTCCAAAAAAGTAGGGACTCAGATTGCTATAAAAGATTTGAGAGATCTGCACATGAAGATTCTCCTGTTTACCATCGACAGGGTAGCAGGATCTGCTTCCTTGCATCAGGCATCCAGGACCGAGATGAGCATAGTTGTGGAATGCCTAGTTCACCTGTATGATTGGTGTACAACTCTGTTAATCAACATGAAGAAACAACTGACCTCCATCTAGAAAGCTAAAACAAATAATTTCGAGTATGGAACCATTTTGATGACATTATTCTTTGAGAAGATTCCTGGGCTTCGACCTAAAGTGATATCCTCCATGAATAGCCCAAGAGACCCAAGAATTGCCCAATGGGCTAATCTGATGAAGAGACTGGGGGGAAGTGAAGTTCCCTGAACCACCTGGGATGACGAGTTCTTCCAATGGTGGGAGGAACACGTCATCACAGTGGAGGACGACCCCTATGCCGAGATGGATTTCCACGGTGATCCAGAACTCATCCTTCCACCTGGCATGGCATGGGGCGCAATCGGTAAGATTGCAATTTTTTAATTATATGATTTTTTGATGATTTTTTCAATATATGTGAAAAAATGTGAAAACAAAACATGTTTTTTGATTCGATTCAAAATGACTTACAATATTATGATGACCATGATACAAATACTGGACCTGTCCGTCCTGAGGGCTACCCACGGCACAAGCGCCGTAGAGGCGAGGCAAATACTGAAGAACCAGGCAAGACCCTCCATGCTATTCAGAGGAACTTGGAGGGTTTGACTCGTCAAGTTCCTATGGCTGCAGTGGAAGATTTACCTGAGGCTATCCAGAGACGGGTAGTGGGAGTACCACTTGACTAGGTGCGATTATTCCGTCGTGTTGCTACTGCAATCGTGTTCTATAAGAACACAAATATTGGGCAGGGGCCACAGGAGTAGATAGACATGATTACTGGATGACAATATATTTTTGATACTGAACATGATCGGGCATAAGCCAAGATTTTGTATGACATAGGGATCCAAAATTTTGTATAATTTTTGAACATCGGATGATATATATATACAACGTTTTATGATGTGATGTGACAAATATAAAAAATGCATGATGTTTTTGATGATTAAATTTAATGTATTGAATGATTAATATGTCAATCAATTGCTTTATTAGCTAATGAGTCTGCCATCCAATTGTCTGTACGAGGAATATGAATGAATGTTAAAAACTGAAATGATTGTTGCAACAAATTTACCCTAAAAAACAACTGGAGTAAGAATGGATCTCGAACTCGATAAGTATTGTTCAACTGTGACACCACCAGCTGGGAGTCCAAGAAAACTACCAATGAATCAACACCCAAATATATGGCCTCTGAGAGTAGATAAATAACTGCAGTGTACTCTGCTACATTATTGGAATGATCTGGATTTATGCAGGAACACAACAGAATAAACATATAACCATAAATATAGAGATGTAGCGGAAATAACACTTCATTTCATTAATATCAAAGAACTGAAATTTGCTTATAGACAGAATGGAAATAAAACTAGCTAGGGCGCTGGTAGCTATCTCTGAGAAGATATGTGGTGACTATAGGCCTCTGAACTGAGTTACAATGAGGCTCGAGGGCCTATTTATTATTGAGAAAACAATGGAGAATCCTAAACATCCAAAAACCTAACCCTAGGAGATGAAGCGCCAAAACTATGGGCCCCATTTGGGTAAATTGGTGTTTCAACTTCCCAGGGACGTAACTTTGGCATACTATCTCCGTTTGATGCACATGATACATCATTAGAAATATCTATCCGAGGACTAAAAATATCGCCACGAATATCATTCCAGAACAGAATGATATTCACTAGACACGCGATGCCCAAAAAACATAGTTTAGGGCCTCAAAACGGCTCCGGAAGTTCAGGACCCAAAAAACTGCTAAAAATAGTAAATTATGCCGAAACTGAAAAATTGAAAGAGACACTGGTGGGGGCCCAAGTGGAATAGGCGGGTGGCAACCAATATCCACCTGGATCATTCCTCCCCCCTTAGGAAGCAATGGTCCCCATTGTGTTAAGTTCCTCCATGAGATGAGGAAATTTCTGCTGAACTTGGTCCCTGGTGAACCACTTTCGTTGGTGCAGGAGTTGGCCAGCTTTGACAACCCGATATAGTTGGATCTTCTGCTGGCGAGTGTTCTTGATTTGCATGTCCATGATGCAATCTGTGGTGGCCTGGTCCATGCAGTCTGGATTTAACTCAGTTGGTGTGAGTTGTTCTGCAATGTCCGAGGTGTCCAGTAGAGGTGGGAAGTAAGGACGAAGGCGATCCACATTGAAGACTGGGTGCAGACCAAGGAATGGAGGAATACTAAGCTTGAAGGCATTGTTCCCTACAGCCTTGGTGATGGTGTACAGCCCGTATCGGAGTGGGCGAAGCTTGCGGTGGGGTCCAGTGAGGCGCTCCTTCTGCAAATGTAGCCATACTTTGTCGCCCACCTGGAAGTTGTGTGGCACCCGGTGTTGATCATGGCGTTGCTTGTACTTCGCATTGGCTCTGTCCAATATATCATGAACTTGTTGGCGGATGTGTTGAATGCGCTCGATGAAGCTACTTGCTTTGTCAACTTCAGACTGGACATGAGCTGAATTGGCCTGAGCAGCTGCAAATGGCATGGCTACGTCAATGGGACATAGTGGCTGGAATCCCAAGCCCACCCGAAAGGGGCTATGGCCGATTGAACTGTGGAGAGCCCGATTATAACTATGTTGTACATAAGGGAGGCTCTCGTCCCATGTGCGTGGATGCTTTGAATTGTGCATGCGCAGAATGTGTACAATCATTCTGTTGACGACCTCTGTCTGGCCATCTGTTTGGGGATGGAAAGCTGTGGACTTGGTGAGCTTTGTGTCCATCATTGACCAGAGGCTGGACCAAAATGTGCCGAGGAACCTGCTATCTCGATCTGATATGATAGACTGTGGGATCCCAAAGTGCACCCATACTCGTTCAAAGAAGAGTTTAGCAGTAGCTTCTGCTGTGATATTCTTCTTATAGGCCGCCATAATGGCCATCTTCGAGAATCTATCAACGACCACGAAAACACAGTCATTGCCATTCTTAGTAGAGGGCAGGCCCGACATGTAATCCATGGAGACAGATTCCCATGGTCAACTAGGGGTAGGTAGTGGAGTATATAGGCCTTGCTTCTTGATGGTCGGTTTGGCAATGGCACAAGCAGTGCAGGATCTGATGTGCTTCTCGACATCCTTTCGAAGGTTCGGCCAATAGAAATACTTCTGTAGTATTGCTATTGTTTTCTCGACCCCAAAATGCCCAGCGACTCGACTGTAGTGTGCTTCCCATATCATCTTGGCACGCTCGCTTGAAGGAACACAAAGGTGTCCCAGGTGACATAAAAGTGCATCTTGGAGGTGAAATTTTGGAACTTGCGTACCCCCCAAGAGTGCCTTGTAAGTGTGGCCGAATTCTGGGTCACTCTCATAGAGAAGCGACCAATCAAAAGTCTCGTGCCCACGAGTTGAGCACGGTGGTGAGCGCCACGATCGGTGGTCGGCTAAGGCAGTCTGCAACATTATTGGTGCTACCCTTCTTGTACTTGATGTTCAAATGAAATTGTTGCAGATATGTGGACCACTTCTGATGGCGATCATTCTGAAACTTCCCTTGTGTCTGTATGAACTGCAGGGGACGGTGGTCTGTGTGGATGATTGTTTCCTTCCCCAAAATGTAATGCTTCCATTGTCGACAGGCTTGCACAATGGAATACATTTCTTTGTCATAGGTGGGATACTTGCAAACTGTCTCAGACAATGTATCACTGTGATATGCCACTGGATGTCCCTGTTGAGTAAGAACTGCCCCAATAGCATAGTTAGAGGCATCTGTCTCGATCTCAGATGGCTGTTGCAAGTCTGGTAATGTGAGAACTGGGGCAGAACAGAGGCGATTTTTCAATTCTGTGAACGCCTTCTGTTGAGGTTCCGACCAAAAGAATTTTTCTCTGGCTCTTCCCTTGGTGACTTGACTCAAGGGCCAAGTGATATGAGAGAATCCCAACACGAATCTACGGTAGAAATTAGCAAGACCTAGAAAGCTGCAAAGCTCTGTTATAGTGGTTGAGGCTGGCCAATCCCGAATGACTTGGATCTTGGCTAGATCCACATGCACCCCCCTTTCATCAATAATGTATCCCAGATACTGAACCTGGGTCATGCCAAACGTGCACTTCTCCAAATTGGCACACAACTTGTGTTTCCGTAGTGTTTGGAGGACCTGTCAGATGTGGTGAAGGTGATCTTCCCAACTCTTGCTGAAGATCAGAATGTCATCCAAGTACACCACTACAAATGAGTTGGTGAATGGCTGCAAGATTTCATCCATCATCCTCATGAAGGTTGCGGGAGCATTCGTCAACCTGAAAGGCATGACTAGCCATTCAAAAAGGCCTTCCTTAGCTTTGAAGGCAGTCTTCCACACATCAGAGGGTTCAATTGGTACCTGGTGATACCCAAACTTCAGGTCGATCTTACTGAAATATTTTTCACCTTGGAGTTGGTCCAGAAGGTCATCAATCCGTGGGATTGGGTACCTATTCCGGACAATGATCTTGTTCAGCGCCTGATAGTCAATACAGAGTCTCCACGTCCCATCCTTCTTCTATACCAACACGATCGGGCTCCCACAGGGCGATGAACTTGGTCTGATGTGACCTTTCTGCAACAGCTCCTGAATCTGCCTCTTGATTTCATCATTTTCCAGAACAGAGCGTCGATAGATCGGTCCATTGGGTAGCGGCGCACCTGGGGTCAGATCAATCGGGTGCTTGACCTGGCAGTGCAGAGGAACCCCCGTGGGTGAGGTGAAGATGTCCCCGTACTCCTCCACGACCTTATCCATTTGTTGTCGTCGTGCAGAGGGGCCCTGTCTGGAGGTCGTGGCCACAGTCTTCTTCTTGCCCTGGGGGCGGATCATCAGGAAAACGAATTTCCTGGTTTGGGAAATGAGCTTACTGCATTGTTTTGCAGTAACCAAAGAGATAGCCACAGGAGGTGGTACCTCTGGTATCCTGTACAACTTATTTCCCAAAGTAACAATAACAACACGAGGTCGAGACTCATACACAGCATGACGCTTCCACAAGTATGGTTGTCCTAATAATACATCAAAAACATCAATAGGAGCAACGTCACATAATACCTCATCCGCGAAGGGCTTGATGCTATAGGGAAGGCGGCACTGCTGGCTGACGCGGAGATCTCGTCCTTGGTGAAGCCACCCGATGGTGTAAGGATGTGGGTGAGCTGTGGTCGGCAAGCCCAACTGCTTCACGGCGTCTGCTGAAATGAGGTTCTTTTGGCTCCCATTGTCGACAATGAACTATACAGGGGAGCCCTTTACCCACATATGGGAGTGGAAGAGACGTTCCTCCTCCTCTGGATCTTCCGGTTCCTCCTTCTGGATCTTTGTAGTGGCAATAGTGGCATTGGGCTCCGCATCAATAATCTGTTTCCCTTTTTCATTCCCCTTTTCAGGTTCTGATTCGGAGTCAGAGCATGCATCTGACTCAGAAGCCCTCATCTCGGCCACTAGCGACTGCTTGGCCCGACACTCACTCGTGTTGTGAGTGGAGCTCTTATGGAACTCACACCACTTTCCCGTGTCCTTCTTTGGCTTTACGGTGTTGTTCTTTTCTTGTGGCTTTGACGGGTTGTCTTTAGCCGCCATGCTCTGTCCTTTGTTCTGCGGTTTGGAAGCACCTTTTCCTTGCTTTTGATTCACAGATCCAAAGTCTCGCTTCTTCTCTTTGAATTTCTGCTCAATCTTGGCAGCATACCGGTATGCCGTACCAAGCGAGGAGATGTCGAGGAACTCCATTTCCTCCTGAATGTATCTGTGCAGACAGCTGCGATACTTTAGCACCAAATGTTTCTCTCAATCTTTGATACCCAACTTTGTGCACAGGGTATGGAACAGATTCGTCAGCTCGTGCACATCTTGATCCCTTTGTTGTCGCAGCGTGGTCCATTGTATGTACTTGTCCTCATAGCTCCCCACGGGATAGTATTGTTCCTTGAAGGCGTCTCGGAAAGAATTCCAAGTTGGTACGGCCGAGAACAGAGAGGGTTCTGTCTGGTCCTTGTTCTCACAGTAGGTTTCCCACCAGTTCTTAACATGGGGGGTAGCTTTGAGGAGTGCAAAAATAATCTTCTCCCGGTCTGAAAAGTCATGAATAGAGAAATATCCTTCTAATAGATTCAACCATCTATCTACGGCATCTGCGTCTATTTGACCCTCAAATATGGGAATGTCAAAATTTACTTGTACCTTAAAAGGAGTCGCACCTCTAGAGTGGCTGCTGGATGCAGATGCGCCGCCGGTGGGCAGCCGTTGAAGGATCTGAACAAAGTTATCCATCATCGCGTTCCTTTGTTTTTCGAGGGCCTCCTCGAGCAATATTTTGATAGGATCTCCTGCTCCCTCATCTTTCTTTTCATCCCCCATGGGCGTCCGTCGAGGTTTGCGAGGCTAATCTTGCAAAAGTTCCACCAGATCAAGCCCTAGCTCCTTATACCCCGACCTCGTTGGGGACATGCAAAGAAGGATCGAGAAAAAGAAGAACCCTCTGATACCACTGATCTGGATTTATGCAAGAATGCAACAGAATAAACATATAACCATAAATACAAAGATGCTATGGAAATAACACTTCGTTTCATTAATGTCAAAGAACTGAAATTTTCTTATAAACAGAATGGAAATAAAACTAGCTAGGGCGCTGGTAGCTATCTCTGAGAAGAGATGTGGCGGCTACAGGCCTCTAAACTGAGTTACAATGAGGCTCGAGGGCCTATTTATTATTGAGAAAACAATGGAGAATCCTAAACATCCAAAAACCTAACCCTAGGAGATGAAGCGCCAAAACTATGGGCCCCGTTTGGGTAAATTGGTGTTTCAACTTCCCAGGGACGTAACTTTGGCATACTATCTCCGTTTGACGCACATGATACATCATTAGAAAGCTCTATCCGAGGACTACAAATTTAACCATGAATATAATTTTGTAATGGAATGATATTTGTTGGACGCATGATGCCCAAAAAACGTCATTTAGGCCCTCAAAATGGCTCCGGAAGTTCAGGACCTGAAAAACTGCTAAAAATAGTAAATTATGCCGAAATTGAAAAACTGAAAGAGATAGTGGTGGGGGCCCAAGCGGAATAGGCGGGTAGCCACCAATATCCACCTGGATCATGGAAGCAGGACCAATGCATACTCCTCTTGATACTAACACCTGACCGGATGGATGATGAAGCACCCAAGCTGTGGAAGCCAAGTTCCAGGTGTGTCTACTAGCACCATTGACGAAACCATAATGACTCATGACATTCGACACAACCTGCCAAAGTAGACCAAAAACATCACCATCACATCAAAGACCAAAAAACCAGATATGTACAAAATAAAACTAACTATATACAAAAGCAAAATGCTAGGCCGAAGCCTAGGCATAATACCTTTTCAAATAGAGCCCATTTCTGGGCTCTGCCAACTCATTTCCTTCAAAATAAACCAAGGCATACGCTCCTTTTTTAAGTACTTTCTTAACAATGAAGGGGCCATACCACATAGATTTAAACTTTCCTCTGCCCAGGGCATCCTTCTCTTGGGCATACACCAAAACGAGGTCACCTTCTGAGAAAACCCTAGGTTTGACCTCCTTATCATACTAAACTTTGACTCGTTTCTTATGCGCCTCATTCATCATAGCGGCATCCCGACGCTGCTCATTAAGATGTTCCAGATGAAGGAGACATTCTTCGAGACAAGAAGTGTCACGAAGAAGCTCAACGGCTAACTTTAGAGAAGGAATCTCACATTCAATGGGGAATATGGATTCCAACCCATAAGCTAGTTGAAATGGAGTAAAGCCAATTGCATTTTTTACTGATGTTCGGTATGCCCAAAGTGCAAGATACAACATGATATGCCAGTTGGATCGAGCTTTATCAATTGTCATTTGAAGAATGGTCTTCAGGGATTTGTTCACAGCTTCCACTTGCCCATTGGCTTGAGGATAATAAGGAGATGAATGCTCCTGCTGGAAACCTAATTTTAGAGCTAACTCGGCCATCATGTTGTTCTGAAAATGACTGCCATGATCAGTGAAAATCTCTCTAGGAATACCAAAACAAGCAATAACTTGGTTGAAAAGAAAAAGAGCTGTTGTCTCACCATCATTCCCAAAAGTAGGCATAGCCTCGACCCACTTCGTAAAGTAGTCTACTGCTACAATAATATACTTGTGACCTTTAGCCGAAGGCGGGTTACAAGTAGTATAATCAATACCCCACTTTGTAAAGGGATCGACAGTAATGACTAGAAAAAGCGGAGCTGGATGAGTGCGGATTTTTCGAGTATAGACTTGACATGGATGACAGTTTTTGACCGACTCCATACAATCTTTGAAAATTGACGGCCAAAGGTATCCAACACGCAAGATTTTTTGGGCTGTAGCAAGCCCAGATAAATGACCACCACAAGCTCCACTGTGGCAATCATTCAACACAGCCTCAGCTTCTTCGAGAGTTAAGCAATGTCTCAGGATTGAATCAACCCCTCGACGGCATAAAGCATCACCAATAATTAAGTAATTTTTATCCAAGTGACGCAATTTACGGTGCTCATCTTTCGAAAAAGTAGAGGGGAATTTTGTAGTCTGAAGATACACAATGATATCCCCATACCAAGGATCCTGTGCAGAGATGAGAAACAAATGTTCATTCAGGAAGGATTCATCATAAACTATCTCTTCTCCACAAGGCAACTCAGAGATTAATTCCGTGAAAACCAATGATTTCTTGGACTTGGCAGACATAAACTCAAGATCAAATTCCTGCAAAATCACAATCCATCTATTATATTTTCCCCCAATCACTCGCCTACTGAGACCAAACTGAAATGGATTGACTGCTGCAAAAACATAAGTTTTTCGTAGAAGAATATAATGTCTGAGTCACTGTATAGCATGAACAAATGCTAAAGCCATCTTCTCTATCAGATTATATCGGAGTTTAGGTCCTACCAAGCCTTGACTAAGGTAGTATATAACATGCTCTGCAAGAGCATCGTCCTCCTGAACCAGAACCATACCAATGGTAGATTCTGCTGCTGTAAGATAAAAAAGGAAATCCCTGCTATAATCAGGTGGACTCAATATAGGAGTAGAGGTCAATGCTTTTTTCAAAACATCGAATGAGCATTGAGCGAAGTCATCCCAAAAGAATGGGACTCCCTTTTTCAACAATCTCATAAATCGTTTGGTAACTTCAGCATAATTTACGATAAATCTCCAAAGAAAATTAGCTTTTCCTTGTAGACTTTGAAGTTGACGAATAGAAGACAGGGGAGGCAATAGAAGTATTGCCTCTACCTTGAAGGGATCTACCCGAATCCCTTCCGAAGACACTGTAAATCCTAATAACCGACTGGATGTGATCACGAAAACACGCTTGTTCGAATTCAACCTAATCTTGTAGAAATGACATCGTTCAAATAATTGATGGAGGAGATCAGGATGATCCATTCTATTTCGAGAACGAGCAGCTAAATCATCCAAATACGCCTCAATAATATGTTTAATGTCGTGGAAGGCATATGACATGGCCTGTTGAAAAGTAGCCCCAGCATTTTTAAGACCAAAAGGCATATTCTTGTAAGAAAAAGTACCCCAGGGACAAATAAAGGCAGTCTTATGCTGATCTTCAGGATGGATAGTAATCTGATTATATCCGGAGAAATCGTCCATGAAGGAGAAAATATCATTACAGGCACACTCATCGATAATCTGATCTATAAATGGTGTGGCGTAATTATCTTTCGAACATGCTTTATTAAGGTATCTGAATTCAATGAAAACTCAAATTGTTCCTTGTTTCTTATCCACAGGAATAGGATTCGAAACCCACTCAGTCAAAGGAACAGGGAAAGTAAATCATGCCTTAAGCAGCTTCTCTACCTCGGCTTTGATAGCTGCAGCCTTCCTAGGGTTGACCAGATGAAGATTTTGCCTTACAGGCTTAGCATTTTCGTAAGTCTTGATCTCATGCTGGACAATAGATGGATATATACCAGGAATTTCCTCATAAGACCAAGCGAACACATCCCTAAACTCTTTAAAGAGATCAGTGTAAATATGAATCTCTTCAGGGGAACATTCAGCTCTGATGAAGACATTCTCTATAACATTGGGATCCCTGGAAATGTTCACCGAGATATTTGGAGAATTCATAACCATGTTCCCTTCAGCATATACCTGTGCTGGTGCTAAAGGGTTTAGGACTGGGTGAACAGGACCAGGAGACAAAGGACATCGAAAAATCGATTCAACTTCGCTCAAATCAAGTAAAAATTAAGACCGATGATGAAAATCATCCCACGGTCTATCTACACCAGTCATAGCTTCCAGGATGGCCTCTTCAGATGGAAGAGTGGTATCAAGGCAATCCTGGGCGGAAGAAGAACTAAGTGTCCAAGCCAAAGCCACGTCACCATCCAACTCCTCTAGAGAAAGAGAAGCTAGAATGGACTCTGTAGAGTCAACAATAGATTGATAAGCAATCTCAGCTGCAGACATTGGAAATGCCATTCCACCCACTTGACCTTCCGCTAATGTGGAGGTAGGGGAAGGTAAGGTCCAAGGGTCCGAAAAATAATGAGTTCTGAAAAAATATCTTCGAATAGGAACCCTGGAATATGAAATCGCATTTATATGAATGGTAGGCGGTGGAATATCGAAAGTACCCATCAAAGAAGAATACATTCCAACCCCTAAATTCTCAACAGGCGGCTTGGAATCATCCAGCTTTGGGATAGTTGATTCAGTAGATGCATTCGGGTCTACAGGAGAATAGTCCAGTTGGTCAATTGTAACAATCCTCCCTTCGTGAGGGAAAAAAATAATCCGAAATAATGAGGATGCAATAGCATCCATCTCATAAATCCAGTTTCGCCCTAACAGAAGGTTGTAGTCCAAGCTTGCATCAACTATCTCAACCTCTATATTTACATTTTTTCCCCCATCATAGATGGGAAAAGCTGGGATAATGCCATGAGGTCTATGAGAATGACCATCAAACGCAGTCATAAGGGTAGCAGATGGAACAACTGTGGGAGATCCAATTCCTTTCCAACATGCGAGAGACATCACACATGTGGAAGCATCCTCATTAACGACCGTCCGAAAGATATTGAATTTCCGAAATGACTATTTGATATGAAAATCCATATGATGCAGGAGTCTCTTTTTAAAATTAGACATATCAAATGTAATCACAAGAGACTTCTTTGGATCGACAGCCCCAATAACAGTGAGAAAAGCACTGCGCGGAGCTGGACAAGACTGGAGCACCTCAAGAACAGACATAGCACAAGGGCTCTGTGCCAAATCTTCTACAACAGAGTAGTTCTGGGCAGCCCTGGCATTTGGATTAATCATCGTATGTTTAGTAGATTCTTTTGGCATCCAAGGTATAGGCTCAATAGTAGGCCTCGTAATATGAAGCGGCTGAGTACCATCGGGAGCACCCTTGGCTTTCGAAGACTCAGTTTCACCATAATCACGGGATCTCGTGGCGATATCCGCATGAGCACTCATCATATATATGTTTGATGGATTTTCCCCTTCCTGGGTGCCCCTAGAGGAAGCCCCAATATTTTGATTCGCGCCAACAACTAGCTGTTGCCCTTGGGGAAAAGGGTTTGTCAACACAACCTGGGAACTGGCAGAACCCTGCTGAGCTAACAAGCACTGCGCATCTTGAATCTTAGGAAAAAGGTGAGTAAGATGATCTCCAGTACATAACTTGCATGGAAACTTCACTTTCTTTTTATCCTTTGGACCCTCACCAACATGCTCGTTGGATTTATTTGCATTACCCTTCCCATCCTTGCCCTTTTTATTATTATTATTCTGTCCCTTCTTCTTCCCTTCGGATTGTTGATTTCCTTTAGGGTTGGAAGTCTGGACGACATCTACCGACAAAGATTGAGAAGGTGATGACTCAGCAGGCACAACCTGACCAGAAGAAGCAGATTGTATAGACAACTGCTACAATTGACTAAGCAGGTTAGCTACACTGCTATTGATTGACCCAATAAGTCCATCACCATGAGGAGCGGGTTTAGTTTTGGACAAGTCAAATTTGGAGTGAGGAGCATCAGGAAAATATTTATGAAGGACACCAAACTGAGAATATATCAATTCAAGCTGTTGGGCCCTGAAAATAGCTTGTTCCTCAGAAAATACCCCTGACAGGGATACATCCTTAGAAATATCTGGCTGCAAAGATTTTAAAAACCATTCCAAGAGGAATTCTCCCAAAATATAAGCTTTAATGAGTCTCTTCCTTCTCCGCCATTCTTGAATATGATCAGAAATGTGGGTTGCCTTGTCTTGCTTAAAACTGGCCAGGAGTTCTGTCACGGCATCATAACGAATAGGAAACTGGAAATGATTTAGAAATATAGTAGCCAGCTCTCCAAAAGTAGCGAAACTGCCCCTAGTTAACTCAATGTACCACTTGGCAGCATTTCCAGTCAAGGTGCGCTAAAACAACTGCAACCTAATTGAATCCTCGATCAGGGAGTTAGATGAACACCATAGATGGAAAGTGGTGATATGATCAGCCGGGTCCTCTCCATTCTTGCCTTCAAACTTTGGAATGTCTGAAGGTAGTTTGGTAGGAACCGGAGGCAACCCCGGACTATATCGGATTGGATCATTTGTCAATTTTGATAAATCTGGCAAGTTTAAAGTTGCCAGAAAAGGTAAACGAGGAGGGGCCTGAGAATTCCATCTTTGGTGGGATGGGTTCCCAACATTCTGAAAAGAATAACGTGGATTTTATGAGGCACCAGGTTGCTAGAAAGAGCTCGTAGAAAATTTTGGGCCATAGGACAATCCTTGTGACCCAGTATTTGGAGAAGGACCTCCTCCCAGCGTAGAGTTACCATAAACTGGACCAGTTCCCCCCACTGAAGTAGTGAATGAAGAGGAAACCCCCTGATAGGGGTTCCAAGCATTAGAAAAAAGGGGAAAAGCCTGATAAGTACTCGACGAAATGAATGGACCATTCCCTTACTGACCAACAAAAAATTGATTCCCAGCCCCCACTGCTGTAAATATAGGGTTCCAACCGGTAAAGGTAGTCAAACTCTGACCTCCAGACCAAGGGTTAAAACTCTAAGTCTGGGAAGTAAAAGGAAAAGACCCTAAGGAAGGATTTGAACTAGGAATATGCCCACTTCTGAAGGGGAACTCTTGAAAAGAAGCCAACCCACTAGCCATAGAGGACATGGGTGCAGATGCAGCTGTAGCAGTGGAAAAGGAAAACAAAGGAATCCTACTAATGGGAATTCCAAAAAAAAAGGGACCAGATTGAGAAGCTTGTGCTTGGCTGTGACCAGAGCCAAACACAGCAGTACTAGAAGCAATTGAAGATATAGCAATTGTGCCTCCACCTTCTACCGAAGCAGGAGTCTGAATGCTTGTAGCACTCATAGCCAAAGCCGCGTTCCCAGTCATTGCCATTGAAAGGTAGGAATAAGATGGATAAGGAATTTCTGGTCGTGCAGACTCAAGTCCGATGTACTCAACAACAAATGGAGAATTAGGAGGAAGAGGAGATGGAAGTGACTCAGGAGGTTGAGGTACTTCCTCTACTTCTACTTCTTCTTCTCGCAGAAATAAGACTCGAGGTGAGCAGAGTGCTCCTCTCAGAACCAACACTAGAACGAAATACAGAACCTTCAAGCCCTAGCGGAGGATCTCTCCGCTACGTCAGTTAAAACTGGGTGATATTCACCTGCTATATTACTCCTACGCCTTCTTGAAGAAGGCTCAGCACTCTCAGGAGATAACCCTCGGATTCTCCTCGATCGACAAGGTGCTTGATCAGCCACTTTAACAGATTAATTAGACTCAAAAAAGTATAAAGCTAAGCAAGCGAGGAGCAAAGAGCATTCACTACAAAAAGTATCTCTGGACTCGCGTATACACGCGGAAAAGTCTGGGCATATCTGCGTATGGGTTTTGAAACACTATTTTTTATGAACTTTTATTCAAGTCTGTGGGAAAGGGTGCCCATGGCCAAAGAGACAATCATGAATCACATGAGGGTGACAAATGATGTTATAACACTCTCGCTGAATGGTGGTATAACACTTCCTTCCATACTGCAGAAAAAATGACCCCATTTATGGCACTTTATGGGTATCATCCATCGTCAATCACATGTTTTTTAAGGGAAAATTCTAGGGTTCAAGAAGTGGAAGATCACATCGAGCATCAAAAAGAAGTTCTTCAACTCTTAAAGGATAACCTAAATTTGACGCAAAATCAAATGAACAACAAGAAAATCAACATCACAGTGAGAGAAGTTTTGATGTAAGAGACTGGGTATTTTTAAGGCTACAACCATACAAACAAATGTCGCTCAAGCAAGCTAAGAAGGATAGTAAATTATCACCAAAGTAATATGGTCCTTCCAAGGTGTTGCAAAAGATTGGTATTATGGCATACAAATTGGAGCTTCCTGCTTCTTCGCGAGTGCATCCAGCTTTCCATGTTTCATGCTTAAAGAAGGTTATACGGGACAAACTTCCAGTTCAAAAAATATTGCCAGAACTTGATGAGGAAGGGAAAACCATATTGAAACTTGAAGTAGTCACGGAAACAAGAACTCGACAGCTATGAAATCGATCAATTTCAGAGTATCTCATCAAATGGAAGAACTTACCGACTAAAGATTCTACATGGGAGGATGAGAATTTTATACAGAAGCACCTGGAGCTACTCAAGCATTGAGGACAACACTTTTTTGAAGGAGAGGAGCATGTTAGGTCCCTATATTACTAGTATAGTCCCTTATTGTTGTTAGTGTAACCCCTTTATTGTTATTGTTGTACCCCTGTAACCCCCATATTGTTATTATTGTGCCCTTACATTATTATTGTTAGGTCGGCTAGGATTACATTGTGGCCCCATGGAATCCTATATATAGAAGGGAGGTTTTGTCATTTGTATCATCCAAGAGTTGTTCATTTATGTAATGTGTTGGAGGTTCCCCCCTCAAAGTGGCTTATTTCTAAGGTGTTGATCTCTCTTTTCTTCTATTTTTGGAGCTAGTTTCATAACACTAGAATTTATCATCTAATTTTGAGTCATTTAACATTTTTCTGCCCATTTCCTGTATGGTTCTATTTTTTCTTTCAACAACTCCATTTTTCTGTGGTGTTCTGGCTGTTGAGAATTTCCTTTTTATTCCATTTTCATTATAGTACTGTTAAAATACCTTGGAAATGAATTCTCCGCCATTATCTGATCTCAGACATTTGATATTCAAATCAATTTCATTTTCAACCAATGGCTTGTAGATTCTAAAATATTCGAATGTCTCAGTATTTATCTTTAAGACGCTTGTTACACCATTTTTTGGTCATCTAACCTATTATCATTAGATAGACCCAAGTACACCATGTAAGACCAATTTTACCCTAAGTAAAATTTCTTTCACTATGTAAAATAACTTAATAAACCACATTTATTAGGTTGTTTATGGTCTAAACAGGAAACCCCAAAAGGGAATATTAAACAAACCTATATTTGTTTGATTTTCCTCATGGAATAATTAATTAAACCATAATTTAATTATTATTCCTAATCATGTTTAACCCAAAACAAAGAAATTAATTAGATAAACCTTTATTTATCTTATTATTTTCTAGGAATAATTATTTAAATCTTATTTAGATAATATTCCTTGTTAAATATGACCAAATCACCCACAAATAATTAAATAAATCATTATTTATTTAATTATCCTTCAACCAATTCCTTAAAAAGATAAATAAATCATTTATTTATTTATTATTAACAAATAAAGGGATTTGACCCAAGTCAAATACTTTTTCCCTCCAACAAATATAATAAAATATTCCATAAAAGGTGGATCTAGATTTGGTTAACATTATTTTAATCATGCACCAAGATCTACAATGACCCAATATTTTGTTATAAATAGGAGGGTTTTTCCTACCATTCTTCACCTTTTGTTGCCTATTAGATCACTCTGGATCTAAACTCTTGGTCTGACTTTGAGCCATTGTCATTGTCATATTTTCCATTATTTGCTGTGTGAGCTCCCTTTGAGTTCTATCTTTGTCTGGGTTTTCTACACCAACAGGAGAGAGAAATGCTAGATCTGAAGTGCTAAGGACTTCTAAGAACCCATCCCATTGAGGAGAATTGGAAACATATTCTTGTTTTCGTCCCAGGTGCCCTTAATACAAAAATTCTTTCAAAAATTGTTCTTTTCTTGTCTATTGGATATATGGAGCAAACCCTTCTTTTTACTGCTTAATGTCTTTCTATGCATAGATCTGGTTTTTTGCAGCTCTTGTCTCGATCAACTAACTGCAGATCTGAAGATATTGGCAACCACTTTTGATGTTAGGGCTATTATTTATGCGTAGCTAAAGTGGTCTTTTTTCGTACACATTGACAAAGGATTCATACTAACAATTGGCAACTCCACACGGGTTTTCAATTACGACCACTATCGTTTTTCATATTCCTGCATATCCAGCTACTTCAAGCCCTAGGGTTTTTCTTCAACTTTTTATTTTTCCCATTTTTATGGTGCCTTTCACCTTTAAAACTCTCTAAAACCCTCAAAACATTAAATTTTTTAACTTCCGTGTGTTTCTGGCCCTATTGCGCAGGTGATAGACATCAGCCGCAGCTGAGACGACATTTTTTTCTGAAATCTGCCGCCGAGAGTGCCAGAAGTGCAGGTCACACTTTTTGGCCCAAAAACTGCGTCCTGGAGCTTCAGGTCGCAGAAAACAGCCCAAAAACTGCGACCTGAGCGAAAAACAGGTCAAAAACTGTGACCTGGACTTTTTTCTGGAATTTTTCTGAAATTTTTCTGGGTTTTTCTGAAGCTTCTGTCAGGGTTTTCCAGCCTCTGTCTCCGCCCGTTTAGACCTATTCTTGCTCTGTTTTACTCAAATAAGTGGGAATCTAGCCCCCTAGGGCTTCAGTACCCTCCACTTTTTGTGGAAGAGTTTTAGCTGCTGTAAGTGTCTATTTTTTCAGAGTTTTCAGCCATCCCTTTTTCAGATCAGATACCTCCTTTTCCGATCCCTTTTAATCAGCTCTTCTCCCTTTCAAATCACCTCCTGAAGATTTTTTTGGATCTACCTTTAGGGCCTCCTCCTTGCCCCTTCTGCTTTTTGCTGATTTCCTCCTTTTTTCCAGCCACCTTGCCTTTGCCTCTTGGCTGTGATCTGCACCTCTTTTCAGCAGATTTCTCCCTTAGATCCTTGTCCCTTTTGACCCTAGATCTATTGGCCTCTTTTTAGTGTGTTTTGACTAGATTGTTTCCCTCTTTTAGATTAGTTTTGAGAGACCAGCCTTCTTGGGTTGGATCGATGCACTAGTAGCTGTTAATGTTCTGTTATTTCAACATTATATACTATTTTTTGCAGCATTATTTTCAGTTACGAAGCACACTTTTTCTCTTGCTCTCAAAATGAAAAGGGTTTAAAAATTAAAATTAACGCACACCACACACTCACCCTAAGCGAAGAAGAGCCTAGTTTACACCGCCAGGCAAAGACTTTAAAATCAATTGACACTGCACCTTTCTGCCCTTGTTTCGACATTGTATTCACTTGATTCTGCACCTCCCTGCCTTTGTCGGTCATTATTTTTCCCCTCGTGCCGTGTTTGTGTTGTCACCATTGCGCCCCCAAAGTGCACATCCCGGAGACTTCTTGGCCTTCACCCTCAGTTTCCGCTCAATCGACCTACTCCTTCCCGCCATCGTCGAGTTAGTCCTCCTCCGAGTCCGCACTCCGACTCCTCTTCTGATTCATTGGGTTCTCCTTTTACTTCCGGTTCTCCCCCTGTCACCTTCACTATGTCTGGTCCAGGGCCTAATGCTAGCGGTAATCCCGGCCCTAATGCCGGGACTGCTACAAGCGGAACCGCCATAGGAACTACCTCGGCTGCGCCCTTGCTCCCCTTCATGGTAGGCCTCAGCCTTCCTGATTCGGACCGATTGAAAAATGACCCTATACACCATGACGCTAGTTGGCCCGCTATGCCGACAAAGCTCCCTTCTGACATCCCAAAGTTTGAAGGCCTTGCTGGAGAAGATCCTTCAAATCATGTCCAATATTTCCACATGTGGTGTTCATCTACCTCCATTACCGATGTCTCTGTCCGTCTTCGGTTGTTCCAACGAACGCTTACCGGCGCGGCTTCTAAGTGGTATGTTGATCAGCCCCCTTCTTCTCATACCACCTTTGTGACTCTTGCCCGAGCTTTTTTATCTTACTTCTAGCTTCCCCTTCGTTATGACACTGGTATCGAACTTTTGACTTCTTTCTGTCAATCATCTGCGACCCGCCTATCCGATCATGTCCAGGAATGGCAGAGACGAAAGAGCCTATGTCAATCCCCTACTTTCGAAGACCGTGTCTACATGGACTGGTTCCTTAGATCTCTATTGCATCCTATCGGGAAAGATGTTGCGTCGCATTTTCCCCAAACCGAAGAAGTCGCCCTCCAACTGGCATTAAAATATGACTTGATCTACGCTCAAACAGGTTATGTTTATACCGTTCTACCTGATCTCCCCAGACCCAGTGGTGTCAACGTACAGGGGGCACCTCATGCCGCCGACGGTATTGTTGGAGCTCTCTCTCATCCATATGCCCAACCTCCCATGGGTTATGGTTTTCCTGGGGGAGGGGGCAGCACCTCCCGCACTTGTCCCCCTCTTGGTAGCACATATCTAGGATACAACATACCTCCTCTTTTGGCCCAACCTCCTACTCACCATACTGTTACCCAACCCCCTTATTATTCGTATCCACAGTTTGGTGCTCCAACTCCTCCAGCATCAGCACCTCCGCCTCCGTTGCCTTCTCAACCCCTGCAATAGCAGTCACCGCCCCCTCAAGCGCAGGTGGATGCACAGCAGGGATTCGTGGCTACCCAACCACCTGACGGATAGGTGGCCACTCAACCTTCCCCTTCTGGTTCCTCCAATTACCAGATCCTCATGATGAAATCTGCTCCACCTCCAACTGTCGACCTTAACCTTCAAACTTGGGCCCCTCAGTACCCCAAGCCTCCCGCTCCGTCTATCCCCGAGTCACCTTCTTCAGGTTCTATAGAGTCTCTTTCAACATCCAATGGTCCCTTGCCTATCCCTCAACCCAACATTGAGGTTCATACCAAGATTCCTAAAGGACCATTACGTCGAAATGCTGCCTCTGGTCGAGTTGCTCAGTCGTATAGCATAGTAGATGATTTGCCGCAGTCTCCTGCTGCCATTTCTACATTGGAACTCCTCCAGTCGTGCCCTTCTCAAAAGAAGGCTCTACTATCTTCCCTAGGCGCTGTAGATCCTGCTGTTGACCAATTGATGGTTTTTGACGCCCATCAATCAGAACATCCTCCTCTTCCTACTTCCGTCGCTTTCCAAATCCCAGTCAAAATCCGGAACGCTAACATCTCTCGGTGTGTCATTGATGAGGGGGCATCCACCTGTGTGATGTCCGCTTCGGTTTGGAAACAACTCAGTTCTCTTGAGTTGGCCCCTTCCACGATCACCCTTCGAGCATGGGATGGCCACGCCTCCCAGCCCATTGGCCTATTCCGTAATTATCCTATCACTCTTGCGGGCAAGACTGTTTGCGTTGACGTTGAAGTCATTGACGCCCCTCTAGATTACAACATTCTCTTAGGGCGGAGCTACACCTATGCCATGTCTGCTGTCCCATCTGCGGTTTTCCACAAGATGTCTTTCCCTCATAATGGAAAGATAGTCACCATTGACCAGTTGACATAATCTCAGACCTCCTCTTAGACGACCATCTCTCCTGTAGCCAATAAGAAAACAGTCGATTCCTTGACCAGTGTCTCTCCCGGCGTCTACAAAGACTCCTCTTTGCTTGGCACATTCCCTGGTCTTCCTCCTCCTCCTATCTCTGACCCCAGGTCATCGAATGTTTGCATGGTGCAATCGTCTCGGGCTGCTCTCAAGCAACCTGCTTCGGCTAGTCAGCAACCGCACTCTTCGCAACCTGCTCCTAGCCCTTCACCTGCAGCTAGTATTCATGAGACTCTTTACCCTCCTCGAACGGTTCCTCCAAGCCTTCTTCACCTGATGAGAGCCGTCCTAATTCGTCCACTACTCCCCTCCTAGCGATACGTTCTAGTTTCCCACCAGAGGTCCACTGCATTCGCCATGGCCACCCCTCTTCCTAACCTCCGACCCTTGGATTCTGCCTCAGGCCTTTATCCGCCTAACCTTGCCTAGTCAACCCAAACCTTATCTTGCTTTGACTCCCTGCTCCAACCGGCCCATGTGGATTTTCCGTGAACAAAGAACCTCACACACCCCTAACAAAGAACCACCTCCACAGCACCGCTCTGTAAGAAGGGAAAATCTTGCAAGGGGGCATCAAAGGACAAGGCTTCCCCGAAAAACCCTACCCCTCCTCGGCCTCCAAAGCATACCATCCAGTGTGCTTTGCGTGATATTGTTGGTCACGCCACCCATACCTGTCCTGAATTGCTTCATCTCAATCCCATGGTTAATGTCGCGTTCCCTGAGTCCCTGGTCCCGGAAGCCTCTGTTCCTTTCACGACCGCGGCCACGAACCCCAAAAATATTCACACCAACCACCCCTGTGCTTTGTGTGACCTCCATGGCCATTACACCCACCTTTGTCCTCGCCTTGCGGACTTCCGCACCTCTCTAGCCGCGGTCTGCCAATTCGAGGCCAAGGCAATGAGTCCACCTCTCCCATATTTGCACATTTTGATTTGGCAAAAATACCAGACATGACTTCTCCCATTGACATCCCCCCTCCTGATGTCGAGATGACGGAGCCTTCATCCAACATTTTCTACCTATCATCATCCATGAGACCCTCAAGGAACATTCCCTCTGAACCCTCCCCTGTTGTTTCGCTTGACCTTACTTCAGCGATCACCTTGGGCTCAACATCGGTAGATCCTTTATCTACTTACTCTTCTGTCACCCCTTGTGACGATACGCATGTGACCCTATCTTCTCATGATGATGATTCAGGTAGCTTCGCCACGTCAGGTGGTCTTTCTTCCACCAATCACCCCATCTTCTATCATGATGACGACATTATGTAAAAAATCCCCACCCTTGACTTTCTCTATTCCCCCTTACATCGAACCCATGCGTTTACACCACATACCCCTTGTGGCCATTACATTGAAACCCAATGTTTGGGTAAGGGGGCACCCACATTCGACAGACCACAAGAAGCAATTCTTCACAACTCTCCTAGTGTATCTGGTCGTGCCGACTTTAGTACCATTATTCTTCCACATTTAGAAGAACCTCTAGAGTCCCATATCACTTCAGATCACTCTAAGGATGATACCCCTTATCATTCCTTCGTCTTACATCAGCATCTCCATCTCTTAGACATTGTTGTTGACCAACCTATAGCTTTTCTACGAGAGCATCAGTTCATTATCTCCAACTCCTCTCTTTGGGATAGTGACACTAGGTATGCCAACCCAGAAACTTAAAGTCCATTTTCTTCCTATACGCAGTACCAAAAGAGATTGGTAATCCTCCATTCCCTTTCTCAAAACTGCATAACCATAACGAAAATAAATGGCGCACCACATCATTAAAATGTGTTTAGATTCCCCCTTTTCTAAATACATTTTGGCATGACCACACCATGCTTGGGGGAACCTATGCCCCTCAACCATAACCCTCCTCAAAATCGAATTTCTTCACTTTCCACACTCATACTAGGGGCACCATTTGGCCTCCATACTTATCTATACTCGTGTTGATGTTCATCATGAGTTACCATCTTGTACTCATGTTTTCATGGTCCCCCATTGGACCTTTACTGTGTGGCAGCACCATCGAGTCGCCCTTGTTTAGAGCATCCAAGTGGAGTCATCATCGCATTCATGGAGTCTATCCCGAGTCCCTTTGTACCCCGCTATAGTCCTCCATCCCTCATTGCTTGGTTTCTCTCTTGTGTCGCACATTATGGCCTTCAGTCCCACTGTCCCTTATCCCTGATGATATTGTGTCAGTCGCTACCGTGTCATTCATGCCCTTTATGCTCTATCAAGGGAAGTCATCCATTCGCTACTCAGTCCCCTCCATTCCACCATCATCATTGGTATTAGTCTGTCTGTCGCTCTACTATTTTCTCTCGTGCCTTAGTTGAGGATCTCTCATTGCCTCACCTATGGCGGACCTCCTTCTGTTGACATCAGCTCCTTCATTCCAGAAGACAAGTCTAGAGGGCGGTGTACCTTGGTTCCAACTTCCACTCTTGTTCGGTGCCTCGGATCAGGCAAAGGGATCTCTCATTTCCCTTTGACTTGATTGTTTCTCCACTCCAGATCCTCTTAGCATGATCTAGATCCATATACTTGATGGTTTAGTGATGCAGCAGCAGCTCTTGGTGATTCTCGGGTGTGTGTGAGATGTCTCAGCCCTCATGAGGGGGTGGCCCTGCAGGTAGCCCCCCACATGCTTGGATGACCTCTTCATTGCAGCCCTCGATGCAGCTCCATATATTTGATGATGTCGGCCTTAGCCGCTTGCAGCGCCTCTTTGATTTTCATGTATCAGTCAGATTTTGTGAGCCCTTCCTTGCTAATAGGGGGCATTTGGGTTGTATTTGTATCTCATGTACTCAGATATTATTGTATAAGTCCTGGTTGTTATCCCAGGCACAACATGTATGTGGGATCCCTCATTGTATTTTTATCTAGCTCATGTTTATGTCGACTTTACTTTATGGTTCGGTCCCTTGTTTACTGGACACACTATTCTTTTGTACTTTGTCTCGGCGGGCATAGGTATGCCTCCCTCGGTGCCTTTAGCACAGGTACCCTCTCATAAAAAGAGAATTGTTGCACCTGCAAGTCTCGTCTCCTCAGGGTCTAGTTCTTCAGCACATTAGTCTACCTTAAATTTCTCTCTCTGACTTCCCTTTCGATGTCTGGTGATTGAGTTCTTACAGCGTACTTCGGTCATACGATTTGCTCCTAACACTCGCATGCTGGGGGGAAATCTGTTACACCATTTTTTGGTCATCTAACCTATTATCATTAGATGGACCCAAGTACACCATGTAAGACCAATTTTACCCTAAGTAAAATTGCTTTCACTATGTAAAATAACTTAATAAAACACATTTATTAGGTTGTTTATGGTCTAAGCAGGAAACCCCAAAAGGAAATATTAAACAAACCTATATTTGTTTGATTTTCCTCAAGGAATAATTAATTAAACAATAATTCAATTATTATTCCTGGTCATGTTTAACCCAAAACAAAGAAATTAATTAGATAAATCTTTATTTATCTTATTATTTTCTAGAAATAATTATTTAAATCTTATTTAAATAATATTCCTTGTTAAATATGACTAAATCACCCATAAATAATTAAATAAATCATTATTTATTTGATTATCTTTCAACCACTTCCTTAAAATGATAAATAAATCATTTATTTATTTATTATTCACAAATAAAGGGATTTGACCCAAGTCAAATGCTTTTTCCCTCCAACAAATATAATAAAATATTCCATAAAAGGTGGATCTAGATTTGGTTAATGTTATTTTAATCATGCACCAAGATCTACAATGACCCAATATTTTGTTATAAATAGGAGGGTTTCTCCTACCATTCTTCACCTTTTGTTGCCTATTAGATCACTCTGGATCTATACTCTTGGTCTGACTTTGAGCCATTGTCATTGTCATATTTTCCATTATTTTTTGTGTGAGCTCCCTTTGAGTTCTATCTTTGTCTGGGTTTTCTACACCAACAGGAGAGAGAAATGCTAGATCTGAAGTGCTGAGGACTTCCAAGAACCCATCCCATTGAGGAGAATTAGAAACATCTTCTTGTTTTCCTCCCAGGTGCCCTTAATACAAAAATTCTTTCAAAAATTGTTCTTTTCTTGTCTATTGGATATATGGAGCAAACCCTTCTTTTTACTGCTTAATGTCTTTCTATGCATAGATCTGGTTTTTTGCAGCTCTTTTCTTGATCAACTAACTACAGATCTGAAGATATTGGCAGCCACTTTTCATGTTAGGGCTATTAGTTATGCGTAGCTAAAGTGGTCTTTTTTCGTACACATCGACAAAGGATTCATACTAACAATGCTGGTAGTTGTCACTTTGGTGTAATCATCTATCATTAGCATAAAATACAATTCCCCATCTAAACCTTTTGTTCTCATTTCCTGTACGGTTCTGTTTTTTCTTTCATCAAATCCATTTTTTTGTGGTGTTATGGTTGTTGAGAATTTCCGTTTTATTCCATTTTCATCATAGTACTGTTGAATACCTTCAAAGAAAATTCGCTGCCATTATCTAATCTCAGGGATTTGATCTTCAGATCAGTTTCATTTGTGACCAATTCCTTGTATATTCTAAAACATTTGAATGTCTCAATATTTTTCTTTAAGAAGCTGATGGCTGTCATTATGGTGTAATCATCTATCATTAGCATAAAATATAATTCTCCATCTAAATCTTTTGTTCTCATAGGACCACATAGATCAGTATGTACTAATTCCAATGGACATGATGCAACGTGTTCTTTATCTTGAACTCAACTTTTGTCCACTTGCCATGCCGACAAGATTCACATATCGTATTGGAGGGTTTTGAAATTTTAGGCATTTCTCTTACTACTTCCTTTTTTTTTATCCTGACCAAATTGTAGAAATTTATATGTCCCATTCGTTTGTGCCATAACCAACTTTCGTCTTCTTTCACCAAAAATCACACTTTAGGTGTCTCATCCAAAGTATATATTTAATTTGGAGCTCTACTTGCTGTAGCCACAATTTTACCGAACTTTCCTTTCCTGATTTCACATTTCTTAGTGTTAAATAGCATCATGTGTCCTTGATCACACATTTGTCCAAAACTGAGTAGATTGTGATTCATGTTTTCAAGCAACAACACATCTTTTGCTAATGCATCCTTGCTTCCAAGTGTGATTGTACCTACTCCTATGACGTTTGAAGACCCGTCATTTCCAGAAAACATTGTTCCATCCTTATTTTCCTTCAAGGATATGAACTTATTACTATCTCCAGTCATATGATTTGAGAAACCACTATCAACATACCAAACGTTTCTATTACTTTGAGCCTTGAGAGTGATAACACATTTTTCAATATTCTTTTTCCATATTTGTTGATTCTGATTTTGCGAGAATTCCTTTGAAGAACTTCCAAGTTAGAAATCTTTAGCCAAGTGTCCAAAATTGTTACATTTGTAACATTTGACATCATCTCTCAAATGATCAAATATGTTAATATTCTGTTGAGTTTTGGAATATCCATTTCTGAAAGATCTCCCAAAACTATATTTATTTGAAACATACGTGTGAAATTCTATAGCTCTATGTCCAAACCTTCCACATGAATAACAATGACCATAAAAGATAGGTTGATACTTGGGAGGAAATATTCTTCGAGGAATTGTCTTCCATGGTTCTTCATGCAAGTCCTGATCTCTTGAGTTGGCTAGAAGGTCTACCTGCTTGTTAGATTTTGCATATCCATATTCTCTTTTTGTCATAGAAGGACTTGGCTCCTTTTCGAAAGTTTTCTTTGTAACCAAGGCCAGTCTTGTCACTGTTTGATCGTTGATTGTTGATGATTTCTTCCAATTCCTTGGAGTTGTTGGTGTAGTTTTGAAGAGTTTTTCCAGTTTTACTTGTTTTTGAAGAGAAAATGTTTCAGCTTCCAATGCTTATCTTTCCTTGTTGCTTTCCTTTAATTCTTCCCTGAGCGATTCTTCAACTTGTATGCATTCTTCAACCTTGATTTTAAGATTTAGGACCTATTCCATTTCTATCTTTAATTCATCTTCAAGAGTGTTAACATGCTTCTTTTCAACCTTGATCACTTTGTTTTGAAATTAAACCTCATTCATCTCTTCTTCTTCGTCTCCTTCTTTGTCAGATGCTTCTTGCTTATTATGCTTGGCCATAAAAAATTCTCTCCCACTGATTTCTTCTTCATTATCACTGTCTTCATCAAATGAGAAGTTGTCTTTTTTGGAGAATAAAATCTTCTTAAACCATTTCTTCTTGCCTTGCTTGTTGAACTTCCTCAGAACTTTCTTTCCTTTCATAACAACCTCATTTTTGTGAGGACACTTAGGTGCAAAATTCCCAACCTCACCACAATCGAAACATATCAATGGAAGTTTGCCTTTTTACCTTTTCTTATTTTTTTCGTGAAGTAGGCAAATTATTTATCTAAAAATTCTTCTTCATGTTCTTCTTTTTCTTCTTCCTTACAACTACAATTTTTTTATTTTAAGGTATGCTTGTCCTTACTAGTTTTCTTGGATGCGGTGTATATTGTTTCAAGGTGAGATGTGTCATCCTCTTCTTCAATACTCATTTCATATGACGTAAGCACTCCATGCAATTCATCTTTGCTGAGATTGGCTAGATTCGAACTATATTCCAAGACAGATACATTTGGGTTGAACCTTGCCAACAAGGCTCTAAGGATCTTTCAGACAACGATTTTCGTATCGACGGGTTCTCCCAAACCTTCCAATGCATTTATTATTTCATCAAGACGCTGTAAGTATACATCAATATTTTCATCTTCCTTTATTTGAGTTGCTCAAATTTTGCCCTGTAAATTTGAAGCTTTGCTTCTTTCACTATTGAGTCACCTGCATATATATTCTCTAGCTTGCCCCATACTTCTTTAGCAATTTTGCAACTCCGTACCTTAAGATAGACAGAGTCGATAAGCTGAATGATAATGAGATCTTTAGCCTTTTCATCATATACCATATTTTTCTTTCCTTGTCCATCCTGGGTCATTGTAAATCCATTTTCAACGATTTCCCATACTTCATATCCTTGTGCCAACAAATGAACCTGCATTCTTCCACTCCATAGTGCGTAGTTATTTCCATTGAATAGAGGAAATATATTCTTAGTATACTCCATGACCTCCTTCTAGTTATTAGATTGTTATTGAAGGAACCAAGCTCTGATACTAATTGTTGGAAATACTAAGAGCGGGGGTGAATCGATATTTCTTATCAATTAGCAATTTTTAAATATTTTCAGAGCATTATTTAATATTTAATTACTCTTGACGTTTATCCAGTAACAAAAGTAAACAATAAAACACAATAGGCACATGAATTTTAGGTGGAAAACCCCCTCCAAGTAAAAAACCACAAAATTATTTTCTAATAAATTCTTTAATCTTCAACCCCAACTAAAATTAAAGGTACAAATTCCTATAATTATAGAAAATATTTCTTCTCCAGCTCCCATTGGAAGGAAACCCCAACACCCTGGTTTCTTCAGTAGTCAACTTAATGGATGTCCCAACATCCTAGACCAACCTACCACCCTGAAGTGTTCACAGGCTCCAACATGTAGGTGACTTCATGAACCAACCTGGCACCTCCCTGCCACCCTATAATGATCATAAATAAGACAAGAGTGTGGAATCTTGTACTAGGGAAAATGATTCATGATACAATATGATTCACAATGATTTTCTTGAACTGGACCAATCACCCAATCACACTATGACCTGCAACCCACCCATAACATTAACCAACAATAAAACTTATACCTCCCAACAATGCCTCTCCAACTCTAGGAAAATTGAATCTTTTACAATAATGACTCTTTTAAAATTTTACAATGATGATTTTTACAATGCTAACTTTTGACATGACCTGATACTTGACTTGACACTGCTTCTTTGAACACTTGCAATTGTTGAGGTATTGTTGTGCTTGCTTCAAGTAATGGTACTTTTGCATTGCATTCTCCTTCAAGTATGTGTCTAAGTTGTCCTATTGTGTCCTACTTACTACACATGCATTAATGAACACTACCCAAATCAATATACAAACAAAATACTTACACTGTCCTGCAATTTTAAGTCCCTATATTAATAGTGTAGTCCCTTATTATGTTAGTGTAGACCCCCTTATTGTTATCTTTGTACCCCTGTAACCCCCGTATTTTTATTATTCTTCCCTTACATTATTATTTTTAGGTTGGATAGGATTAATTGGTGCCCCATGGACTCTTATATATAGAAAGGAAGTTTTGTCATTTGTATCATCCAAGAATTTTTCATTCATGTAATGTATTGGAGGTTTCCCCCTCAAAGTGGCTTATTTCTAAGGCGTTGATATCTCTTTTATTCTATTTTTGGAGTTGGTTTCACAAAATTTGGTATCAGAGCTTTGGATTCTATGGTTTTGCTACTCTAAACAGGTCATTGTGGCATTTTCGATATAACTTTGTTTTTACAAATTTTAATATGCTAAAATTTTTAGAGTGCGAAGACAAAATCCTGAGGAACAGTGTCGCAAAATTTCAGAGCTTGGTTCACAATATTTTTAGAGATAGGATCTGCAGAAGTTAGGGAATTTTGCAGGCTCCTAAATTTCACTTAGAAAGATCATCGTGGAATGTTCGCTATAATATTTTTTATACGAAGGTTCAGAAGCTAAAATTTTAGAGTGCAAAGCCAAAATCCTGAGGAACATCTTTGCAACATTTCAGAGCTTGGTTCGCAATATTTTTGGAGATATGATCCGTGGAAGTTAGGTCTTTTGCAGGCTCCCAAATTTCATCTCAAATAGGTGATCGTGGGAAAAGCTTCATAACTCTATCTCTGAGCATCGGATTGAAGTAAACAGACTGTAGTTTTTCTTTTACCAATTTCAAATCCAAAGGAGAAAAAAATGACACGTGGCAAGTCGTACAAGTTATCTCTACTGAACCAGCCCATAATTAGGTCATTGTGGGAGATTGGACATAACTTTGTCTTCAAGAATCCAAATCAGGTCAGACCTGTGGCATTTGAAAGAGAATTCATAGGGCTACCTCAGTGAATAAATTTAGATATTGAAGATCCAGAATCACAGAGATAATTCAGTTTCAATATTGAGTTCCTAAAAAGAAAGAAAAAGGTGTGTATTTTTTTCCGAATTGCATAAGTCTTGTTTAAAAAAAATCAGATTGAAACGATTCAAAGGGCCTATTGAGAATATATTTTAGTTTTAGGTTCTTAAATGCCTCCTAAAAATAATTCCATACCCATTAAGCCATAAAAAAGCAATACTATGATGCATGAAGAGGAAGAATTGCAGTATGAGATATCAAAATTACAGTACCAAGTGCAACAAATTTCGATCTTAAGAAGAGCAACCGAAGATGAAATAGATGGTTTAAAAACAGAAATGGAGGCTAAGTTGGATGGTGTGAAGGATTAAATAATAGCTAATATGGATGATAAATTAGTGGAATATCACATCGAGCATCAACAACAAGTTCTCCAACTCTCAAAGGATAACCTAACTTTGGTGCAGAATCTAATGAAACAACAGGAAGATGAACATCACATCGAAAGAAGTTTTGAAGAAGTCACAGAAACAAGAACTCAACAAGTACGATCAATTTCAGATTATCTTAGCAAGTGGAATAACTTTCCTATAGAATATTCCACATGGGAGGATGAGAATTTTATACAGAAGCATCAAGAAATAATCAAACGTTGAGGACAACACTTGCTTGAAGGAGAGGGGCATGTTAAGTCCCTATATTAATAGTGTAGTCCCTTATTATGTTAGTGTAGACCCCCTTATTGTTATTTTTGTACCCCTGTAACCCCCATATTTTTATTATTGTGTCCTTACATTATTATTGTTAGGTCGGCTAGGTTTACATTGTGGCCCACTAGGATTACATTATGGCCCCATGGACTCCTATATATAGAAAGGAGGTTTTGTCATTTGTATCATCCAAGAATTGTTCATTCATGTAATGTATTGGAGGTTTCCCCCTCGAAGTGGCTTATTTCTAAGACATTGATATCTCTTTTCTTCTATTTTTGGAGCTAGTTTGACAACATGCAAACCATATGTCAGAGAAATGTTCAAAATTCAAATGTAAATACGTTCAACATTTATTAACAAAACCCAATAAAACATACATACAAAATACTTACATTTTCATGCAAAAACACATGTCAAATATGATATTCAAATTAAAATTCAAACACTAGTCATACATACCTTGCTGTAGCAGGCTTACCCTTGATGGTTGATATGTTGTCCTTATTGCAGTGATCCTTTAATGCATATTTTTTCTTGCCTTCTAGAAACTGGATATTGAATTTGCTGTATATATGTAATTTCAGATCTCCAAGGTCTGAAATTGTATCTTGTGGTAACCCTCTAAGTCCTCTTTCTAACCTCGTAGTTATGATCAATATTGGTTTCTTCAAGAAATAGTTATGCCCAATCTCCTACAATGACATGATTATAGACAGATTCAGTAGAGCGAACTTGTACGAAGTTCCACATGTCACGGTTTCAACCTTTGGTCTTGAAATATATACTCAACACACTACAGCTCTTCCTCTTTCTGTAACTTTTTATGAAATTTGAATCCAATTCTCAGAGATAAATTTATGATGATTTTCCCAGGGTCATCTGTTTGACATGAAATACGAGAGCCTGCAAATACCCTAACTTCCTCAGATCATATCTCCGAAAATATAGAGAAGCAATATCTGAAATCTGAACACGCACTTCATTAGGATTTCGGCTCAAATGGGGTTTTTTTTTCATCATCTGAAGCTTCACAGAAAAAGATTTATAGGAAAAATACCACGATGACATATTTTAAGTAGCGAAATCCTTACATCAGGAGGATATGAGGGTCATAATTTATATAAATGCTTAGGTTGAGAGGTTCTTCAACAAGTGAATGTTGGAGGGATATTTGGAGTTTAAAAAATTATTAATTATTGAATATTCAATTTTTGGAAAATTATATATTACAGAGCAATGCAACACATAAAATATGCGGAAAATACCCCTTGTTCATAGGTATTTGAAAAAGGATTCTTGATTTCCCTTTGCCCTACCTTATTCACAAAATTGATGTCCATCCCATTTCACTCATAAAATTAAATGATCCATTAACCTTGCTAGATTGGCCTTGCACTGCACTCTGATTCATTATTGAGACACCCTTGAATTTTATTGACTCCATGGCCCAATGATTTAAAGACCTCTCACTCCACCTATTCTATCAGTTCATCTTACCCAACTAAAATAATCAACAAACCCTACACTTAACAACTAGCCTAAAATCAAAACCATAAAGTAGAAAGAACACATCCTTTGCACCCAATAGAGAGATCTCTCTCTGAGTCCAGGAAGGCTAGGTCCTAGGACTCCAAAGACTGGTTCCATGTTACCCTTGTTAGAAAATTATATATTATGGAGCAATGCAACATATAAAATATGCGAAAAATACAAGAAAACAAAACACATAAAACTAGAGAGACACAGATATATGTGGTTCACCTAGTTTGGGCTACGTCCACCTCGAACAATTAGTCCTTCCTTTCTATTATCCAACAAAATGAAGAGACACAACCTACAACAGATCCGCTATAATATCCTCTGTTCTCTCTCATAGTCTCCCTTCTATTTCTCACTTTGAGAATACACATACCATACACAGCCACAATACAAATACCCTCATAAAAGCAAGGGGTTTCCTTCTAGGGAAAAAAACCCTAAACTAAACATAATTTCTACCATCAGATCATTTGCCTAATGAACAGCCCATATTGACTAGAAATTACTATACTTTTAAAAGGCAATTTTACATCTATTTTTAGCTTCGGGGGTGCTGCCCCCAAAACCCCCTTCCAGGGGGGGGCTCCATAAAGTCGGTGCCGCCCCCCTGGACCCCCCACGACAGCGATTAATTTACGGGCGGCGTTTCCGCCCCATTTAAGGTACAGGGGTCCAACGCTGTGATACAAATTAAACAAGATAATCAGGCTCCACACTCAACAATCTCCCACTTGGAGACTGATTGTAGCAACTCCACCGCTGCTTCATTTGCTGGATAATGACTCCTCTTTGGACCTAGCTGTTTCTCATCTTCATCGTCATTCTTGAAGACCAATTGAAACTGAGCACGTTCTCAGTTTCTCCCTGGTTACAACTTTTGTTAGCATATCTACAAGATTCTAGCTAGTGTGTATCTTTTCCAACTTCAACTCTCCATCTTCCAATACTAACCGTATGAAATGGTACTTTAGATGTATGTGTTTAGTCCTGGAATGAAATGCTGAGATTTTTGCAAGATGAATGGCACTTTGGCTATCACTGTATAGCGTGCTCATATCATGCTTCTTAACCAATTCATCCATAAACCTTTGTAACCAAATCATTTCTTTACTAGCCTCTGTAGCAGCAACATACTCTGCTTCTGTTGTTGAAAGTGCAACAACACTTTGGATTTTTGAAACCCAACTGACAGTTGTTCCACATATAGTAAATACATATCCTGTAGTGCTCCTCATGTTATCTCTATCACCTACCATATTTGCATCAACATATCCCTGTAGAGCAATGTTTGAACAACCAAAGCATAATGCTTGATTTTTGGTACCTCTCAAATATCTGAGAATCCATTTTACTGCCATCCAATGTTCTTTTCTTGGATTGTTCATGTACCTGCTCACAACTCCCACTGCATGTGCAATATTAGGCCTTGTGCAGACCATTTCATACATTAAGCTTCCAACTGCTGATGCATATGGAACTTTAGACATATATTCCATTTCTTCATCGATCTTGGGGCACATCTCCTTACTAAGTTTGAAATGGATAGAAAAAGGTGTACTAACTAGCTTTGCATTCTGCATATTAAATCTTTTCAACACCTTTTCTATGTACTCATTCTGAGACAGTGTTAATTTGCAATTTTTCCTGTTTCTAGTTATCCTCATACCAAGGATTTGTTTTGCAGCTCCCAAATCCTTCATTGCAAATGAATTTTCCAATTTTCTTTTGAGCACATTTATTTCCTGCATGTTAGACCCTGCAACAAGCATGTCATATACATACAATAACAATATAATATAGCTACCATCATTTTTCCTTTTTAGATAAACACAATGATCAGAGTGACATTAGTATAACCTTGTTCAGACATAAACTTGTCAAATTTTAGATACCACTTCCTTGGAGCCTGTTTTAAGCCATACAAGCTCTTCTTTAACTTGCAAACCAATTTTTGTTTCCCTTTTACCTCACATCCTTCTGGTTGTTGTATTTATATCTCTTCCTCCAAATATCCATGGAGAAATTATGTCTTTACATCTAACTGTTCAAGATGTAAATCTTCCGCTGCTACAAGACTTAAGATAGTTTTGATTAAAGTCATCTTAACAACAGGAGAAAATATTTCGTCAAAATCAATACCTTTCTTCTGTGAAAACCCCTTCACCACAAGTCTATCTTTGTACCTCTGTTTTCCTCCATCTTCTTCCTTCACCCTGTAAACCCATTTATTCTGCAATGTAGTTTTACCTGCAGGCAACCTGATTAAGTCCCAAGTATGGTTATGCATTAAGGAGTCCATCTCTTCTTCCATGGCTAGCTCCCACTTCTTCCTGCTTTCAACCTGCATTGCTTCTTCATAACATTCGGGTTCACCAGAATCAGTCAGCAATAAATAATATAATGAAGGAGAGTATCGTTCATGGGGTCTACTTATCCTGGTAGATCTTCTAACACCACTTTCAGGTGTTTGAGGTGTCTGTTGCTGTTGTGGTGGTTGCTGCTATTGTGGTTGTTGGTTATTATTATTTTTAGGCACCTTTACTTTTTCAGTTATCTCATCAAGAATTGTGTATTCCTTGCTTTCTTGTTCCTATTTCTTTTCCTGCAACTGATTCTTATACAAGAATTTTTCATTGAATATTACATCTCTGCTCCTAATGATTTTGTGATTTTCATACTCATATAAGTGATAACCAAAATCATTAACACCATATCCAATAAAGGTACATTTCTTTGATTTTGCCTCAAGCTTTGTTCTATTTTCTTTATTAATATGGAAAAAGGCCTCACAACCAAAAGGCTTTAAAAAAGAGTAGTTTACCTTTTTACCTGTTCATGCTTCCTCTGGAATACCACCATCCAAGGAAATTGAAGGCCCTCTGTTTATTAGATAAACATCAGTATCTACAGCATTTGCCCAAAATTGTAAAGGCAATCCCACATGAAATCTCATGCACCTTGCACGCTCCATGATTGTTCTATTCATCCTTTCTGACACACCATTTTCTTGTGGTGTTCTTGGAACTGTCTTCTCTCTACGAATTCCATGCTCTGAATAGTACCTATCAAAGTCTTTGCTGCAATATTCACCTCCATTGTGTGATCTGAGACACTTCAACTTCTTTCCTGTCTCAATCTCAACCAAAGCTTTCCATTTCTTGAAAGTATCAAATACATCAGATTTATTCTGAATACAATAAATCCAGGTTTTTCTAGTTGCATCATCAATAAAAGTAACATCATAACAAAAGCCACTGAGAGATGATACCTGAGTAGGTCCCCATACATCTGTATGCACAAGCTCTAATTTTTCTCTCTTATTTTCATTCCCAACTCTAAGAAATCTGACTGTCTTCTATTTTCCATAAATGCAATTCTCACAGAAATCCAAATCAACATTCTTCAAACCTGGCAACAAATTTCTTGAGTGAAGAATCTTCATCCCCTTCTCACTCATGTGTTCGAGCCTATGATGCCATAATGCTGCATCTGCTCCTTTGGAAGTTAAAGCATTAACAAAGTTAGAAATACCATTGCATAAATACAATGTACCAGCCTTTTCGCCTTTTGCTATTACGAGGGCTCCTTTGGTGACCTTCCAAGCTTTATCTGTGAAATTTGTAACACAACCTTCACCGCCTAATTGCCCTATTGAAATCATATTTTTCTTTAGATCTGGAACATGCCTTACCTCCTTTAATAGTCATTGGTTTCCATTCTGCTGTTTTACAAGAACCTTACCCATTCCAACAATTTTACAAGGTTTATCATCACCCAAACAAACTTGTCCAAAATCTCCTTGAACATATTCATGAAAATATTTCTTATCAAGTGTGGCATGAAATGAAGCCCCTGAATCTACAACCCAAGAATCAGTAACATTTTCTAAAGAAAGAATCAAAGCATCTTGTGACACATCACCTGTCACATTTGCTTCATGATTGTTTTCTTATTGTGTGTCTCCTTCTTTTCCCTTCCGAGATCTACAGTATTTCTTTAGGTGTCCTTTCTTTCCACATTTCTAGCACACTATCCCCGATCTAGACTTGAATCTTCCTTTCCCTGATTTACTGCGATATCTCGAGCTCTTTCCTCTTTCCATTATTCTTCCTCTAGACTCTGCACTCAAAGCATTACCTGATGTCTCACCAGAGCTTTTTCGTCGCATTTCCTCGCTAAGGATAGCACCGAAAACATCATCAAACTTTAAAGTACTAGATCCAGAGACAAAGTTACTAATGGCCATTACTACACCATTCCAACTCTCTGGAAATGAGCACAAGAATAACAGAGCTCTAACTTCATCATCAAAGTTTACCCCTATAGAACATAACTGACTGGTAACTGTATTAAAATCATTTAAATGGTCTTCAACAGATCCACCTTCCGACATCTTCATATTAAATAGTCGTTTCATAAGAAATACCTTGTTTGAGGCCGAGGGTTTTTCATATAGTTTCGCCAACGTCTGCATCAAACCCTCTGTTGTTGTTTCCTTCGAAATATTGAAGGCGACTGACGCCGTAAGCCACAACCGTACTGTTCTGAGTGCCTTTCTATCGAGAATGTTCCATTCTGCGTCTGTCATGGCCACCGACTTCTTTGTTTTTCCGCTCAATGGTAGGTGCAGATCTTTCTGATACAGATAATCTTCCATCTGCATCTTCGACAGCGGGAAGTTTTGGCCGTTAAATTTCTCGACCCTAAACTTACCATCTTTCGCCATTGCTCCCACTCAAACCAGGAACCCTTCTTTCCTGCGAGTTTATCAGCCAAATATACCTTTAACTCTGATACCAGTTGTTGGAAAATTATATATTAAAGAGAAATGCAACACATAAAATATGCGGAAAATACAAGCAAACAAAACACATAAAACCAGAGAGACAAAGATATACGTGGTTCACCCATTTTGGGCTACGTCCACCCCGAACAGCCAGTCCTTCCTTTCTACTATCCAGCAAAATGAAGAGACACAACCTACAACATATCCACTGCAATATCCTCTGTTCTCTCTCACAGTCTCCCTCTCTGTTTCTCGTTCCGAGAATACACATACCATACACAGCCACAATAAAAATACCCTCATAAAAGCGAGGAGTTGCCTTCTAGGGAAAAAAACCCTAAAATAAACATAACTTCTACTATCAGATCATTTGCCTAATGAACGGCTTAGATTGACTAGAAATTACTATACTTTTACAAGGCAATTTTACATCTATTTTTAGCTTCCGGGGCACTGCCCCCGAACCCCCCCGCTAGGGAAGGGCTCCATAAAGTCGCTGCCCCATTTAAGGTACAAGGGTCCAATGTTGTGATACAAATTAAACAAGATAATCATGCTCCACACCCAACATCAATTACCACAACCAATGATTAGTGTCATGCTACAACCCCATGGGGTTTTATCCACTAACTCGGGTTACTAACTTCAAACACAAATATCTCCCAAACCGTGAATAATTACGTGGTGTGCTATATACCAACAGAAACATATCCACAAGTAGAAACCATCCAAAATATCCATGACTTGGAATAGAGTAATTTTCAAGTCAAAATTTCCATGCAAGATTGGGGTAGCCCTTGGTGCTCCTTGGGTTGACATCAATGCCAACCAGTCATCAACAATTCCTTCCTCCAAGGACTATGCATTATGTAGTCTTAGTGCTCAACCCTAGCCCCTTTACCTCCACAACTGTTCAGTTCATCCTCCCAGTCAGTCTCCTTCTGCGCACTACACAGTGGCAAGCCTCAAGCTGTCATCCTTCCTCCTTGAATTATGCAATTGAAAAATCCATAGGATTCTCTCTCTCTATCTCTTGTACTATGCATTGGGAAACTTCAAGTCTCAAGACTTCCTCACTCATCTCCTCAACTGTGCAATCATCCTTCCCATGCCTCCAAAACTATGCATTATGTAGCCTCAAGCTTCAATCCTCCACTCCTGACTTGTGGAATTTATCACTGTGTAATCCTTGAGTATTCATCTCAGTCTTTTCCAGTTCAATCAGTGATTTTCATGAAGCATGTTAGACTAGGATTTTTTCAAAATGATGTCATATTGTCATGAGTAATTTTCAATTATAGGTACTTTATTTTCAAATGGCACGATGATGATTGAAAATAAGGAGAAGTAAATTATATTGGAAGACACTTATGAAGCTCTAAAGACAAGTTGATCTTTTAATGAGAAGATTAAAGGAAACCAGATTTCCATGACACCATAAGATCAAGATCATAGTGAAGACTTCCTACTTTCAAGCCTTATGGAGGAGGAAGAAGAAAATCATGTACCATATTTCAAGAAGAGACACAGATAGCAGTAGAAAGAGTGGTTTGAAATGGCCAAATCATCATTGAGTCCATGTTATTTTTTATATCACAAATTTTTTTAATTTTGATTGATAGGGTCACTCACCTAGGTTTCCTTTTGTCTCAATAGGTTGGTTCATGAAATTGATGAAAAAATCATGGAATAAACCTTTATCCTAAGTCTAAAACACTCCATTATTCATGTCATATCAGTCATATCCACCAAATTCTACTGTAGGTTTACATGAATGGTTTCAAATAAAGGTAATGCCACCTATCTATTTTTTCACGTTAATGCGGTGAATATAACTGCAAACTTGCAGATTTCGCTACGGAATCACCTAACCAATCCATAGAAAATCTATCAGGTTTATAAAAAAATTCACTGTAGAATCATGTTTTTATGCATAAAAACAGAGGATGATGAGTTTTCAATTTTATAATGGTTAGGCATAAGGTGAGGTCATCTAATTCATTATCTTGATCACCCAATCATGAAAAAACGTAAATACCCTCATCATTATCTTTCACTCCCACATTTTCCATCATGTTCTCCACTTTCGAATTCCATATTTAAAGCTTAATATCCCCAAAGCACCTCATTGTCATCTTTTGTTCGATTTTTGCATGCATCAGTCCATTAACATCTCTCAAAAGCTTAGCCCCACCACAAGCAACTTTTTGTTCATTTTTTCTCTTTGCAGGTGTCATAGTTCAAAAAGAAGCAAGGTGTCACAGTTCAAAATGCAACGTGGTTATAAAGGAAGATGGTTATGAAGAATAAATTAAACAAGGGAGGTTGTTGTATGAGGTATGAACCCATGAACATCAAGATAATAAATGAAGACCCAAGTTTTGTGGAAGCATTTAGCAATGTCAGATGCCTAAAATTATGTCAGAAACTCCAAGGATTTCATATTCAAACATCAAAGGACTTCACAGTACATTTCACAGGCACAACTTCGAAGGTGGGGGTTTTAAATTTTACAGTGTCACCTGATACCATTTCTTGAGCCACAGAGATACTAAGAGAGGGTGAAGAGTGGTTGAAAGCCACTAAGTTCAAGATGCAGAGTTGTGATGAATTTGTTAAACCATAACACATTGGAGTTGGCATGGCATATGGGATTCCAATGAGTTATATGAAGGATAATTATTCCAAACTATTGTTTGTGATCCAAAAGTACTTTACTTGTGAGGGGATATTTCATATGGTTTTCCTGTACCATTTCACGCTTCTACTGCACTTGAATGACAAGAAATCCCTTGATCTTCCTTTCCTTTTGTTTAGGAGCTTAGGAAAAATTTCTGATAAGGTTCAAGCCAGGGCTGAAGGTAGTGAGACATCAATCTTTCACCATGGTTTTATTAAACTCTTAGTTCTGGAGGAATTGAAGAAATTAAATAGATATTTGGCTACTTTCCTTTTCCTCGGTGGTTATGAAGTTGATTCAGGGACACCTAAGAAAACCCCAAAGCCAAAAGCTACTCCATCAAATAAAAATGATGAATCTCCAACTGTGACAGAAGGTGTAAATGAAGAAGAGATGGAGGCTATCTTGGAGCCAATGGATGTTGAAACAAAACCTATACAAGAGGAAGAAATCCCACAACCTTCACCTACAAGCAACAAACAAAAGATGAGTAAGCATGGTCACAGGAGGATAACCAGAAGTCAAACAATTGTAAAGGGAAATATTGAAAACATCCTTCAATGTATAGATATTGAGGAGACTCTAGTTGTCAAAGCTGAAGACATTGAAGGTGACAAGAAGAAGAAAAAGAAAGGTAAAACTATTAAAAAACTTGATTTTGCAGAAGAAGATGCAGGTTTCTTATGTTAGCCAAGGAAACCACTTACTAGGCTGCAACTTGCAAAGGGTGTAATGGAAAATAAGAAGATAGAAGATATTGATCATGGCAAGCAGCCTAACATATAAGACATTATAGACTTGTCTCCAGCAACAGAAGAGGTCTTTCTGCAAAGGAAAGGAAAAGAGAATATGGTGGAAAAAAATGAAGTGCAGGTATTAAAGGGAAAATTAAGAGAGGCTAGAGAATAGGTCATTGAGATCAAGTTAGAATTACATGATGCCAAGGTAGGCATAAATATAATGGAATATTTCAAAGAATAAGTAAATTATCAGCTAAATAAATATGATCAATCACTAACAAATGCTAAGAAGTTGCTGAAAAGGACACTTCCTTTGAGAAGGGTAATGAAAAACACCAGGAAGAGAAACTTATGATTACAATCTAAAAGGAAGAGACTCAAAAGCTAGGTCAAAGAATTAGAAGATCAAATGGAGATGATTCAGTCAGAACTGAAGAAAAGAGGGCTTAAAATCAAAGTGATAAATGAGCTTGAAGAGATGCAACCTCCTACTTGTAGGTTTTAACCCTATACAGAAATTATCTGCAAACGAATCTTAAAAATAGAAAATAAACAATAGTGAGTGCATAAAACATAAAACAGATATACACAGATATTTTCCCCAGGATCCCAAATCGGGACGACCAGCTTGATTTTTCATTATATTCCTTTTAGTGTTTCAACACATATATATACATGCCGAAGCATACATAAACCCCAATGCATTAACCCTGGATTAGAACATAATTGTAGTTCCCTTGACCAGATCTACAAAATACCAGGGGCTGAAAACTGTCATGCCCAAAAACCATGTGCAAACCCATGCACAAAACCATGGGTGGGTCTGCCCACCGAAAAATAGGGTCCAAAAAATTTATCCTGGGGCGCTGCCCCAGACCCCGAAAAGGGGGGGCTACCGCCCCCCTATGACCCCCCTGCTGCACCTGCCACAATGTATAGGGCAGTGTATCACCCCCCCTATTAACCCCCCCTGCATGTGACTAGTCATGGAAAGAATATAACACATACCTAATACTACTGCTAAAGATGAAGTTCCCAAAACTTGAAGATTTGGACTAAAACAATTTTGACAATTTTGCAACATTCAAGAACCATCATTTCCAGATTTAAAATTGAAATTTTGAGGAAAAAGGAATTTTTTTCTTTTTTCTACCAATTATGAAATTTCGTAGCGAACCCAGGCTTGAAGCTCAAATTTCGCTACGAAATCCCTGTAGGTGAATTTTTGTAAAAAACCACAGTTTTGGGAAAAATAAAAGATAGAGAAAAGTTGTATTTAGTTAATTTTTTATAACCAACACATCCAAATCAGAAAAAAAGACTGAAAATTGGCATAGGTAGGTGTAGTGGAGTTTCTACAAAACCACGCTACGAAACTGCCTGTTTTAGTCTATTTTTGCAGTGAGTGGCATTTTGGTACCATTTTCGTATTTTGAAGGTGTATTGAAGGTCAGCCAGCCACGTGGAGGCATTAAAAGGTATCAGTGGAACTCCCCAGCAGAGATTTTCTCCTCAACAAAGTTGTCATTTTCTCTAGCTCAGCATAAAGACAATGGCCAAATATCATGGTTATCTTTTCCATAAAATTAGGGTGATTGGTTTCTAAATCTAGTAGGTGTATTTATGTATTGATGATGGTTAGTGCCACTCGAGTACTTGCCTATTATTGATGTAATTATACAGTTCCACAATTAGTGAATGTAATAAATAGGAGGTAGAGTCCTAATAGGCTTCTAAGTCTAAAGTCATTAAGTGTCTATTTTATTTCCAGGTATCTAGTTTATTGTTAAGTGAGGTGTGAAAACAAATGGTTCGATGATATAGCCATGTGGGTAGATCCTATGTAAGTGAATAAAGCCTATTAATATGCAGTACTTCGAAGAGTACAGGGTTGGAGAATGTTACTTGACACTACCACTTTGTAAAGTTTATTTTTTGAATATCAGTAATATACAGTGGCTGTGTTTTTCTTCTTCACGTGAGATTATTTTGGTGTTTCAATGAGCATATTTCCTATGTATCTTAATATTTTTCTTTCAATATCTTGCTTTCAAACCAAAGATGTAATAATGAGGGCATACAGAAACTTAGTCATTGAAATGCTTGAGAATTTTCAAGAATTTTCTTTCATTGTTAAAACTAGACACATAGGACATATGCTCCTTGAAACACCAAAATAATCTCCAAATCACCACATACTGATATACTTTTAGTGCCTAATTTTTTCAAAATCTCTAGGCCCAAAAATAGTAACTCATATTCTGCCATATTGTTTGTGCAATCAAAGTTAAGTTTGAAAGAGAAAAACTTACTTTCTGTATTAGGAGTAGTGATCCATATCCTTACTCCAACCCCATCTCTTCCAGCATAGCCATCAAATTGTAAAAGCCACCAGCCTTCTCCTTTTTCCTCAACACATCCCTGATTTTCTATTTTTTCTTCAATTTCTTCCTCATCAGTGAGTTCATTGAATAAAACTGAGGACCCCAATTCAATTTCAACTGCATAAATAGGAAACTTTTGAGGCTTGTCCTTACTAATCACCATGTAGGCCATCCTAATTTCCCTATGCAACCTCCTTTTCTGACCAAAAACCGAAATGGTGGCATATGTCATATCCATCTACATAGTCTGTTTAATTTTGGCTGCCCAAGATCTGGATAAAAGCATACCAAACTTTGGAGGAATTCTAGGTACCGCTATGTCCATCACCACTATTTTAGCATGTACTTGTGTTATACCAACAAAAACATCTTTAATAAAACCTATGCATTGGACTCTCTTGGAGTCAAAAGGAAATAGATCTTTGTATGTTCTAGTGATCTCTAAACCCATCCTCTCCATAATCACTTTAGGCATAAGGTTTTGGGAAGCACCTGAGTCTAAAATGGCATTGTGCAAAGTCATATCATGACTATTTAGACTTACATAAAAAGGAGGAACTTCTTCATTTTGTTCATCTTTCACCCTTGGTCCTAGGAAAATGGTGGGATGATCTTTTTGCAGATTGAGAATGTCTGAAGGTCCAGGGTGAGAATTTAACATTTTGACAATTTTTCTTCTATATTCAATGACCTTGATAATTTCTCCAAAGGGGACTGAAATTTTGATTTTGGAGATCTCATTTTCTAAACTGAAAGTAGATGAGGATTTTTCCACTTCTTTGATAGGAGGCGGTGGTGCATCCTTCTTTGGCTCAGATGGTTTAGGAACATCTTTCTTTGGATGATATTTGTTTATTGTAATGGGGACATTCCTATTTCTCAAATTGTATTGTTTATGAATTTCAAAGATGGCATGTTGATAGCCCTTTAAGGAATCAGATTATCCCTAATTATTCTACAAATAATCACTAGGCTCATCATGTTCCTCTTTAGTTAGAAACATCCCAGACATGTCTTCATCTATGCAATGAATAATATCCTCTTCAAACTTAGGTTGTGCTTCTTCTTCATCAAGTAAATTTTGTTGAAAGGGAGGCCACACTTGTGTGTCAGCCTGATTTCGGTTTTCTCTTTGTCTTTGGTGATTTTGAGGTCTCCTAAATTGTGGATTTATGATGTGTGTATCTTGTTGTGCAGGAGGAAAAGGAGTGGCTCCAAGAACAAGTCTATCCATGATTTTTTCCATGGTCTTCATCATGGAACCAAAATTAGCATCTGAGGATGAAGAAGGCTTCTCATATTTTTTCAATTTCGTTTTTCCCATCTTAGACCTCTTGGAAGCTACCATGTTCACCTCCACTTTCACTGTATAATTCTGAATTTATTCTATAGAAGCAGACTCTCTTTCCCTTAACAATATGGAAAACTCATAATAAAATGCCTCTACATAGTGTAATTGAGAAGCTCCTGGAGGAGGTTTAATATGAGAAGGTATGGAGTTATAGACCTTGTTAAATCTCTTAGAAAAGTCTTGGACAGATTCATCTAAGTCTCTTTTCAAATTTTTATACTTATTCAGAGCTTGTATTGGATTTACCTTTCTCCCCCACTTAGTCAAAAAACTATCTTCTAGTTGATCCCAATCCTGCAAACTTACTCGAGCTAAGGCCTTAAACCATTTTCTTACTTCACTAGTGAAACTCTCAGGAAATAATCTCATTTTTACATCCTCAGGGTCTACCTCATCTATGTCAATGAAATCATTAAATTGGTCTACATGTTCCTCAGCTCATATTTCCTCCTCACTCCCAAAGGTTTTAATTCTAGCTGAGTATCCATCTAGGAGGTCATGAAGGACAGCAAGAAGGAAAAGTGGAGCATATCTTGCAGGTCGAATAGGAGGAGGAGGAGGAACAATTCTAGCCATGATGACAGGAACTATGGTATGTGAGAGGACAGTAGATGAGGTTAAATTCTAACTTTTGGAAAACACAGTAGGTGAGGCTGAATTGTTAGGAGATGGTATAGATGGTATTTGAAGTCTAGATATGAATGAAATCCATTCAAGCAAAGGTATACTAGATTTTCTCTTAAAAAAAAAATCAAATGGATCCAACTCTTTTAATGTTTCAAATGTCTCCCTCTCTAACAACAACTCTGATGTGACTTGTCTGCTCAACTTAGTGTTCCTAAATTGATGTCATAAATTTTCAACCAGGGCTAGTAAACTGTTGAAGTGGAGTGTGCTATATGTGCCTAGGTATCTGTTTCTCACTACGTTGTGTTTAGTGTTTTTCCAATGTTTTTGGTTTTGTGTTTTTATTCTAAGAGGAAAATAACTAAGTGTTGGTAAAGAAAAGTTTTTGGTCACACTAAAACAGAGCAAAACCTATTCTAAACTATGTATGGCACTTGAGAACAGAAAATGCAAAACTTTAACAAGAAAAATAACTCATAACATGAATTCAATAACTCATAACATGAACTCAATCCAATTCATTCATTAGAAATATGTTGGAATAACTTGAGAAAATGATAATTTTAATGCAATGAGGTTCTTCTAAGTAAACAACAATCTACAATATCACAGTTAAAATCTCATCCATGGCTAGAAATTTGTTGGAACACATTTGGAAAAGATAGTCTACAACCTAGCGAGGAACTCTACTTCTAAATTAACCTATGACACTGAAATTAATCCATTCTGCAACTCAAATTGTCACTACTAAGCCTCATTCGAAAGTTAGAAATCTTTTGGAATAGTTTTGGAAAAAAAGGCTATTTGTAAAATTATAAGAAATTGCAGAACAGTCAAGGCCTTGAACTGATATCACTAATTCCTGTCCATATGATGATGTGTTGGAAGAGATTAATAACAAGAGTAGTTTGTAAATAATGAAGGCCTTGAAGTCTAATGGAACAGAACTAGCATACAACTAACTAATGAGACTTGAAAAACATTAAACAGAACTGAACAAGAATGCAATCAATTAACTTGAAATACAATGAACAGGATTGAACTAAAGTTCCGTTAACCTCCAGAGTTTTACAACTAAACTAAAATGAAAATAATCACTGAAATACTACAGCTCTATCTCATTCGGTGTTAGTGATGTTTTGGAACAATTCATAAGAGCAAGACTGGTTGTAACATTTGATGTCAGTGAGCATAAAGATATGAAGTTCAGAAAAAAATGCAACTAGACTCTAAAACACCACAGCTATGTCTCATTTCGTGTTATTGATATTTTGGAATAATTCATAAGAACAAGACTGGCTGTAACATTTGATGTGAATGAGCATAAAAACGTAAAGTTTAGAAAACTACTTGAATTAGGAATGAAACAAGGCTAAAGTTACTTATCTAAACAGTATGCACAGAGCTTCTCGGGCAGTAGGGGCCCTCTACCACCGGATTAGCATACAAATATCCTCAAGATTTCCTTAGATCATGCAATGAAGTTGAATATATTTCATTAAAGAGAAAAAATTCTTCAGAAATAGAGTGTTATGGACTTTTGAGATCTAACAACAAAACATCAATCTAGCTAGCTGTCTCTCAGTCTCCCGAGTAATTCTTATAAAATAAATACAGAACTACCCTTGAGAGGAAATAGGGATAAGTGTCTTTCCCAATTAAAATCAAATTAGAACTCTTGTGGAAGCTCAGACTTTATTGAGACATCTCAGAGAGTCCTATTCCGTAGGAATCGCTTTGTTTGGATCTCCTTCCACGTACAACGATTTGATAGATTTGAGCCTGTACTTTGTGAGAGAGAGCGCGTATAAGAAATGATGGGGGAGTGTTGTGGAATTCAACCATATGCGTTTTTCCTTGAAGTTACACCTGTAACCTGTGAGAACATGAAGATAGCTACGGAATAGGCGACTAGCTACAAAATGGCTGCATTCTGTAGCCGAGACTAGTCAAAAATTACTACAACAACAAAACCATGAAAATATAGAAAGTCAGTCATTGTATACATTCCTAAAGTGACTTTAATTAATCCTATTGATCATTTAAGCCTGTAATTGATAAGGGACAAAGGAAATGAAGTGAAATTTGGTGAAAGAAAAGGACATCTTTGGGGCTCAACATGACTGTTTTCCAGAATTATTCTTTTTCCTCCTTAGATACTAGGGATGATGTGACAATACCTAGTCTTTGTAGGTATAGTATTATGTCATTCAGTTCATTTTCAGTCTTAGACCTAAACAATAATTCTTCAATTTTATCATCAAATTTTTTATCTTCAGGACTTCGAATAATTTCAGACGAAAAAGCTCTTAAAGTTTTCATAATTTACATTATGCATTCTCATATTATTTCATTCGTGCCTAAAATTGTGGTTAAAGATATATTGACACAAGCTGATCCTGATGGAAAAAGAGGGAAATGGATCACCACTTTTCTGGATTATGACATATAAATTAAGCCTACTAAGTTGGTGAAAGGGCAAGGATTAGAAAAACTGATGGCAGAGTCAAATTTTGAATTGTTGACATGAATTTCATTACAAAAAATTTAGGGCCGACAGAAGAAGCAGAATTGGTCCCTATTGAAGAGAAATTCATCTTGTCTAAATGGTACAGAGATATGATATTTTTCCTACATCATCATAAAGATCCTCCTCAGTTGACAAAGTCCAAGTTAAGGTTTGTGAAGTTGAAATCATTGAGATACTACATTTTGAATAAAAATTCGTATTGCAAAGGTACTGAAGGAATTCTTTTGAATTGTTTGCTGGAAGATGAGGCTGAAAAAAGTCATTGAAGAGTTCCATAAGGGATATTGTGGAGGAAACCATTACTGTAAAGCCACAACCAACAAGATACTTAGAGCAGGTTATTATTGGCCTACCATGTTTAAAGACATCTACAAGAAGATTGTTGCATGCCATGAATGCCAAGTTTTTTATGGTAAGAAGAATTTGATTCATTTACCTTTGAAACCAATATATGTTGAAGCTCCTTTCCAGAAATGGGGGTTGTACTTCACTGGTGAAATAAACCCATCATCCTCAGGGAAACATCGCTGGATTTTGAAAACCACATATTATTTCACTAAGTGGATCGAAGAAATCCCAACAAGGCAGGCTACTGAATCAGTCATCATTTGATTCTTGGATAACAATATTTTGTCCAAGTTTGGTTGTCCTATGAAGATTATTACTGATAATGCAAAAGATTTTAAATCCAAAAAAATAATTAGCTTTTTTCATCAATATCATATTACTCTTGGACATTCCACAACCTATTACCCTCAAGGTAATGGCCTTGCAGAATCATCCAATAAAATCATAGGGAGGAAAATAAGAAAGGTGATGCAAGAAAGCAAGAGATCATGGCATCTAAAGCTGAATTTTTCTCTATGGGTAGATAGAGTTTGCAAAAACCCATCCATTGGTACATCTCCCTATGAATTAGTATATGGAGCTGAAGTTATTTTTCCCACTTCTTTGGGAGTTCCAGTAATGAAAATGCTGCAAGGACTTGAATAGGAGCCAAATGCTATCCAAAGGAGGATAAAAAATCTTATAACATTACAAGAGAAAAGGGAAGAGGTGTATGAAATCCATCAGCAATCACAAAATAGAGTGAAGAAAACCTTTGACAGAAAAAATAAAGAAGAAAATTTCCAAATCCAAGATGTAGTTTGAAATGGCAAGCCAGAATTGAAGAAAAGGGGAAGCATGGAAAGTTTGAGAACATCTTGAAGGGGCCATTTGTGATCACTACATATCATGGAAACAACACTTTTCTACTTCAGGATATGGATGGATAGCTCTGTGGAGGATGCCCTGTGATTGGCAGGTTTCTAAAGCATTATTCCTCCTATTTCCTTTTACTGAATTTCACTCCATTTTACATATTTCATTTTTTTTTTATGATTTTTTGCTAATAAATATGAGTTCATCATCAAGCTTGAGCCTCAGGAGAAGGCCGTAATATTTTGAAGAAGTCTTCATCAATTTTAGAAATGTTTTTTTTTTCATGAAGGCATTGGAACTGCAAGTTCTTTGTTGTACCACAGGGGCACACCATCCCCAGTGGAGCCACTGTTATCACACATAAATTTTTAATTTTGATTTATAGGGTCACTCACCTAGGTTTCATTTTGTCTCAATAGGTTGGTTCATGAAATTGAAGAAAAATTCATGGAATAAACCTTTATCCTAAGTCTAAAACACTCCATTAGTCATGCCATATTAGTCATATCCACCAAATTCCACTTTAGGTTCACATGCATGGTTTCAAATCAAGGTAATGCCACCTCTCTATTTTTTCACGTTTCTGCAGCCAATATAACTGCAAAATGGAATATTTCACTACGGAATCCCCGACCAGTCCATAGCGAATCTTCCAGGTTTATAATTGTTTTCGCTGTGGAATCATGTTTTTATGCATAAAAAAAGAGGACGATGAGTTGTCAATTTTATAATGGTTAGGGATAAAGGTGAGGTCATATAATTTTTTATCATGATCACCCAAGCATGCAAAAGCATAAATACTCTCATCTTTATCTTTCACTCCCACATTTTCCATCATGCTCTCCACTTTCAAATTCCATCTTTAAAACTTATCCCCAAATCACCTCTCTATCATCTGTTGTTCGATTTTTTCATGCATCAGTCCATTAACATCTCTCAGAATATTAATCCCATCACAAGAAACTTTGTGTTCAATTTTTCTCTTTGCAAGTGTCATAGTTCAAAAATCAGCAAGGTGTCACAGTTCAAAAGGTAGTGTGGTTATAAAGGGAGATGGCTATGAAGAAGAAAGTAAACATGGGAGGCTTTTGTGTGAGGTACAAACCCATGTATCTCAAGCTACTAAATGAAGACCCAATTTTTGTGGAAGGATTCAACAATGTCGGATGCCTAAAATTATGTCAAAAATTCCAAGGATTTCATAGTCAAATATCAAAGGACTTCACAGTAAATTTCACAGGCACAACTTCGAAGGTGGGGGTTTTAAATTTTACAGTGTCACCATATACCATTTCTCAAGCCACAGAGATACCAAGAGAGGGTGAAGAGTGGTTCAAAGCCATTAAATTCAAGATGCAAATTCGTGATGAATTTGTTAAACCAGAACACATTGGAGCTTAAATGGCATGTGGGACTAAAAGGAGTTATATGAAGGAGAATTATTCCAAGCTGTTGTTTGTGATCTAAAAGTACTTTACTTGTGAGGGGATATTTCATATGGTTTGCCTGTACCATTTCAGGATTATATTGCACTTCACTGGTAAGCAGTCCCTTGATCTTCCTTTATTGTTTAGGAGCTTAGGGAAAATTTCTGATAAGGTTCAAGCCAGGGCTGAAGGCAGTGAGACATCAATATTTCACGATGGTTTTATTAAACTTTTAGTACTGGAGGAATTGAAGAAATTAAATAGAGATTGGGCTACTTTCCTTTTCCTCGGTGGTTATGAAGTTGATTGAGTGACACCTAAGAAAACCCCAAAGGAAAAAGCTACTCCATCAAATAAAAATGATAAATCTCCAATTGTGATAGAAGTTGTAAATGAAGAAGATATGGAGCCTATCCTAGATCCATTGGATGTTGAAACAAAACTTATACAAGAGGCAGAAATCCCATAGCCTTCACCTACAAGAAACAAACAAAAGATTAGTAAGCATGGTCACAAGAGGATAACCAGAAGTCAAACAATTGGAAAGGGAAATATTGAAGACATCTTTCAAGCTATAGATATTGAGGAGACTCTAGTTTTAAGAGTTGAAGACATTGAAGGTGACAAGAATAAGAAAAGGAAAGGTAATGCTGTTAAAAACTTGATTTTGCAGGAGAAGATGCATGTTTCTTATTTCATCCAAGGAAACCACTTACTAGGCTGCAACTTGCAAAGGCTGTCATGGCAAAGAAAAATACAGAATATATTGACAAAGGAAAACAAACTATCATAGAAGATATTATAGACTTGTCCCCAGCAACATAAGAGGTCTTTGTGCAAAGGAAAGGAAAAGAGAAGATGGTGGAAAAATCTTTAGTGCAGGTATTAAAGGAACAATTAAGAGAGGCCAGAGAAGAGGTCATTTAAATCAATTTAGAATTATAGGAGGCCAAGGTAGACAAAAATCTAATGGAAGATTTCAAAGAAGAAGTAAATGATCAGCTAAATCAATATGATCAATCACTAACCAATTCTAAAAAGTTGTTGAAAATGATATTTCCCTTGAGAAGGGTAATGAAAAACAACATGAAGATAAAAGTATAGTTACAATTTTAAAGGAAGAGAATCAAAAGCTAGGTCAAAGAATTATAAGATAAAATGGAGACGATTCAGTCAAAACTTAAGTAAAGAGGACTTAAAATCAAAGTGATAAATGAGCCTGAAGAGATGCACCCTCCTACTGCTAAAGATGAAGTTCCCAAAGCTTGAAGAGTTCGCTTAAAATTTTTTGGATAATTTTGTAGCACTCAAGAACCATAATTTCCATATTTAAAATTGAAATTTTGAGGAGAAAGGAAAATTTTGTGTTTTTCTGCCAATTAGGCAATTTCATAGTGAACCCAAGGCTTGAAGCCCAGATTTCACTACGAAATCCCTTTAGGTGAATTTTTTTGAAAAACCACAGTTTTGGGAAAAATCAAAGATGTAGAAAAGTTGTATTTAGTTCATTTTGTATAACCAACACATCCAAATTGGAGAAGAAGGCTTAAAATTGGCATAGATAGGTGAAGTGGATTTGCTACAAAACCATGCTATAAAACTTTCTCTTCTACCCTATTTTTGCAGTGAGCAGCATTTGGTAGAATTTTGGTATTTTGAAAGTGTACTGAAGGTCAGCCAACCACGTGGAGGAATTAAAAGGTATCATTGGAACTCTCCAGCATAGATAACTCCTCGACAAAGTTGTCATTTGCTCCAGCTCAGCATAAAGACAATGAACAAATATCATGATTATCTTTTCCTTAAAAGTGGGTGGATTGGTTTCTAAATCTAGTGGGTGTATTTATGTCTTGATGATGGTTAGTGCCACTCGAGCACTCGGATATTATTGATGTAATTATCCAGTTCCACAGTTAGTGAATGTAATAAATAGGAGATAGAGTTCTAACAGGCTTCTAAGTCTAAAGTCATTGGGTGTCTGTTTTATTTCCAGGTATCTAGTTTATTGTTAAGTGAGGTGTAAAAAATGGTTTGATGATCTATCCAAGTGGGAATATCCTATTTAAGTGACTAAATCCTATTAATAGGAAGTACTTCGAAGAATACAGGGTTGGAGAATGTTACTTGACACTACCACTTTGTAAAGTTTTTTTTTTTTGAAGACCAGTAATATATAGTGACTATGTTTTTCTTCTTCACCTGAGATTATTTTGGTGTTTCAATGAGCATATGTCCTATGTACCTTAATATTTTTCTTTCAATATCTTGATGTTTAATTACTCATAATTTTTATTTCTCATGCTCTGAATTCCATTGAACATTACGCCATTGAATATTTATGTGTGTATGTTGTCCTATCATTGAAACATTACAAGCCTCAACGTCCACAAGGAGAACCATTATCATTGAATTTCCTAACGCTGGCTCCATAAGCCTAATGGTAGTAAACCTTATACATTTTTCACCTGCAATCAAACACATTCAAGATAATATCACAGATTTTCCCATCTGATTGAATCATAATTGAACAAATCTTAGTTACTTTGAGAGAGCCCTCTTAGGCTAAAGAGGCTAATTTTTAGTCAAAAGCTGGTTTGAAAGAGTTACCATTAGGGGAATTTTGAGGTCTAAAGTGGGTATCATAAGGAAATTATAAAATAATAGTGGAAATAATAAAATAAGATTTGATTACATCATCAAATTTTAGTGGGAAAAAAGATAAAAACTATTTTTTCAACTTGTATTTTGAACTTATCTCCTTGAGGTTTTACTCAAATTTCAAGTAGGAATATTCGTTGGATGAAAAATTTAATTCCCCGTCCAAAGAGTACCCATGTTGCATAATTTTGTTGGACTTTTCTATATGAAAAATTATAAATACATGAAAAACATGATTTCAATCACGTTTTTTCATTTATTTCTCATTTTTCGTGTAGCAGGGTCCATCAAAAGTATGCAACATCAGTACTCCTTGGATTAGGAATTAAATTTTGCATCCAACTAGTACTCCTGCTTGAAATTTTAGTAAACCCTTAGGGAGATAAGTTGAAAATATGAGTTGAAAAAGTAGTTTTATTATTTTATTATTTTTTAATCTTTTTACTTATTTACTCCAAAAATGGTGAATCATCCCCCATGTTTGACATCATCACCTTGAATCCTATTGGTTCTCATAAAGTTTATTTTTCTTGTATATTTTTCTTAGGAGGCCCATTTTAGACCCCAAAATTCCCCTAATGTCTAGGTTTTTTGCTGGAGCAACCCATTTGTACCAATTTAGTGATAACATTTTGGTGCATCTTTATTCCATATTTTGATATAATGTGTCCTAACAATTTTCTAGAAGTTATAGCAAAGATAATTTTAGTGGGATTAAGAGAGATACCAAATAAATATCTTGGTGCTAGAAGGAGGGAAGCCACCATTTTGTAATTGATAGCTCAGTACATCCTAACTAGGAGAATTCCACATAAGGAAATAATGCTCCCATTTCTAGTTGAACTCATACTACAGAAAAAGGAGAAAATTCTGAGCCTAGCCTGGGATAAGCATTTGAGGTTACTTATGATCAATTCCATACCATATGATCCATTACTCATTAGTTTGTGAGAGCTCTTGGTTTACTCCTGTTGTGGTTCCCATGATTTGGCAAATTTGGCAATACCAAATGATGAGACAACATAAAACTACTTTGGGATCTCAGGATCTAGCCCTCCTGGATCCAGAGAGGGATCTCTCTATAAAGCAAAGGAATATATATCTTTGAAGTTCGATTTAAGGTATTAGGCTAGTTATAGGGCACAAGGGTTGTTGTTTTGTTTTTTTGTTTGGTTGGGAAACATGAAAGAAGGGTTCAAAGTAAGACAAAGATAGCGAGAAAAGAATGATTTTTGGCAATGGGGAGATAATTCAAAGAAAACTCAAGTCCATTGGGCAATGGGGTCATAAAAGGGTTTTACTTGCAATTCAATATCCAAGACTTTCAAATGGGCTACTCATCTAAAACAGAGGATCTCTAAAGATTATAGTATGGGATGAAACAATAAGGAAATTAAGGTGAATGACAAGGAAACCTTCCAAGGTGACCACTTAGGAGAAAATCTAGAGACAGGCCCTGCCTTAACCATCTATGATCACTCTCCCATGAGGCTAACTCTTCAGAAAATAGAAAACATTTAAGATTTAACACAAAGTGAAGCCTAAGATCAGAGAAAGACTTTTAACTTTCAATGCTTTTGACATTCAACTTAAGGGATCTTAGAAAGGCTAAACTATTGGAAAAGGACCCTAGTGAGACAGAACCAACTCTAAATATCCCAGTATCTGAATTCTTTCAGCTAAAACAAGATAAGAACATCTAAAAACAAACTCTAAATTCATACATCAGTAAGCAGGGATAACCAACTACTATACTGGTTAAATTATCTTGAATTTGTTCTTAGATCACACAATTAGCGAAAAACATAAAAGATAAGAAGAGCAGGTAGCATTAGGGTACTTTGCAATAGTATATCCTAAGCTATTTTACTGATTCTTATCAAAGAAATGAAATATGATGAATAACAGAGGGAAAAATTTGACAAAGATAGAACACATCACCACTGATTTAGATCAGGACCCAATGAAGATGCTTATCATATTAAAGAGCAACACCAATCACATACATCATTTTCCAACATCTTGATATCAGTCTAAAGTCATATCCCAGCCTATTTTACTACTAATACAAACAGAACTCTATCTCAAAGAAACAACATACAATCCACGAATAACCAACGTTTACAATGTATTTCTGGGGAGTTCTTATAGCTGAACAAGGGGCTGTAGAGGTAGATAGAACTTAAATGCATCATTTAAAATAGAGGGAGAGGTGTTCCTGCAGCCCATTCTGTCCTAATACCCTTGCATTGACTTTTAGTACTCTTTGGATGAACTAGGGGTCTTTGACATGCTGATAATTACTTCATAGGTATGTTTCTTGAAGTACTCTTTGGCAGGTGGTACTCTGTTTGTACACTGGGGCAAGTAAGGAAAATAAATGACTTTCAGGCATTCCATACTGTGTAACTAATGCTCTGGAAATATTAGGACTACTGTCAAGGTGGTGATCTTCTCAGGAACATTGATGGAGAATAAAAAACATTATGGGAACTCGTCCTTTCTTGGGAAATAACATTTTGCTGATTTGAAACACTGATATGGATTGTTTCATGTGCTTTAGGCCTTATTAGGCATTCTGGGTCATTCATAAGGTCTTCAATTTGTATATTTTCCCTCTAACACTGGATTAAAGCATCAAATATTCAATAATGGGCTTTAAAAATCCTTTAAACTGTCACTGATACTCTTTGCTGCTTCACTTTTGTCTTGTTTGTGAATACTGCAGGTTTTCATGGTGCTAAAGGGTTCGAAACAAAGTTATTAACTTGATATTTTTAAAAAACCACATGTTTAAAACCCCCTCAGGAGTCTTCCCTGCAATCTCTGGCTCTGAAAAATCTTCTTTGCACTCCAGATTTCCCTGTCTGTGATGGTGAGACAGAGAGCGATTTTAATCATCTATGATCCTTGCAAAAAAATGATAAAAATGTTGAGAAATAAATGGGGGTGGAGGTGGATTGCTTCGGAGGCTCGTGGAGGATGGAGAGGAACGATGATGTAGCAATGGAGATGGTGGAAGCAGTCTAAAAACAGCTGAAAACCATGCATAATGGAGGAGAAACTGGTCTGATGGAGGTCTGGTGCACGGGCGGTTCTAGACTGTTGGATTAGACTGATAGATGCTGATCGATGGTCAGGATTCACCGGTGGGGTTCTTTAGAAGAGTTAGACTGAAAAAAATAACTTTAGTGCAAAACACCAAATTTTAGTGCTTGGGTGAATTACAAAGGAAAAAAATTAAAATGAATGAAATCAGAGGCTTTGGTGGTGGGACCGGAAGGGCATAGGATAATCGAATGTGGACTGTCAAATCAGCGAAAGAGATTAACGATGGAGATCTTTCGACAAAGTCACTGGATGCTTCGATGAAAATAATATGGATGGGAACACGATGAAACGTGATTCGTTGATCTAGATTAAATGAACGGTCGGGATTTAATGAAGGCCTATATCGGGAAGGGGTGGTTTTTAGAAGAAAACTGCTATTTTCGCGCAGCATTGGAGTTTTTTTGAAAATTTCCCAAAAAAAACTTTATACGCCTCGCCACCTGACACGTGTCCCTTCTAAAACCACTTTTATCACGTAACTTTGAAGCGTTAAAATTCGGGCACAGAAATTATGCGATATGCATTTTCGGCTGTTGGATGGGAGGCAGAGAGATCCGACGGTGGGGATGAGAGCGTGATATGCAAAGATGCATGGGAAAAAAGGCAGGAAGAGGTCAGCGGTGGGTTCGCTGTGGACCATTAGATCTGTAGAATGGACGGTCAGGATCAGAAGTAGGGGCACCATTTTTCCAAATGGAAAAAGGTTATATAGATGGGCAGAACAAATCCTGACCATTGGATCTATTGGGATGGACGAGGGAGATTAAGTTGGAGATCTGCAGAATAGTGAGACGATGGAAGAGTAAGGCAGAGTGTGATGAAATCTGGATCGTCAGATCTGGCGAAATGGACGGCGGGGATTAAATCGCACCGGAGAAAGGCAAGGGGCCAAAACTCTGCGGTTCATTGATCTTTCGATTTGCGATTTAGCGTGGACCGTTGGATCATGAAAGAGATCAATGGTGGAGATCTAATCAGAGGGGGACTGATGGGGGGCACAAGAGGCAGAGAGCGATTAAATCTGGGCCATTGGTTCTTGTGGATTCAATGGTCCAGATTAAATCAACGGAGCGATGATGGGCTCTGTGAACCAAAGTGTGGACGAATCCCGACCGTTGGTTCTTATGGATTCAATGGCCAGGATCTAATCAGAGAGTTAGCCATCAGGGAGAAAGAAGAGTGGGAACGCTGGGTTAGCGTGATGTGATTTTGCGCCAGCCATTGGATCTGGAAAGGGATCAACAGTGGATATACAATTAGAGGGTTGACGAGGATATGTGGTGGGCGTGATGAGATGTTAGCGCTGACTATTAGATCTATAAAGATCAATAGTTAATATTGTAGCGGATGGCCGATAGAACAAATTGTCATCGCATCGGAAAATTTCAATTAACAAAGGGAAAAAGTCCAAAGGGAAGTTCCGATTGCGATTAGCGCCACGGGGCTTAGCGCCTAGTCCTGGGCGCGGGTTATATGCAAGAAAGGGGCTAAAGGCTAGGCCGAAAGGGGATTAAGCTTGTTATAAGGTAAAAAGTGGGTTTTTAGGCCAAAAATAGAGTTTTTAAGGCTAAATAGTGGGTTCCGGTAAAGGGTAAAAGGGATTTTTAGAGGCTTTAGGGGGATTTTGGAGGTTTTTAGAGGAAAAAAGGGAGTTTAAAAGATGAAAGGAGGCTTAATGAAAATGAAGGGAAATGAGTGAAAATGGGTGATTACAGAGGCCTTTTGAAGCATTTTTTTTCACAAAACTTTGAGTCTTTTTCAATGGAAACTACAGTGAGGATATTTTCAGGGAAAAAGACACATAGAGGCTTCAAGAATGAGATATTTTCAGAGAAAATGTCTCTCTTGAAGGCTCAGAAACATATTTAGCCACCTGTTTGCTCTGTCAAAAATTTATAGGTGGCTAACAGTGGCTCCACATGGGGATGGCATCTTCTTGAAGGTGTCAAGAATATTAGAAAATAATCTTTGGATTAGGCCAGATGCCTGGTTCTTTTACTATCTTTTTCCTCTTTTATCGGCTACCACCAACATGATGAATATTATATCAGTAGAAAAGATTCTCCCAAACAATCTACCTACCCATCCTACAGTCCTAACATTTTTCCTCGAGGTGCATTTAGAGTTTCATACCTTCTTCATCATTTTTTATTGAAAGCAGAAAACAAACTAATCTAATTCTACCCTTATTCCTCCATGAGACTAGATTAAATAGTTGGTCTCATAGCTTCTCTACCTATACTACTATTTGCTAGGATTAAACTGTCTAGCATACTTCTTTCTCTACATTCTACAACAGAAATTTCAAAACAGTCAAACTAGGATTAGATTGTCTGGTTTGCTGTGGGTACATGGCATAAAGACAGTTGCACATGAACTGAACTTTGCAAGAACTTGAAAACAAAATGTAAAGGCTTGAAATTGTGAAACTTTGAAGCATCCTTCTTTTCCTTGTGACTCAGGTTTTGAGCTTGTTAGAGTCACTTTATTTCTTCATTTCAGCTCTGGTTTTGATCATGTTAGATATGATTCTTCTTCTTTCTTTGATGGTTCAAGTTTTGAGCTTGTCTGAACCTCTCTTTCTCTATTTTTTGAAACATTTTTTTTTCTCTCTTTTTTTCTTTTTTTTTTAAACAAAATACAATTATGGTATTCACAATGGAGGTGAAAGCTTTAAACTAGAAATCAACAGTAATAATGCTTGAGCATCCTGCCATTGACAGTACCCCCAAACAGATCTGTACCATCTAATTCTTGCAGAAAAAAGGGCTTGGGACCAATGGTGGACTGGATGATGTAAGGACCTTGCCACAAACTGTCAAATTTTCCATGCTTACCTTTGTCCTCTCTCCTGGAGTCCCACTTAAGTACTTTGTCTCCAATTTTGAAGTCACAAGCCTTTGTTCTCTTATTAAACAATTTTTTGATGTTCTCTTGCACTTTTTGAGCTCTATTGTAGACCTCTTCCCTTGTTTGCTGGAGATGGATAGTTTGATTGATCCTCCGTACCATGTGTTGAGCCTCAAGATTGTGCTTTCTTTCATTCCACTTTACCTCATTTTCCTTTTTCCATTGCTATCCTAGACCCAATTGATCAATGAATTTAGTTAAAATTACTTTTAGAATGATTAACATGACTGACTTGCTAAGTTTTATGATTTTTGTCATTGTAATGCATTTTGATCGGAACTAGCTGCAGAATGCAGACATTCCGTAGCTAACCGGCGATTCTGCAGCTGTCTTCACGTTTGAGTATGTTCCAGGTGGCCTCTCAAGAAAAACCGCATATGGGCATATTCCACGTCATGTCTACATGGTTCGTTGCTCACCATGAAGGAAGAAACGAATTTTGGGTATGGTTTTGGTACGTGGGAACACATTTAGGAAGGCAGACTTCTATTAGGACTGTCTCAGTCCAGATGTCCGTTTCCTTTTTACGTTGCCACTTCAAGAGTCCTAATGTGATTCCGATAAGGAAAGACAATGATCCTGAAATTGTTGCAAGTCTTGTTATGTGCATTTGTTATATAAACACTTGGGAAACCGAGAGCTAGGCTAGATTTTGTTCTAGATTTTGCTTAGATTCTGTGCTACATTTCTGAAGACGCAGAGTGCTCTGTTCAAGTTATTTTCACCTTTAATGAAGCAGACAGTGTTGTTTTGAAAGCGTTGAATTGATTTGGAGTTAGATTCTGTCAGGTGGTAGAGGGCCCCTGCCTCTTGCACGGATTTATTTGCGTAATTTAGATAAGTATTCTAGCTGCCTTTACGTTTTTGAATTTGAATTAGTAGTTGTTTTCATTAGCTACTATAGTTATACTCATTCTAACTCTTCCAAAGAAGAAGCTCTTCCAAAATATTATAATGATGAATGGGAAATGGCTATAGTATTGTAGGGTTTAATTGTAGTCTCTTTTATTCACCATCACAGTTATACTTATGCTCAGCACTCTTCCACAAGAAGAAACTCTTCCAAGAAATATTTATATTGTCTTAAGCATGATTGTGATCTTGAACGTTTTAGTTGTGTGTTTTCACTAAGTACCATAGTAGTTCTTGCTCTTAAACGCTTGTCAAAAATATCATAATGATGGGTAGGATATGGCTATGATATCTTAGTTTTTCATTGCTTTCAGTCTTTATGTTTGAATTTGCACTCAATTACACAGTCAGGATTGTTCTAAAAACTCTTCCAAAAGAAGGAACTCTTCCAAAATACCAATCATGATGGACAAACAGACTGTATAATTCCATAGAATAATGCATGATAGCTTAGTTAGGATACTCCGGAGATTAATTGCACTTAACTCATGCTCAGTTGTTCTGTTTTAAGTTTGATAATGACTTGTAGTTCAGCATTGTTTTAGATTAGTGACATCTCAAGTTCATTGTTAGCTTAACTCATTGCATTTGCACTCCATATTCAGTTGCCATTCACTGCATATTAGACTACTTCAGTTGTTAAACTTAACAAAACAGCCTTCATTATTTACAAACATCTTCTTGTTCTAAAATCTATAATTGCTTCATAACCACAGGAACAGAAGACAATATCATTTTAAGGCCTGAAGTACTTCTGCAACTTCCTTATCATCTCACAAACAAACATTTCCTCAAAAGACTATTTCAAAAATCTATAACCTTTGAGAGAAGTGTAGTGCTATAAAACTGAGTTGCAGAATAGAGTTAGAGTAGAAAGATCTTATGATGGTATCAATGTTTCACTCTAATTATGCTTCAGCAAATCTCTAATCAAGGACAAAATGTTGCATCATTATAAGTTAGTTGTTTAAACTGTTTAGTTAGGAAGACTTGCATACTTAGTTGACCATGTCTCAAGCTCTCTCTCAAATGCCCTTGATGAAATAATTTGACAAGTTTAGTTTGTGTTTTGAATCATTTGTTTAAAATTCATTATCAAGCTTTGTTTCTGCTTAGTCATAGTTTAGATTTGATTCTGCTTCAGTGTTTGCAATTGCATTTGACATCTGTCATCAACCAATTAGGCTTCACTCTATTTTTAATCATTGGTTCCTTTCCATTAGCTTTCTAGTCATCTTTCTTGTGAACATAAAACTACCAAAAGACCAAAAACATCAGAAATCATCACAAAAGACCAAAAACATCATAAAATACTACACACAACGCATTAAGAAACAAACACCTAGGTACATACAGTACACTTCACTTCAGCAGTTTACCAACCCTGGTTGACGATTAAATGAGCTCAATTTAGGAGACTAGATTGAGACCAAACATTTTGGCGCCGTTGCCGGGGAAGTGAAAACTAGGTAACCTTTGTTTCTTAGCATCCAAAAAAAATTATATGCGTAGGGAGAGAGATTCAAGGGGAATATTTATAAGCAGCAGAGGCAGAAGTTTGATTTCTAGAACACCACTTGTTTCATCTAGATCCAGAGCTAGTACACCTTCAACTCAAACCCATCTTCCATCCTCTCCTGATCCTGGACTTCTAGAAGATCTAAGGTCAACTATTCCATTAGAGAAACCTTCCACTTCATCCACTGAACCCGCCATAGAAGAAGATCTAAAAACTCCTGTTAGGGACACAAACCTTTCCACTTCCACAAGAGAGTCAACCATGGCAGAAGAAGGAGGAGGAGAAGTTTTTAATGGAGAAAACACACTATTTGGAGGTAGAGGTAGAGGTAGAGGAGAAGGAGGTAGAGGAGAAGGAGGTAGAGGTGAAAATGGAGGAAGAGGTAGAATAGGAAGCTCTTTTGGGTTCCCTATTATTGATGAAGAAACCAATACAACCATGAAAAACATTTCACCCTCTGTCCTTCCAAAATTCTATGGACTTAAAACTGAAGATCCTGAAACTTTCTTATTCGAATTTGAAGTGCTGTGTAGAACTTATGACTACTTACAAGATGCTCAAAAACTGAAATTATTTCCTTCAACTTTGAAGGGAGCAGCATTGAAGTGGTTTATGAGTCTAATCAATAGTTCTATTAGAACATGGGAAGACATGAAACAAGCATTTCTAGAGAGATATTTGGATTATTGTATGCCGGTTAATCATAAGGAAGAAGTGTTCAAGATGTTACAAAAAGAAGATGAAAATTTGGAAGATTTGTTGGAGAGATTTAATTACAGCATCAAAAGGGAAAAAATGGAAAACCTAGATCAAGACACCTTAAAAGCTCTTTTGTTGAAAAAAATTAGGGATGAATGGTTGGATATCCTTAACATGATGGGAAAAGGGGATATATCACAACTCACACTACCTGAAATATCTGAGTTATGTATCAACCTTTCAAGAGGGAAATCCAAAACTGTCAAAGGTCCAAGAGATCCTGCTCTTGCAAGGGCAAGTAAGTCTGCTTCTGGGACAGTAAGTAGATCAGAAATAGGACACATGCTTGATGATTTTAAATCTGACATCTTAGGGAGTCTTAGTGAGCAAATATACACCCTTAAGATACAAAACAAGCAAAAGGCTGAATCTGATGCCTTGGCAATCTTTTGTCCCAAATGTAGAAAGAAACATGCCTTGAGAGAGTGTCCTTTGGATGTAAAAGTTGTAGAAACCCGTGTCATTTGTTCTGAAAAACATGAAACCAATAATTTTCCTTCTCTTCCTGGTCTCAAAGTTGTCTTTCAGGAGGAAACTCCTACAGATTCCATAGAGTCTCTCAATTTTGTATCTAGAAGACCTTGGCAGGGACCTCAAACACAAGGATTCCATGATCAAATGTATAATCAACCTCCACCTTGGAATTCTTGGCAGCAACCTTGGCCCCAATTTCAAAATCAATCTCAATCTTGGGCGCAAGGAACACAAAGTCCCTATGGAAGATACTCTCCATACTATCAGTATCCACCATCCTATCCACCATATCCACATTTTTATCCTCAAAATCCTCAACAAAATTTTCCTCAAAATCTTCAACAAAATTTTCAAAAAAATCCTCAACAACATCATCAGAACCAACCACATCAAAATCAACCACTTTCATTACCATTCCCTCAAAAATCAAATCAATTGCCGGCTCAACCCATACCAAACCCCAATAATAAGAACCCTCAGAATACATACATCATAGAAGGCCAACAGTTTCCAACTTATTTAATTACTCCTCTAGACCTTAGTGATGTTCAACTTAGGTCTGGAAGAATACTTGAAAAGAGGAAACCTTCTGTGATCATACAAGAACAAGATAATTCTGAGGAAGACTCCCTACGGGTGAATAAAAGTCTTGAGGAAGACACATCCTTTCAAGACCCACACATTGAAAAACTAAAACAAAAAGATCCAATAAATCCAACTCCCGTATTAGAGCAACCATCCACATCTACTTCTATACCTCCCTTTCCGGAAAGATTACAAATTGATAGAGGTGTAGAAAAACAAATCATGGTGCCTAATTATGATTTCTTAGATGAATTGAGAAATGTTTGCATTAAAATTCCATTATTGCAAGCCATCAAGGAAATCCCAATTTTAGCCAAAACAATAAAGAAGTTGAGTATGAAAACAACAAGAAAAAGAATAAGAGAAACCAAGAAAATTCAACTGGTAGGACAAATAGCAGACATTATGATGGGCAAGATTGCTATTCCAAAGTATCTTGACCCAGAAAATCCAGTTGTCAAAATTCACATCAATGGAATTGAAATTCAAAACACACTCATTGATTTAGGAGCAGCAATAAATATCATGAGTAGACAAATCATGGACAAACTGAAACTTCCTAATATTCTCTTTACACCCACACTATTACAATTAGCAGATAGATCTGTGATCAAACCAGATGGGGTAATAGAAGACATTCCAGTGTCCCTAGATTCTTGGGAGTACCCTGTGGATTTCATGATCCTAACTCCTACGAATAATCTAGGAGGCCATCATGTTATATTAGGAAGACCTTGGTTGGGTACAGCTAATGCTTTTATTAATTGTAGGTCCAGTGATATGTATATCTCTGATGGTAGTTCAACTAAGAAATTCACTTTATATCCTCCAGCTAGGACAATTACAGATCTAGATGACACTCAATGGATAGAGGATGAAGAAGATTTACAACCACTCTTCACAATTTCATAAATTAGTGAAGATAATCAAATTCTGAATACTCTAGAAAACTTTGAATCCTCTCCAGAACATAAACATGAATCATTTCAAGAGGGATCAAATATTGAGTTTTTGTCATCAAGGCAGATGTCTCTTCATTCTATGGACAAATTTGGCAGCTCTACAAGTGAAATTTTTCCAGGCAAAACTTTGAACATAAACAAGAACCTAGAGAAATTTCAACAAGAAGAGTTAGTCAAAGTATTACAGAGACATTCTTCTGCATATGCATGGGAATACACTGACATGAAAGGGATAAGTCCCAAGACTTGTACTCATCACATCTATATAGAGGCAAATTGCAAACCAATCAGACAGCCTCAAAGACGGAGAATCCAAATCTTAGGGAAATTGTCAAGGAAGAATTGCAAAAATTGTTAAATGTTAATTTCATCTATCCTATTTCAGATAGTCAGTGGGTTTCTCCTTTGGTGATTGTTCCTAAGAAAAATGGAAAATGGAGGGTGTGTGTTGACTACCGAGAATTGAATAAAGCTACTCTTAAAGACCATTTTCCCTTACCTTTCATAGATCAAGTATTAGATACATTAGCAGGTAAAAAGTACTTTTCATTCTTAGATGGGTTTAGTGGTTACAATCAAATCCAAGTAGCACTTGAAGACCAAGATAAAACCACATTTACTTGTCCTTGGGGTACCTATGCCTACCGAGTATTTCCATTTGGATTATGCAATGCACCTGCAACATTCCAAAGGGCAATATTAGGAATTTTTTCGGATCTAATACATGACTGTGTAGAGGTGTACATGGATGATTTCACAGTTTATGGGAATACATTTGAAGAGGCTTTAGAAAACTTGGAAAAAGTCTTAAAAAGATGTCAAGAAGAAAACCTTTCACTTAGTCATGAAAAATGTTTTATGATGTTTACCGAAGGTATTGTTTTAGGGCACCACATTTCAGGGGATGGAAATAGAGTTGATGAGGCAAAAGTTGAAGTCATTTCTAACCTATCCATTCCAAGTTGTCAAAGAGATGTTAGAATTTTTCTAGGATTTACAGGATATTATCGAAGATTTATAGAAAACTTCACCAAAATAGCATCTCCACTCTTCAAATTACTCACCAAAGATTGTGAATTCAAATGGACTTCTGATTGCCAGTTAGCTTTTGAAACCCTGAAAACCAAAATTCCTGAAGCACCTATATTAAGGGGACCTAACTGGAAGTTACCTTTTCATATCTCGACAGATGCTTCCGATACAGCTCTAGGAGCAGTATTGGGACAAAAAGATTTAATTCCCTATGCCATCTATTATACCAGTAAAAATTTGACTCCTGCAGAGTTAAACTATATTGTAACTGAAAAAGAGTTTTTAGCTGTTGTTCATGCCATAAAAAAATTTAGACACTATATAACAGGCTATGAAACTTTTGTTCACACTGATCATTCTGCAATTAGATATTTAATGAAAAAATCAATCACTAATGGCAAAGTTATAAGATGGTTGTTGCTCTTACAAGAATTCAACATTACTATTCTAGATAGGCCTGGAAAATAAAACACAGTAGCTGATTTCCTATCTAGACTCCAAAATATCAAAGATGACACTCCGGTTGAAGATCAATTTCCTGATGAATATCTTTTTGCAATCTCTACTCAAACTCCATGGTTTGCTGATATTTCTAATTATTTAGTTTCAGAAAAATTTCCTTCGATTATGAATGCAAGGGATAAAAGAAAAATCATTAATGATAGTGCAAAATATTCATGGGTTGCTAATGAGTTGTACAAGACAGGTCCAGATTTGATCATTAGAAGGTGTGTTCGTGAAGATGAGATGCCTGAGATTCTCAAGGCATGTCATGATGAACCTTGTGGCGTACACTTTGCAGATAAGAGGACAGCCTATAAGATCCTTAATGTAGGATATTATTGGCCATCTTTGTTTAAGTATTTCAAAAGGTGTGACAGTTGCCAAAGGGTAGGGAAACCTTCTCCTTCAGGTGAGATTCCATTACAACCTCAGGTACATATTGAACCTTTTGAAAAATGGGCTTTGGATTTTGTAGGACCTATTAGTCCTCCATCAAGACAGAAGAGGTATATATTAGTTTGCACCGATTATGTTACTAAATGGGTAGAATCCAAGCCATTACTTGTTGCTAATGAATCATCTGTAGTTACTTTTCTTTTTGAGGATATTTTTACTCGTTTTGGTGTCCCAAGGGAAATTGTTACAGATCAAGGAGCTCAATTTACATCAAGGCTAGTGGAGCAAATGATGGAGAGGTACAAAATCAGACATAGAAAATCTACTCCTTATCATCCACAAGAAAATGGTCAAGTAGAATCTACTAATAAGGTCATTGAAGGAATCCTAACAAAGACTGTTCATTTACATAAAAGAGATTGGGTAGATAGGCTTCCTGAAGCCTTGTGGGCCTATAGAACTACATGGAGAAACACAACAGGCCATACTCCTTATGAGCTTGTTTATGGAAAGCAAGTTTTGTTTCCTATAGAGTTCCAAATCCAAACATCCAAGATGGCAGTTCAGCTAGGACTTGATCTAACGGAGGCACAGAAGCATAGACTGGAGCAAATTAATGAATTGGATGAGATCAGACAAGATGCAGTTCAGAAAACAAGTCTAGTCCAACAGCAAAGGGCTATATGGCATGACAAGTACATCAAAGAGAAGAAATTCAAAGAAGGTGACTGGGCTCTCTTGTTTGATTCAAAATTCAAGGATTTTCAAGGTAAATTTCAGACACATTGGCTTGGGCCATATGAAATTGTTGAAATTTTTGATAATGGGGCAATAAAAATCAGAACTATAGATGAAGAAGAGATCACTTTTCTTGTGAATGGTCATAGATTGAAGCTATATCACAAACCACTCTCAAGAGAAGAATTTGTCAAGAAGTTCCAAGAAAGCAGTGATGTGAAGTTAATGAAGAAGAATCTCTCTTCTTCATCAACTTGATTAAATTTTCTGAAGCATTTCTCTTTGAAAAAAAAAAAAAAAGGTATAAACATGAAAACCAATCATTGATTGGCATGTTTATACAGAAAAGATAGGGTGAAAATCAGAGTCTCTCTGACACTCTAACTTTTCCCATTTTTGTTTTTACAAGCAGCTGTTACAAAAATCATAAGTTCAGATCCATAGTGCTTATGATCCATCTCATTCATTTCACTCCATTCACTTATCTATCCATACTCCATCTCATCCATCATTCATATTTCACTCCATCCCACATTTCATTCATCGCATTCCATACTCCATCCATCTCATTTTCATGTCAAAATACAAAATTTGATGTCTTGCTGTAAGTGAATAAAACATGTCATGAATTGCAATACAGTTCTTATGTTCTTTCACTCCATTTCATAAACTGAATCCATTCCATTTCATCATCCACTTCATACATATCATGTCTCATCATCCATCTTCATTCATACCATATAAAATTTCACCTATATTCCCAAACCACTCCATTCCATGATCAAAATGCTCTACAGGTACATTCTACAGCTTAACAGACATTCTGCAGCTGTTCAGCCTTTCCGCAGCTAGCCAGACATTCCGCAGCTACAAATCCTGAAGGCATTAGTCAGCAGACATTAGAATTGCAACAAAATGATCCATTATATCCATGAATAAAAATCATCAAAGAAGAATTATGAAGACTCTTCCAAAGGTGAACAAAGAAGACAAAGACTACAAAAATCAAATGAAAAGCAGAGGTAACAAGTTTAGATTATAATGGCATTTCATAAATTTTAGCATAGTTTTAGTTATGAATTGTTCGAAAAGGTTGTTTTAATTATTTTTATTGATCATGACCAATAAACCCTCCACAAACTTTGGATTAAAATCTCTCATTTCAAATTCCATGCCCGACATCATTAAAGCGGTTCAAATGGTCGAAGTGTTTGAATTCTTCACGTAACCCACCAAATCATTCAATGATGATTCTCTTTTCCGTTGTAAAAATCTCCGCCGTCTTTTCAATCATTAATTAATTTCCTCCACCTCACTCCATTACCTCATTCCGTGACCACTGCCATCACTCCATTCTGTAGCCGGCACTTCATTCCGCAAACAGAAATATCCTTATCATTGAGAGCAGAGCAAAAGGGTATATCAGTTTGAATCACCGTGGGCAGAGATTGAGCATTATCACTGTAAACGTAGAGGTATAGCAGTGAAGAATTTGAAGCCATTTGTTACCAAGAGACAGAGATATAGCAGTGTGGGAATTTGAAGCTATTTGCCACCGAGATATAGAGGTATAGCGGTGTGGGAATTTGAAGCCATTTGTCATTGTCAACCAGAGGCATATCAGTCCAAAGTTTCATTGTTAATCAGAGGTATATCAGCTCGAAGATTGAAACTGTTGTTACTATCAACCAGAGGCATATTAGTCCGAAATTTGAAGCTGTTTTCATTGTCAACCAGAGGCATATCAGTCTGAAGTTTGAAGCTATTGTCACTGTCAACAAGAGGTATATCATTCCGAAGTTTGAAGCCATTGTCATTAAGAACCTGAAGCCATTTCAGTTCGAAGGTGAAAGTTATTGTTTCTGTGGGTAGAAGAGTGTTAATATGAACATTGAAGAAGCAATTATGGGTTTCATTGTAAGAACTGAACCAGTGGGTTCAAAATACTTAGAAGGCTACCCTCAATGCAAAGAAATGTTGCAACAGATAGGATGGCTTCAATTTTTGGAGAAATTTAATGGCTTCCACAAAGAAGTCACTAAAACATTTGCAAGATCATTTCAAGGAGCTGAAGTTGAAGTGGGAGATGTCAAATTCACTGTCACTGAAGTTTTCATTGCAGAAGCTACAGGGTTTCTTAGAAATGGAGAGAGATGGTTCAAAAACAGAGAATTCCACAATGAATCCTGGAAGCAAATTCTAAAATCACCGGGTATGGATGTCACTGTGTTTAAGAAAGGAATTCCAAGTTCTGCATTGAAAAATAAATGGAGAAACATACTACTTCTTCTGCAAAAATTTATTACATGTGAGGGTAGATATGGCACATTTTATGTCTACCACATTAGACTGATAATGCATTTTCTGGGGGAAGACTTAAACCTACCTTACTTCTTGCTTCAAAGTTTGAAAAAGATGGCTTCCTGTGTTCAAGGAAGGGTTCAATTTTTAGAGAAAACTCTATATCATCATGGTTTGGTTAAAATTTTGATTGAACATCATTTAGCCAAAACAAATGATACATGGGACAATTTCTTGATAAGAAATCATTTTGAAGATCCAAAAGAACCCTCACCTGAACCACAACCTACAAGAAGAAGTAGAAAATGGAGAGCCTCAAAAGTTGAAATCGACAAAACAATCCAAGAAAGTAGTGAGGAAATCATCTCAGAGAAGTTGACTCAAATCAAGAGACAACTTAAGAAAGAAAAAGTAATTAGGAAATCTACGATGGAGAAAGGAGAGGGATCTTCTCAGCCTAGAAGAAGCCATAGATTAAAGGGAAAACTAAGGAAAACTCAAATCAAACAAACATGGGTGATTAATATAGAAGATGAGGAAACATCCATTGAAGAAGATGATGAAGAGGATTTTAATGAAGGAACTCCTGAAATTGACCCTGCTCAACAAGAAATTTATGACTATGTGGAAACTTTGGAAAGGAGAGCTTCAGAAAGTAGAGAGAGAACCCCTAGTCCTCCACTGTCTGAAATAGATGTATTAAGAAGGGATAGGTATGAGTTGGAAATACTTAATAGACACATAAAAAATGAGAATGAAATTCTCAAAGATCAAGTCAAGCTCAAAACTGATATGAACTCAACCTTATCCCTACATATAGACAAAGTGGAAAAGGCCAATGAAAAGTTGAAGCAAAGGAACAAGAAGCTAATCAGGGCACTTACCAACCTAAGGTTCAAACTTGTTATCAGAAAACCCAGAAGATCTTTAGCTTCCAAACAAAGGAGAAGGAGAGGATTAGATGTTCTTGCAGAAGCCTCTGAGTTCATAGGATAATTTGCATGAGGACATGCAAAGAGACAGCAGTGGGGGTATGTTGAGCCTCAAAATTGTGCTTTCTTTCATTCCACTTTACCTCATTTTCCTTTGTCCATTGCTATCCTAGACCCAATTGATCAATGAATTTAGTTAAAATTACTTTTAGAATGATTAACATGACTGACTTGCTAAGTTTTATTATTTTTGTCATTGTAATGCATTTTGACCGGAACTAGCTGCAGAATGCAGACATTCCGTAGCTAACCGGCGATTCTGCAGCTATCTTCACGTTTGGGTATGTTCCAGGTGGCCTCTCAAGAAAAACCGCATATGGGCATATTCCACGTCATGTCTACATTGTTCGTTGCTCACCATGAAGGAAGAAACGAATTCTGGGTATGGTTTTGGTACGTGGGAACACATTTAAGAAGACAGACTTCTAATAGGACTGTCTTAGTCCAGATGTCTTTTTCCTTTTTACGTAGCCACTCCAAGAGTCCTAATGTAATTTCGATAAGGAAAGACAATAATCCTGAAATTGTTGCAAGTCTTGTTATGTGCATTTGTTATATAAACACTTGGAAAACCGAGAGCTAGGCTAGATTTTGTTCTAGATTTTTGCTTAGATTCTGTGCTACATTTCTGAAGACGCAGAGTGCTCTGTTCAAGTTATTTCACTTTTAATGAAGCAGACAGTGTTGTTTTGAAAGCGTTGATTTGATTTGGAGTGAGATTCCGTCAGGTGGTAGAGGGCCCCTGCCTCTTGCACGGATTTATTTGCGTAATTTAGATAAGTATTCTAGCTGCCTTTACGTTTTTGAATTTGAATTAGTAGTTGTTTTCATTAGCTACTGTGGTTATACTCATTCTAAAAACTCTTCCAAAAGAAGAAGCTTTTCCAAAATATTATAATGATGAATGGGAAATGGCTATAGTATGGTAGGATTTAATTGTAGTCTCTTTTATTCACCATCACAGTTATACTTATGCTCAGCACTCTTCCAAAAGAAGAAACTCTTCCAAAAAATCCTTATACTGTCTTAAGCATGATTGTGATCTTGAACATTTTAGTTGTGTGTTTTCACTAAGTACCATAGTAGTTCTTGCTCTTAAACGCTTGTCAAAAATATCATAATGATGGGTAGGAGATGGCTATGATATCTTAGTTTTTCATTGCTTTCAGTCTTTAAGTTTGCATTTGCACTTAATTACACAGTCAATATTGTTCTAAAAACTCTTCCGAAAGAAGGAATTCTTCCAAAATATCAATCAAGATGGACAAACAGACTGTATAATTCCATAGAATAATGCATGATAGCATAGTTAGGATACTCCGGAGTTTAATTGCACTTAACTCATGCTCAGTTGTTCTGTTTTAAGTTTGATAATGACTTGTAGTTCAGCACTGTTTTAGACTAGTGACATCTTCAGTTTAGTTTTAGCTTAACTCATTGCATTTGCACTCCACATTCAGTTTTCATTCACTGCACATTAGATTACTTCAGTTGTTAAGCTTAACAAAACAGCCTTCATTACTTACAAACCTCTTCTTGTTCTAAAATCTATAATTGCTTCATAACCATATGAACAGAAGACAATATCATTTTAAGGCCTGAAGTATTTCTGCAACTTCCTTATCATCTCACAAACAAACATTTCCTCAAAAGACTATTTCAAAAATCCATAACCTTTGAGTGAAGTGTAGTGTCATTAAACTAAGTTGCAGAATAGAGTTAGGAACTAGTCTTAGAGTAGAAGATCTTATGATGGTATCAATGTTTTACTCCAAACATACTTCAACAAATCTCTAATCAAGGAAAAAATGTTGCATCATTATAAGTTAGTTGTTTAAACTGTTTAGTTAGGAAGATTTGCATACTTAGTTGACCATGTCTCAAGCTCTCTCTCAAATGCCTTTGATGAAATAATTTGACAAGTTTAGTTTGTGTTTTGAATCATTTGCTTAAAAGTCATTATCAAGCTTTGCTTTTGCTTATTCATAGTTTAGATTTGATTCTGTTTTTAGTAGTGCATTTGCATTTACCATTTGACACCAACCAATTAGGTTTCACCCTGTTTTTAATCATTAGCTTTCTAGTCATTTTCCTTGTGAACATAAAACCACCAAAAGATCAAAAACATCATAAATCATCACAAAAGACCAAAAAAATCACAAAACACTACACACAACGCATTAAGAAACAAACACCTAGGTACATACAGTACACTTCACTTCAGCAGTTTACCAACCCTGGTTGACAATTAAATGAGCTCAATTTAGGAGACTAGATTGAGACCAAACACCATGCTGTCCTCTTCTGACTGTATCTCTTGGACCAATTTTAGCACTGGTACCCCCAAGCTGGTAGGGAATACTGCATCTGCCCCATAGACAAGCTAATATGGAGACATTCCAATGGATTTCTTTATTGTCAAACTGTCTGCCCACAAAGCATGCACTAACTTGTTATGCCATGATTTTTTGTTCTCTTCAAGAAACTTCTTGATGATGGTCACCACACTCTTATTTGATGATTCTGCTAGCCCATTACCCTTAGGATAATAATCAGTAGAATGACCAAGTGCAATTTGATACCTGTGACAAAAATCAATCATCTTTTTGGAACCAAAAGCAGTAGCATTATCAGTGATAATCTTCCTAGGGTAGCCAAATCTAGATAGGATATGGTCTTCCAGGAACTTTATGATGATATAATCTGTGGCATTCCTAGTAGGGATGGCCTCTATCCACTTTGTGAAATAGTTTGTGGTTGTGAGAATCCATTTGTGTTGGGCTGATGAAGCAGGATGGATCTCCCCTATGAAATCTAGGCCCCACTGTTGAAAGGGAGCTTCAATAGTGATGGGTTGTAATGGTAAAGGAAGGATTTTTCTTTTGCCCTGAAAAATCTGGAACTTATGGTAGACAACTATCATTTTATGTACATCTTGGAAAAGTGTTGGCCAGTAATAGCCAACCCTGAGGATTTTTTTGGCAGTGGCTTTCCAGTATAGATGGCCTCCACACTCTCCATCATGGAACTCATGTTTGACCCTCTCTGCATCAGCTTCAAGCATACATTTAAGCAACAAACCATTTGCATTTTTCCAGTATAAACATTCATTTAAAATGAAATAGTTTCTAGCTTTTAATTTTAGAAACCTTGCCTTAGTCTTTGATAAATCAAGAAGGACATTAAGATTTGTAAGCACATATAGCATGTTAGAATACCAAGGAGAGTTTTGAAATTTTTCTTCAACACTAGGAGCAGGAAATCCTTCATGTTCATCCAAGGCATCTACCATGTTTATGTCAAAGGATTGTAAGTTAGATTCAGCCATTAGTTGAGCCAAGCCTTTACCTTTGATGAGTTTTGTGGGTTTTATTTCCAAATCATACTCTAATATTACAACAATCCATTTTCCCCAATTCCCATATGGATCTTGGGACAAAATTTCTTTAACCACTATGTTAGGCATGTAGGCAATGATGTGAGAATGCAGAATATACACCCTGAAGTCCTTTAAGGCCTTTACCAAGGCATAGGCCTATTTTTCCATTATGTTATATTTCAAGGGTGTGTCCCTCAGTGCCTTGCTGAAAAAAGCAATAGGTTGCTCCTGTCCTTTTGGTTTTATCTGCAACAAGACTATGGCCACTGTATGCTCTGATGCAAAGGAGAAAATTAGGAAGTCTTTTGAAAAGTCGGGGCTGATTAGGACTGGTGCCCGGGTGAGTGCAAGTTTAACTAATTCAAAAGATTTTTTGACCTCTAGATTCCATTTGACCCCTACTTTCTTTTTCATCATGTCTGTAATATCTCTAAGGAGTTCTGCTAAGTTGGGAATAAACCTCCTCAAGAAGTTAATTTTCCCAATAAAGGTCTGCAATTATTTTATGTTTATTGGGCAGCTAATCTGCAGTATTCCCTCAACTCTTTTCAGGTCTATTTTAATCCCCTTTTCTGATATAATATGGACAAGAAGCTTACCTTATTGAAGGCCAAATATAGTATTCTTGGGATTCAAAGATAGCCCAAACCTTATACATTTCTCAAATACTTTTCTTAGATGTTTTAGGTGCTCTTCATCAATTTTGGAATAGACTGTTATGTCATCAAGGTAGATTACGATGAAGTGACCTATTTCCTCTGAAAATGCTATGTCCATAGCTCTTTGGAAGGTTGCACTAGCATTCATTAGCCCAAAAGGCATTTTCACGTACATGAACATGCCCCATGGAGTGGTGAAAGTTGTTTTTAGTTGATCTTCTGGGAGTACAAAGACCTGGTTATACCCTAAAAAGCCATCTAACAGAGATATCCTCTTTGAGCCAACTACCCTTTTGTAGGATGTGTTCCATTTTGGGTAAGGGGTAATCTTCCTTTAGGGAGGCTCTGTTAAGGTTTCTAAAATCAATGCATAGTCTGATCTCTCCCGTATTTTTCCTCACGGCTACAAGGTTAGACACCCAATCAGAAAACCACACAGGCACTATGATTCCTGTCTCATACATTTTCTTGATTTCCTTTTCTAAAAGAGGGAGTTGTACTAGGTTAATTCTGCGTAGTTTCTGCCTAAAGGGCTTTTGGTTTTCTTTCATGGGATCTTATGCTCGATGATATTTGTGTCGTAGGCCTTTAAATCCTCATAGCCCCAAGAAAACACATCAAAAAAATCTTTAAATAAATTAACGTATTTCCTCTTGATGTGTGTTGTCAAGGATTTAGCTAATTTAATAATTTTAGGCTTATCCTCACTGCCTATATGGCATTCTTCAACATCCGATTCAACGTGTTCTATAGTGGGATTATTTTCCACATCATTAAAATAAAAAAGGTCCTCAAGGTGCGCTAGTCCTCTAGGTATGTTTTTATCTTTGGACTGAAGCACCTATATGTCTTCTTTCTCTGAGTTTATGTATTTTTTTGTTTGATTCTCAAATTCCTTGGTCAACATGTTTATTTCTGCCGAACAAGATGGTTTTTCTTCATCAGGGGGCTCTTTATCGGAACTACTTTCATCAGACTTAAAGCCTGACTCTGGAAATTTGAATTCATTCCTGCAAAGCAAGAAATCCTCTATCTGTTTGTCCCCCTCAAAAACCTGCCAATGTTTCTCATTATCTAGCACAATTGGTCGGTATTTTGTTTGAATAAATATATGTTTATCACTAGGAAGTCTTTGATATAAACTAGCAGCACATGCCAACCCATTTGCAATTATGTTTTGAATCCTAGGAACAAACACAAGCTCATATTCTACAAATTTTTTCAGAAAATCCATAGCACCATTTCTGTATGCCCTTAATCTAGGATTCTTTGCAGTATACTCTCCATTTATTTGTTTGATGATTAATTCAGAATTTCCTTGAACAAATATTCTCTTAGCTCCTATTTTTTTTGATAGATGCAATCCTAGGATGAGAGCCTCATAAAAAGCAATGTTGTTTGTGCATTTAAAGTCTAGCTTGAAGGCGTGGCTTTCAGAATAATTTCTTTCAGCATTGTACAACCATACCCCAGCTCCTACATTCTTTTTAGTGCAAGACCCATCAAATTTCATGCACCATAAAGGACTGTTTGCAGATTGGTTATCAGTTTCATCATTATGTTGTATTACGATGCTTGCACTGTGTTGTGTAATGTTTAGTTCCTTAGGGATTTCATGGAGTTTAGAGTGATGAGTAATATGCTGTTTGCATTCTCTTTTTTTTTTCACTCTGGTTTTTTGATTCAGTACATGTTCAAAGGTTTCTTCCTAGTTTTCCTCAACATCTAGAGTTGTCATTATGTTAAGATTTGTGGGCTCTACTCTATTGTCTGGATTTATGTCTTCTAGCACTGGCTCATTTGTGTATTCATCATTGTAAAGGATAAAAGAGTCCAGATCAGTATGGAAAGAGTAGAGAGATGAATTTTCAGGTTTCTCAAGGTTTCTAACCATAAATTTCATGTGTGCCTCTCTATATAGTCTTCTAAGTTGGCTAAATACAGGGATTTTGGCATATGTCATGTCCATCTGCATTGCATCTTGCAGCTTGGCACCCCATGACCTTGAAAACAACATGCCATACTTAGGAGGTACATCAGCTACTACTACATCCATTACCATGCACTTGGCTGGGATTTGAGTCAAATTCACACAAAGATCTTTGATTAGGCCAAGGCACTTCACTCTGCTAGAGTCAAATGAATATAAATCCTTATAAGGTCTAGTTATCTCTAGGCCTAGATTTTCCATTATCACTTTTGGCATAAGGTTGTGTGAAGCCCCAGAATCATGCATGGAATTATTTAGGATTTTTTTATGGACATTGAGGCTGCCATAAAAAGGAGTTACTACCCCTTCCTGAAATTTCCCTTCTATTTTTGGGCCAAATAAGAGAGCTGGTTGATCATCATTTAAGTTGAAAAAATCATTGTTTTCTACTAAGTTTAAAGCTTTCAAAATCTGACATTTATATACATCCTGGTTGGCCAACTCAGTGAGAGGGACAAAAATTTTGATTTTGGAAATCTCACTCTCCAGATTGAAAGGAGACTGACTCTTTGAAAGGATCATTTCTGTTTTGTTGGCCACTATTTTATTGGCAAGATCAATTTGTTGATCTTCACTATGTACAATGGTTGAATCTTTTTTATCGGGAGCATTAGCTGCTATGCTAGTGCTGCTGGTTTCTTGAATTGGTTTCTCAGTGGTTTGGATGTCTTTGTCCTTGTTTTTTCCAGAAATCTCAGCTGTTGTTTTGTTGCTTTCAGCAGTCCCTTTAGGAGTCTTCCCAGGTCTTTTTTTTAATAGTGATTTCAGAGGTTTTGGCTTTGGGAACTTCTGGTTTATTTTTACTTCTAAGATCATATTGTTCTCAAACCTGCATGATGGCATTGTTGAACCCTAACCTATAGTCTTCAGACTCTATCCCTTCCTCTTCCCAATGTGTGTATGAGGTCTGGTTGTTTTCTATGGGAAAGGTGTGATATTGATTATCCACTTCTACCATGTTTATGGTAGCTCCCTCCGATTCTTCTATTGTTCCGTCCTCCTCATCAAGGAATTTTTCTCGGAATGGAGGTATGATTTATTGGTCAGAATCCCTTTGCCTATCTTGATTGTTCTCCCTTCTATAATTCTGGCTCCTGTTTCTGTTCTGGGAGTGGTTCTGATTGTCCCTTGGTTGCGCTTTCTCAAGTAAGATCATCCTTTTCATCATCTCTTCCACCATCCTTTCCACTTTTGAGCTAGATGCGAAGGGTGTAGTATATTCTTTATAAGTTACCTTCTTCTCCGATCTTAGCCTAGCTCTTTTCTCTATTAAGTTTGCTTCTACACTCACAACTCCCTGTTGCATGTCTTCTAGAGTTGCATAGTCTCTCTTCCTTAGTTGATAGGCCATATCAGCATCGAAACCCTCGGGATATCTAACTAATTCCATGCCTTGGGGAGGTTTCATATGTGGTGGGAGAGCGTTGTAGACTCTGTTAAACCTGGAAGAGTAATCATGAACACTCTCTCCCTGTTTTTTTTTAAGACTCTGATACTCTGCTAATATTTGGAGAGGGTTTCTTTTGACTTCCCATTTGTTTATGAAAGCTTGTTGCAAAGTGGGAAGGTCATAGATGCTGTTAGGAGTTATGCCCTTAAACCAATTCTTCACTTCTCCTCCTAAACTTTGAGAAAATATTCTCATTTTAGTAGTCTCATCGTCTATCTCCTTGTAATCAAATGCATCTCCTATCCTAGTGACATGTTTTTGGGCTGTGGTGGATTCTTCTCTAGTGAAATGGGGAATTTTAACCTAATATTCATTTCGTAAAGGGACCAGAGGCCGTGGGAATACCAAGGGAGCATACCATGCTGCCATGATGGTGTTTTGTGAAGGTACAGTTTGGGCTTGAGCAGCAGGTATATGAAAGATCCAAATGCTAAGACCAACATCAAACTGTTGAGTAGATATAGGGTGATAGAGGCCCAAGTTATGGATGAAATGAATATAGGGAGATGTTGATGGGGGTGTTTCTATATCACCAATTTGTTGACATCTATGCTGTGGTGAACTTGGAGGCTTAAAGTCTGTCTATTCTATGGCACTGAGTGACTGAGTTCTTGGTAAATTACTTGGTGAGTCTAAGTCAATTTGAGTGTTTGATAGAGCTGTAAATTTTTCAGGGGTTGAATGAGCTCTATTAATGTGTTTGACAATAGTTGGATCCCTATATGTATAAGGCTTCCTAAGAATACTCTCAGGGTTGTCAACTACCTCAAGTGGGTTTGGATTAGGATAAGCCCTGGTATGGATTGTTCTTGAAGCCAGTATGTTAGGCCTCAATGAAGAAAGTTAGCCAAGTATGGATTGTATTTCAGAGGCAAACTATCTTCAAATCACGAAGCTTAATCCTATGTGTTTCTTTTAATATGGATGATGTTGTAATGCAACTGGTCTCCCAGTGGAGTCTTTTGGTCATTTAGGAACTGTGGAGTCGCAACGTGGAGTGTTAAAAGTGTTTCAAGAAGGTTTACTGTCCACCACAGTGATTAACTACTAAATCAGGGCTATTGGTCTTGTGTCCCCAGTGGAGTTTCCATAATGTTGTGGTTCCCATGATTTGGAAAATTTGGCAATACCAAATGATGAGACAACATCAAACCACTTTGGGATCTTAGGATCTATCCCTCCTAGATCTAGAGAGGGATCTCTCTATAAAGGCAAAGGAATATATATCTTTGAAGTTTGATTTAAGGTATTAGGCTAGTTCTAGGGCACAAGGGTTTTTGTTTTGTTTTTTTGTTTGGTTGGGAAACATGAAAGAAGGGTTCAAAGTAAGAAAAAGATAGTGAGAAAAGAAGTATTTTCGGAAATGGGGAGATAATTCAAAGAAAACTCAAGTCCATTGGGAAATGGGTCATAAAAGGGTTTTACTTGCAATTCAATATCCAAGACTTTCAAATGGGCTAGTCATCTAAAACAAAGGATCTCTAAAGATGATAGTATGGGATGAAAGAATAAGGAAATGAAGGTGAATGACAAGGAAACCTTCCAAGGTGACCACTTAGGAGAAAATCTAAAGATAGGGCCTATATTAACCGTCTATGATCACTCTCCCATGAGGCTAACTCTTCAGACAATAGAAAACATTTAATATTTAACACAAAGTGAAGCCTAAGATCAAAGAAAGACTTTTAACTTTCAATGCTTTTGACATTCAAATTAAGGGATCTTAGAAAGGCTAAAATGTTGTTAAAGGACCCTAGTGAGACAGAACCAACTCTAAATCTCCCAGTATCCCAATTATTTCAGCTAAAACTAGACAAGAACATCTAAAAACAAACTCGAAATTCATACATCAGTAAGCAGGGAGAACCAACTACTATTCTGGTTAAATTATCTTGAATTCGTTCTTAGATCACACAATTAGCAGAAAAAATCAAAGATAAGAAGAGCAGGTAGCATTAGGGTACTTTGCAGCAGTATATCCTAAGATAGTTTACTGATTCTTATCAGAGAAATGAAATATGATGAATAACAGAGGGAAAACACTAACAAAGATAGAACACATCACCATTGATTTAGATCAGGATCCAATGAACATGCTTGTCATATTAAAGAGCAACACCAATCACATACATCATTGTCCAACAGCTTGATATTAGTCTGAAGTCATCTCCCAACCTATTTTACTACTAATACACACATAACTCTATCTCAAAGAAACAACTTACAATCCACAGATAACCAACATTTACAATGTATTTCTGGGGAGTTCTTATAGCTGAACAAGGGGCTGTAGAGGTAGATAGAAATTAAATGCATCATTTAAAATAGAGGGAGAGGTGTTCCTATAGCCCATTGTCTTAATACCCCTGCATTGAATTTTAGTACTCTTTGGATCAACTAGGGGTCTTCGACATCCTAATAATTACTTCAGAGGTATGTTTCTTGAAGTACTCTCTGGCAGGTGATACTCTGCTTGTACACTGGGACAAGTAAGGTAGATAAATGAATTTCAGGCCTTCCATACTGTGTAACTAATACTTTGGCAATCTTAGGATTACTGTTAGGGTGGTGATCTTCTCAGGAACTTTGATGGAGAATAAAAAAATTATGGGAACTCATCCTTTCTTTTGGAAAGAACATTCTGCTGATGTGAAACACTGATATGGCTTGTTTCATGTGATTTAGGCCTTTTTAGGCCTTCTAGGTCATTCATAAGGTCTTCAATCTATATATTCACCCTCTAACACTGGATTAAAGCATCAAATCTTCAATAATGGGATTTAAAACTCCTTTAAACTGCCACTGATACTCTTTACCGCTTCACTTCTGTCTTGTTTGTGAATACTGCAGGTTTTCATGGTGCTGGAGGGTTCGCAACATAGTTAATAACTTGATATTTTCAACAAACCACGTGTTTAAAACCCCCTTAGGAGTCTTCCCTGCAATCTCTGGCTCAGAAAAAGCTTCTTTGCGCTCCAGATGTCTCTGTCTATGATGGTGAGACATAGAGCAATTTTAATCATCTGTGATCCTTGAAAAAAGACGATAAACATGTAGATAAATCAATGGGGGTGGAGGTGGATTGCTTCGGAGGCTCGTGGAGGATGGAGAGGAACGATAATGCAACAATAGAGATGGTGGAAGCAGTGGAAAAAAAGGCTAAAAACCATGCATAATGGAGGAGAAACTGGTCTGATGGAGGTCTGGTGCGCAGATAGTTCTGGACCATTGGATTAGACTTATAGATGATGATCAACAGTCAGGATTCACCGGTGGGGTTGTTTAGAAGAGTTAGATTGAAAAAAATAACTTTAGTGCAAAACACCAAAGTTTAGTGCTTGGGTGAATTACAAAGGAGAAAAATTTAAAATGAATGAAATCGGAAGCTTTGGTGGTGGGACCAGAAGGGCAGAGGAAGATTGAATGTGGACTGTTAGAACACCAGAAGAGATCGACGGTGGAGATCTTCTGACAAAGTTATTGGATGCTCCGATGAAAATAATATGGATGGGAACACGATGAAACGTGAGCCTTTGATATGGATTAAATGAACGGTTGGGATTTAATGAAGGCCTATATCAGGAAGGGGTGGTTTTTAGTAGAAAAATATTGTTTTCACGTAGCATTGGAGTAGTTTTGAAAATTTCCCTAAAAAAAAGCGATACGCCTCGCCACCTGACACGTGTCCCTTCTAAAACCAATTTTATTGCGTAAATTTTAAGTGTTAAAACTCGGGCATAGAAATTATGCGATATGCATTTTTGACTGTTGGATGGGAGGCAGAGAGATCTGATGGTGGGGATGAGAGCACGATATGGAAAGATGCATGGGCGATAAGGCAAGAAGAGGTCAGTGGCGGGTTCATTGTGGACCATCAGATCTGTAGAATGGACGGTCAGGATCAAAAGTAGGGGTGCCAATTTTCCAAAGGGAAAAAGGTTATATAGATGGGCGGAACAAATCCTGACCATTGGATCTATTGGGACAAACGACAGAGATTATGCCGGAAATCTACAGAACAGTGAAATGATGAAAGAGGAAGGTGAAGTGCAATGAAATCTAGACCGTCATATCTGGCAGAATGGACGACGGGGATTAAATTGCATCGGAGAAATGAAAGGGGTCAAAACTCCGCGGTTCACTGATCTTGCGATTTGAGATTTAGCGCGGACCGTTGGATCATGAAAGTGATCAATGGTGGAGATCTGATCGTAGGGGGAATTATGGGGGGCATAAGAGGCGGAGCGCGATTAGATCTAGGCCATTGGTTCTTATGGATTCAACGGTCCAGATTAAATCGACGGAGCGATGATGGGCTATGTGAACCAAAGAATGGATGAATCCCAACTGTTGGTTCTATTAGACTCCTATACCAATAGGTGTCATATATCATGATTAACTTGATAAGATATGTAATATGTTCATACCTTTTCTTGTTGCAAAGGTTTTCCATATTGTCAAAAAATCAAAAAATTTAAAAAATGTAAAGAGGGTATACCCTAAAAGAAAAATTAAAGGGTGAAAAGAATAAAATGGCCAAAAAAGTGAAAGAAAATTAATCCCACCAAAAGAAAGGCCAAGGAAAGTGTGCAAGTCTAAATTCCACTACCTTTTTTCTCTTATGTAATAAATAAAATTGTGTGCAACTTGTATTTTATGCCACAATTTATGAACAGTCAAACAGTTTCAGCTTGGCTAGTTCATCTTTCAATTTTATGTTTTAGAGATAGAGAATAAAATCTGACCAAACTATTTAATCTTGGAAGATAAGTAGATAGGTAGAGTAAATAAAAGGAGCTCAACAGTTTAATCTGAGTTCTTGGATGTAATAAGGATGGAATTAGATAGATTTCCAGATGTAAAAGAAAAAGTGTGATGAGGGTTTTCCAATCTAAGTGCACCCTAATAAAGAAGAAAAAATGGTAGGGTAAAGTAGGTAGGGTAGGTAGATGTTGTTGCAGAATTACATGTGATGGATAATGACTCTAGATGTATTAAATATTTACTTTCATCACAGATGCAAAGGCAGACACTACACTGGAAGAATTTCAATCAAAGCAAAGTCAGATTATTAACTTCCCTTCTCATTTTTCCCTAAAAATTTCACTAATTTCCCCTAAGTACTAAGGTATTTGAAAATTGGAGGGGCTCAAGGCATTTCATTGACTTTTGGAGGGACCGGACCCTCTGCCCAATAATTGGAAAATCCTAAGTACTTAAAATCATTCATCAAGACATTTATTCACCTCTAAAAAATCTTTCCCTAAGTAAAATCCCATTTCACTTAGGAAAATCATGCAATATTTCATAAAAACCCTATTCATAAAAGCATAAGTTAAATACATTACCTTGATGTTTTATACTTAGTGCTTCTGTTTATTTTCCATATTAATTTTTAACTTATTATTTAAATCCCTATGTAAATTCCCCATTTTCCCGTATTATTTTAACAAAATTTCCAAATTAATATAATATCCCGTCTCGTTGGTTGAAAAATAACCATATAAATTTAATTAATTGGTTGAAATTCCAATCAATTAAAAACCCGACACCCCGCCGCATTTAAAATACATTAATTAACCCTCATGGTTAATTAAAAATATATTCCACCAATCAAATCACCCTCGACGTAATTTAAATTATGTTTAATTGCATTAGGCCCGCCAGTTATTCCCTGCCATCTTCTTTTCCCGATGATCGTTCGATCGACCAATCTAAGATCTACGGTTGATGTACATATCGCTGCTCATCCTAGTCCGAACGATAACGCGCGATGGCCAAGCAGTTTTCTAAATAGTGCTGCGCCACACGTCGTCCATCGTATGGAATCGCTTGCCCTCCGCTGAAAACCACCCTTCCCCAAAAGTTGTGCAATGGAAAACGCTTACCACTTGCCTCATGTGACGAAACCACCGTACTTGCTGACATCATCTATTAAAAAAAAAAAAAACCCACCAGCCTTTGACTTTGCAAATAAAACAAATGAACCCGTGTCATTTTCACTATCTCATGCAGTGACCACTGTACCATACAACAAATTTCGAAATCAACTGTCGAAGTTTTCCAACCATTACCTTGCTGAAGAAAACTACAGTCGAGTAATCCAGAGTTCATCCGCCATAGTCAGCACCTGTTTAGTCATTATTCATTTCCTGGAAAATAGGTATTTACCCAAATTCCCGCTGAGCTCTGTAAAAATCCTGTTTTTTGTTTTAAATTCCACACAAAAAACTGAAATAGGGTTCAAGATTTCTCTTTAGTTCATTCCTCAATTCACAAAACTACAATTGCATTCCCAAACCTGTGATTGTGCCTATTTTTCCATCAAAACCCGCAATTCATTTCTGAATCCACAAGAACCAGAAATGGAAATTCCCGTGGCTTTGAATGTCCCACCCTGAATGCCCCTAACAGAGATTTAGACCATCTACCTCTAGTAGATAGGGATTTCCAAATTAAAGACCTTGTTCTAAGTGAAAATCCTCTTCGAATTTTTTTCCGCTGCAGAGATAACTACCTAAACGGCTCACTCATAATTCCTCTGATTCTCCTTACTCTTATAATGAGTTTATTGACCTATTTTTACACCCTACAACCACCTTGTTGACAGGAGTCTCCCCTCCCAGGGTCAGTAGTGACATCAAGAAAATTCTCCAACTCTCAAAGAAATACAAGATAGGTGACTGGTACCTATACCGAAATCACACAGAAATCAGAATATATGGGTGTGAGTTATGCCCTTTCAAGTTGCCAAAATATGTCCCAATGAGACTTTTTGCATTAGAATATTTCAGATAGATGATTAATTCTGACATAGTTCATTTCTGCAATGCAAAGAAAAAGGCTCAACTCAGGATTAAAAGTCAATTAGGCCCCCTTGTTTGTAACTCTAGGGATGCTGGAAAGGAAGCTGAAAGAATCTTAGAATACTATATCAAATTACAAAAAAATTTCTATTGGGTACCTTATGACCCAAACAACTTTATTTGTGATAGAAGAATGAAAAAAAAATTATCAGCATACATTCATCAAAGAATCCCAGAAATTGAACAGTATGCCAATATGGATGAATGGATGGAAGGGACATTGATAGAACAAGATAGTGAGCAGGTCAATGTTGAAAATGTTATGAAAGACCTTGAAAAAATGCTTGACCTAGACTCTTTTGGATAGGTGCAAAGACCAGGTATTGGTTCTTCTTCTGCTGGGACTTCTCAGCAAAATTTACAGGAAATTAGTGCATTGGCTACAGTAGAATCTAAGGGAAAAGAGAAAGAGGCTGATATACAAGTTACAGAGAAATTTGTAATGACAGAACAACCTGAAACTTATAAAGAACAGGGTCAAGTACATACTTCTCCTACTCAGACCAATGTAGCAGAAATTTCAATTTTAAAAACTCCTCTCAATATAGAAAAGGGTAAAAAGAGAGATGTTGAAGCAGCTACCCCGATAAGTGGGTATTCAGAACAACCTGATGTTAAAAGACAAAAATTGAATCCTCTTCCAGAAGTGGGATATGTTCACGAAATCCCTGATAGTCAGACACAAGAAGAATTGGGTAGTCAGCAAACATGTACAATCAGTGGGACATCCACTACTTTACAGAGAAAAGAGTTGCAAAGGCAGCAAAGTGCAGAAGTATCGTCTTTCAAACCACCAATGAAAGATGCCTGTGATATTAAAATAACATTCATAAATATAAAGGCCAGAAATGATCCACTCAGACTTGAAGTTTACAATCAATATTTGAAGATGGCTCCTAAGAATCAACAAATATTGATGTCAGCCTATGACATTCAACAAGGTAAAATGGTAATGAGTCACTTCAAACCCAAAGTGTAGCAACCTCAAACAGCTACAGATTATATCAGAACTAATTTTGAAGTCATATCAAATGATATTCATCCTTTGGATCAAATTGAGCTGCATATACAGACAAGTGAAATGATTTATTCTACTCTGACACTTAAATCAATGATGACCCAGAAATTGCGGGATTCTTTGGAGAATACTAATGCTCAATTAAATCTTGAAAAAGCCTCTTCTCAGGCTTAGGACAACAAGATAAGGACTTTGGAGGAAATAATTATTGGATTGGGTCATAATCCAAAGTATGTCAAGGGTATAGAAGCTTTGATCAAGAAAAAATATGATGATATTGCAGCCTTGAGAAAACAACTAAAGTTACCAGCCTCAAGACATCCATAGACTGCAGAGATCATAAAGCAAAATTCTGAAGAAGAATTGATGTATTTTCTCTTGAAACTGAATGAGAAACTTAATGAAACTGAAAAAGAGCTTGAAGAGGCATTAAAATACAAGCAGTCAATACTACAGCATCTACAACTGAAGTGATTACAGGTACTACAACAACAGGTCAGCCAACAGAATTATCACAGGGCAATGCTTCCAATTTAAGTACTAAAGAGTTAATAAAGTCAATGGAGGATTTAAAACTCCAAGTGACAGAACTTCAAAGAACAAAGGTACAATTCACCACTTTAGAACAAAAATATGATCTCTTGAAGATGAGTGTTGCAGATAAAACAAGAGAGGTCAACAGATTAGAAAATTTGGTCAACAGATTGGAGAAGGATCTCACATTGGATAAGCCTTTAAAGGAAATAAATGAAATTCTCTGGGACAACATCATCCAGTCAATAAAAGATGTCTGCCCCTCAATTCAAATAATGTATGAACATAATGACTTAGTCAAATTGGCTCTGGAAGAAATCGTAAAAGCAAGAGAAGAATTTGGAAACATGCCTGAAGAAGCCAATGAAATTATCCACTTTTTAAATACTCAGAACAAGCATCAACTTGAAGAACTTGGCATTCAAGACAGGACAGGAAAAATTTTGGAAATAAAAAGATTTTTTACCAAAAGAACTCAGATGCAGAATCTAGAACGAATATGCTCTGATATGCAAGAAGAAATCAATGCCTTTATAAAAATATTTGATATTTTTTTGAATAAAGGATTTCCTAGTCCTTTAGTTTCAGAGGATAAATTTATCGACCTTGAAAGTTATGTTGATAAATTGGACAAGCATGCTGACAATCAGGCCAGTTCCTCAACTAGTTCATCAACAACAGCATTGCCTACAAGAAAAAATCTTCATGATAGATTGGAAAATTTGTTTTATCTTGAGCATGAGGTAAAGCATTTGTTCCCAATTCAACCTACTTTATTTAGATATGCAGAGACTAATGAAACTCTCAGAAATTTGCAAAGAACCAGAATACCGGAAGCTAAATGGTGGGAAGAAATGTTAGAACTTTTGTAAAAATTATCCTTACATGAATTTTTGATCATTGACTACAGTAAAGTGATAGTAAGAAGGATATAAGGGTAGATAAAGGTTAAAGAGTATCAGTAAAATGGAGCAGCCAGCACAGAATTACTAAAGAGGACAACAACGAGCCAAATCTTAGGGCCTGCATCCAACACATTCTCAAAAGAAGGAAACAGCACAACATCAGTTATCATTTTTCTTATCTACGAGACCATCTGTCTCTAGTTTGTTGTAACATACTTATGAGTCATCCTAGATTATATCTCAATTTGTTATGAGATATTATTTATAATTTTTTGTATAAATACTCCCTCAATTGGAGTATTGAGGGGTGGATTCTTAGACTTTGCTGTAACATTGACTATTTTGGAATAAAGTGTTGTTGGAGAAATTTTGTGTGGCCAGCTAGATAAGGAATTGATGCAAAAGACTTTTTACAATATTCTTGCATCAGACTAAGGATCAATAAGTCATCTATCTCTTATGTTTTGAATAACTATACTTGTTTATTATATCATCTGTGTTTCATATCTGAATAATTAATGAAAATGAATAAATCAGAAAGTGCTTAAGTGTAATATGCTTTTAATCGTTGTTATTATAAATGTTTTCTTCTGAACTGGTTTAAACAGTGAATTCTTAATTGCTCCTGTTTTTCTAGTTTATGCATTTTGATTATTTAATAAAGAATTCTTAATTGCTCTTTGTTAATAGTCACTCAATTTCCCTCTTTTGAATGTGTTGAAGGATTATTAATTTCCTTCATCCATTTTTGATTCCATTCCATTCACTTTAAATCTATAATTGTTCCCTGTTTGATTACCTTGCCCTGTGAAACCATATTTTGTTAAGAAACTTGATCTAGTTAAGCTATCCTCTTTGACTCCATTAGCCCAATGGCCTAAACTACTCAATCTTACCACAAGCTATTGAATTTCATCAGCCAAACTCAATCAAAATCCTTGGACTTTATCTAGCCTAATACCTTTCAAAACAAAGCTAAATTTTACAAAGAGAGCCCTCTTTGGGTACAGATTGGCTAGATTCTGTACCTAAAATTTGGTTTTTGGTTACCTCAGACCCCTTTCCTCTTCCCAACAACTTCAAGGAAAATTTGAGTGATAACATAGTGGCGACTCCACTGGGGATCCTGAATAATTTTATTGTTACTCTTGTTTACTTTATAAACTACAGACGGAGCTTGAAGTTAGCCAGGTAGCCTTTCAACTACTTTTGCTCTGCAATTGCATAAGTAAATAAATGCTGCTTCAGTCTATCTCCGGTCTAGTTTATGAAATGAACTTTGGTTTCAAACATTTGATCAGTTCCTCTAATCAAATAAATCCTTCAGAAAATTTAAATCCAATATCTGAAATTTCTTAAAGAGATTTTTGAAGTTGTATTGTTCATTCCATTTAGATAAAAAACCAAAAAAAATATCACCTAGAAACCTGGCTTCAGAAAGGACTCATTACACCAGGGCTAATCCTGATCCAAATCCACCGCCTGTGTTCGAAAATCCGAATTTGATCCCCAGAATTCTTAGGAGACAAGATAGTCAAGAAAGCTCTGGTAGTTCTCAACCTCTCTATAGATCAATATCCTGTCATGTTAAGTGGATTTATCTTGAGGAGGAACCTTTTGACGAGCAGTTTGAAACATCTTTATTTGTAAATGTTTCTGAATCTGAGTTGTCCAATTTGGTTCCAGATCCAGTATTTCTTGAAGATTTACAATTTGAATTTTTTACTTCACATCTTGATAAACATTTGCGAAATTCCATACAATCTGAGCTTACCTCTGAAGGAACATCAAATATTTCCGTGATCACTTCAGCCTCTTCAAGTTCATCAACATTTCCTCAAACATCTCAACCTCAAACTACCCCTTCTACTCCTCCACCCACCACTCATAGACCAACCTCACCTGTTATTTCATTGCTACCTCCTGCAATGGCAAACAGATATGCTCCTTTAGTATTACCAGCCAATATAGGGGCTATGCCCCAAGATTACCAAAGTAAAATCACTCCTTTTGATGGTTCCGGTACTTACACTACACAACAACATACTAAAAATATGATCGATTATTTTTAAATTTATGAAATAGATGCTGATGATGTAAGAACGAGAATATTTTTCCAAAGTCTTACTGGAGAAGTTAGAACCTGGTTTAGAGCCCTTCCTAAAAATATTGTTACCGACTTACAAGCTCTTTATAGAATATTTTTAAACAGATGGGAAAAGAAGAAAGATCCTCTTCAAATCTTATCAGACTTTGGAAAACTAAGGAGAGTACCAAATGAGATTGTACAAGATTACGTCACCAGGCTCAATGAGGCTTACAATGCTATTCCCCAAAATCTTAGACCTCCTCCAGATTCAGTATTAATCAAATTCCCTGATGCATTTGATTCTGATATGGCGTATCAGCTTACAGAAAGAGCTCCTCAAAATTTAGAAGAGATGCAAAGTATAGTTGTTAGTGTTGAAGCCAACCTGATAGAGAAACGAGCTAGAGCCAGAGCTGAAAGGAGAATGCCTTTAAACGAAGAACCCACAGCTTTTGAAAATAAAATGGATGCTATTATCAAAGGAATGGAAAGGCTAGGAGATAGAGTAGAAATAATTGAGAATAAATCTCCTTGGGATGGTCAACCGAACAATACTGTGAGAAATCCAAATTTTAGAATGAACCAAAATCAAAATACTAGAAAAACTGGTCCTGACCAAAATATTAGGCCCCCATTCTAGGAAAATTATATTGAAGCCTAAAATTTTGAGGAACCAACTAAAGATGTTCAAGTAAACAACTTTACTGAATGCAAGAACGAACCAGAAGCTTTCTTGACCCAAGAGGATCAAGAAGCTCACATTCTTAAGCAATTTCAAACCCATTCTGCAGAAGAATTGATGTTCCGGAAACAAGTAAACAGAAAGCTATAAAATAGCCCCTCAAAGGTAAAACCAATACTACCCCTATACATCTTCTTTCTAGATCAGATCCTAATCCTGCCAACCCAATAATTGAAGATGTATCTAATACTCAACTGAATAACAGACAACTTTCCAATACTCTTCCTCCTAAAGGAAATGTAGAGGAATCTCCAGAATTTGATTCAGAAACAACTTCAACCCACAACCCTATTCCTGAGAAGGAGAAAAATATCTAAAACACATAAGATAAAGAAAATCCAACTGTTCGAAATACAAGAGCTCAGACTGAAAAACCTTTTAATCTAGAAGCTGAAGTAGGAAAAATAAAAATAGTTGTTCCATTGTCTAAATTAGCTAAACATGATGTCTACCGAAGTCAAATCAATAGATCACTTAATATTACAGGAAGTGATGACTCAGTAAATGTTTTTAATGACCAACCTAGATTATTATTTGGCCCTGAAGTAAATGGAAAACTAGGAAGTGGAGGAACTCCTCCATTTTATGTGAGTTTGAACATACATGATAAAATACTTCATAATGCCATGCTTGATTCTGGGGCATCTCACAATCTAATGCCAAAGGATGTAATGGAGAGATTAAACCTAGACATCACTATACCATACAAGGATCTCTTTTCTTTTGACTCAAATTAGGTGAGATGTTTAGGATTAATCAAAGACTTGTGTGTTTCATTGGTTCAATACCCTGCAAAAACAATTTTTATGGATATAGTAGTAGTAGAAATTCCTCCAAAATATGGTATGTTATTGTCCAGATCTTGGGGTGCAAAGCTCTAAGGATCTCTTCAATTGGATATGTCATATGCTACTATTTCAGTGTTCCGCCAACCTAAGAGACTATACAGAGAAAATCTAATGAAATATGTGGTCAGTAGTCAGGAAAAACCTGAAAATTTCCCCATCTACTCAGTACACTCTGATATGGATTCATTTATTCTTTATAATGTTGAATATGATCCTCCCACTGAATTAGAAGTACCAGCAACAGAACCAAAATAAATTGCAAATAAAAAATTTAATTTTCAAATCCAAGAAATCTCTAAGGGAAAAGAAACATCAGATACCCAAGAGAAACTAGAAGAAAGTAACAAACCAGATCTCACTGTTAAGAAAATTCCTGAAACTCCTGACACCAATTATGAACATGAAATTCTTTGGCACTTAGAATTTGATGGTTCCGTTAATAAATTAGGAACAAGAGCTGGAATTTGGATACACAACCTAGAAAATGATCATGTTGAAGGCCATGCTTACAGATTAAACTTTAAGTGCACTAATAATATGGCAGAATATGAAGCTCTTTTGCTAGGGCTGAAACTTATCAAAAGATTAGGGGCAATTAGAGTATCTGTTATAGGAGATTATGATTTAATCATTCAAGAGATCAAAGGTCACTTTTTGACAAACGATCCCAGACTGAGAGAATATAGAGGAACAATTTCAGAGATTCTCAATACCTTTCTGCAGACTCAGCTTGCTAAAATCCCAAGAAAACAAAATTTGCATGCTCATAGTCTTGCAATGTTTGCTAGCATTTGTAAATTACCATTTGAACCTAATCATCAGTTCACAACTGAGATTAGACACAGACCACCTATACCAGACAATTTTAAGAATTTGAAAGTGTTTGCAAATGACAATCAAATTAACAATTTCTTGACTTTAGAGAATGAATTTTCTAACAGTAACATAGATGAAGATACATTCATAGAATATGATCAAATAAATGAACAAGAAATAGAATTTTCAGAAGAGAATGCAATTCAAATGCTTCATCCAACAAAGTTCACAAAAAATAAATGCAGGACCTTAAACAAATGGATGTTTATGAGATTATAGAAGATGAATCTGAAATCATTAATTTGAAAGATAATCATTTACCTAAAGGATTAATTCCTCTGGAAGATCTTTTCGGCTCTAATGATATTCCAAAGAAACCCAAAATGGAACCATTGAAAGCTGATATTGAGGAATATAATCTGGGGACTAAAGAAAATTCTAAAATAATAAAGTTATCTAAATCTTTGCCTCCTAATCAAAAACCAAAATATGTTGAACTAATAAGAGAATTCCAGGATGTCTTTTCCTGGAGTTATGAAGACTTGAAATCATATGATACCTCTATAATTCAACATACAATACCTCTGAAAGAAAATCAGAAACCATTTAAATATAAACTCAGAAGAATCAATCCTATAATGTTGCCTTTAATTGAAAAAGAAATCAAACGAATGCATGAAGTAGGGATAATTGATCCTATTAGATTTTCAGAGTGGGTGTCTAACTTAGTCCCTACTGTGAAGAAAACTGGAGAGATCAGATTATGTGTTGATTTAAGAAATGTAAATAAGGTTTCTTTGAAGGATAATTACCCTTTGCCCAAAATGGATCACATTTTACAAAGGGTAGTAGGTGCTTCAAGGATTTCTCTGTTATATGGGTTCCCAGGATATAACCAGATTCTAGTTCACCCTGATGATCAGGAAAAAACAGCTTTTACAACACCATGGGGTACATTCAAGTACGTTAAAATGCCATTTGGACTTAAAAATGCTCGAGCAACCTTCCAAAGAGCAATGGACATTTTGTTTGCAAAAGAAATTCATGAATTTCTTGTTATATATCTGAATGATTTAACTTTTTTTTTCTAAATCAGATCAGCAGCATTTGGACCATCTTAGACAAGTATTCATAAAATGCAGAAAGTATGGTATCTCTTTGAATCCAAAAAAGTCCTTGTTTGGTCTTGAAGAAGGTAAACTTTTGGGCCATATCATTTCCAAAGATTGTATTAGAATTGATCCTACTAGAACAGAAGCTATATTGCAGATACCTCACCCTAGAAATGTTAAAGAACTTCAAGCTTTCATAGGAAAAATCATTTTTTTGAGAAGATTCATATCTAGCTTAGTTGAATTAATTATATTACTTACTAACATGTTAAGAAACGATTCAAGTATTAAATGGACAGTAGAAGCTAAACAAGCATTTGAAGAAATTAAAATGGCTTTGACTAGAACACCATTTCATACTAGTCCACAATTTGATAGAGAATTCATATTATTTTCATTTTCATCAGAACAAACTGTAACAACTATTTTATTACAAAAGGATGATCAAGGATGTGAAAAACCTATAGAATTTTTTAGTAAATCACTAAGAGATGCATAATTAAAATACAACATCATGGAAAAACAAGCTTTTGCACTTGTAAAAGCCATTAAAGATTTTAGAATCTATATATTGTATTCCCATGTGATAGCCTATGTACCAAATGCTGTTGTCAAAGACATTTTAACTAAAGATGGAATTGAGGGCAAAAGAGGTAAATGGATTGCTACCATATTAGAATATGATATTGAGATAAAGCCTACAAATCTTATAAAGGGACAGGGATTGGCTCAACTCATGACAAAAACAAATTGCCAAGCCCTGGATATTAATGAACTGGATGACAAACAGGAGATGGCGACTCCACAAATCAACCAAGCCTTCTTAGATTCACCATGGTATGCTGATATAATTTATGTATTGTTAAACCCGCAAGCTCCTCCAGGGTTATCCAGAACAAAGAAAAGGTTTTTAAAGTTGACATCTTTAAAGTTTTGTTTTTTAGATAATGTTCTCTTTTGGAAAAATCATGATGGCATTCTATTGAATTGTTTGTTAAAAGATGAAGCTGACAATGCTCTCAATGAATTCCATGTAGGAGACTGTGGTGGACACCTTTATTGGAAATAAAATGCAGACAAGATCCTAAGAGCTGGATTTTATTAGCCAACCTTGTTCTCTGATGTAAAGAAATTTTTTACTACTTGCCATAAATGTCAAATTTTTGAAGGCAAGAGAAAACTATTAACTTTACCCCTTAAACGAATTTCCAGTGAAAAACCTTTCCAACAATGGGGCTTGGATTTCATTGGAGAAATCCATCCTCCTTATTCTAGCCAACACAAATGGATCCTCACTACCACATATTATTTCACCAAATGGATAGAATCAATTCCTTCCAGACAAGCCAATGATACTGTGATTATAAGATTCCTAGAAACCAATATATTGTCAAGATTTGGCTGTCCTGAGAAAATCATAACTGATAATGCTACTGCCTTTAAATCTAAGAAGATGATAAGTTTATGTAACAAATATCATATCACCTTGAGCCATTCCATGGCTTATTACCCTCAGGGTAATGGACTGGCTAAATCTTCCAACAAGAGTCTCATTAATATTATTAAGAAATTATTGGAGGAAAACAAGAAAAATTGGCACAAGAAACTTACAAATGCACTATGGGCAGACAGACTCACCACCAGAAAATCTATTGGGACCAGTCCTTATGAGTTAGTCTATGGTATTGAGGTTGTATTTCCTTCATCTTTAGGAGTTCCTGTAATGAAATTACTTCAAGAAGCTCAGGTTGAACCTAATGACATTCAAAGGAGAATAAATCAGGCTATCAATTTGCAACAAACCAGAGAGGAAGTTTATCAAAGATCCCAAGTATTGCAAGAGAAGCTAAAGAATATATTTGATAAAAAGACCAAGGCAGAAGATTTCCAACTGGGAAACAAAGTTTTAAGATGGGATTCCAGAAGAGAGGATAAGGGAAAACATGGGAAGTTTGACTTCCTGTGGAAAGGACCTTATATTATTCATGCTTTACAAGGAAATAATACATATTTTCTGAAAAACTTGGATGGTACAAAAACTGAAGAAGGACAAGTTAATGGTCGAATGTTGAAACATTACTTTGATCCTATTTATTAGGATATCTTGATTTTTAACCTGTACATAATATATCCTTTGTAATGTATCATTTTTGAGTGGATAGTAACTTACTGGAGTTGAAGCCCGGGGAGAAGGCACTAAGCTTCAGAAGTATTACTGTCATACAAATAATAAATCAACAAGCAGAAGAAGATTCTATGGTTCAGTCAACATCATTCTGAGGGAAACTAACCTGTTGTTCTTGAATTTTCACCAGGAAAATCCATCCCCAAGTGGAGCCAGTGTTAGACTCCTATACTAATAGGTGTCATATATCATGATTGACTTGATAAGCTATGTAATATGTTCATACATTTTCTTGTTGCAAAGGTTTTCCATATTGTCAAAAAATCAAAAAATTTATAAAATGTAAAGAGGGTATACCCTAAAAGAAAAATTAAAGGGTGAAAAGAATAAAATGGCCAAAAAAGTGAAAGAAAATGAACCCCACCATAAGAAAGGCCAAGGAAAGTGTGCAAGTCTAAATGCCACTACCTTTTTGCTCTTATGTAATAAATAAAATTGTGTGCAACTTGTATTTTATGCCACAATTTATGAAATGTCAAACAGTTTAAGCTTCGCTAGTTCATCTTTCAGTTTTATGTCTTAGAGATAGAGAATAAAATCTGACCAAACTGTTTAATCTTGGCAGATAAGTAGATAGGTAGAGTAAATAAAAGGAGCTCAACAGTTTGATCTGAGCCCTTGAATGTAATAAGGATAGAATTAGATAGATTTATAGATGTAAAAGAAAAAGTTTGATGGGGGTTTGCCAATCTAAGTGTAGCCTAATAAAGAAGAAAAAATGGTAGAGTAAAGTAGGTAGGGTAGGTAGATGTTGTTGTAGAATTACATGTGATGGATAATGACTCTAGATGTGTTAAATCTTTACTTTCATCACAAATGCAAAGGTAGACACTACACTGGAAGAATTTCAAGCAAAGCAAAGTCAGATTATTAACTTCCCTTCTCATTTTCCCCTAAAAATTTCACTAATTTCCCCTAAGTACTAAGGCATTTGAAAATTGGAGGGGCTCAAGGCATTTCCTTGACTTTTGGAGGGACCGGACCCTCGGCCCAATAATTGGAAAAGCCTAAGTAATTAAAATCATTCATCAAGACATTTATTCACCTCTAAAAAATATTTCCCTAAGTAAAATCCCATTTTAGTTAGGAAAATCATGCAATATTTCATAAAAACCCTATTCATAAAAGAATAAGTTAAATACATTACCTTGATGTTTTATACTTAGCGCTTTTGTTCATTCTCCATATTAATTTCTAACTTATTATTTAAATCTCTATGTAAATTCCCCCTTTTCCCATATTATTTTAATAAAATTTCCAAATTAATATAATATCCCGCCTCGTTGGTTGAAAAATAACCATATAAATTTAATTAATTAGTTGAAATTCCAATCAATTAAAAACCTGACACCCTGCCGCATTTAAAATACATTAATTAACCCTCATGGTTAATTAACAATCTATTCCACCAATCAAATCACCCCCTACGTAATTTAAATTATGTTTAATTGCATTGGGCCCGCCAGTTAATTCTCTGTCATCTTCTTTTCCCGACGATCGTTCGATCGACCAATCTAAGATCTATGGTTGACGTCCATATCGCTGCTCATCCTAGTCCAAACGATAACGAGCGATGGCCAAGTGGTTTTCTGAACAGTGTCGCGCCATGCATCGTCCATCGTATGGAATCGCTCACCCTTTGCTGAACCGCCCTTCCCCAAAAGTTGTGTGATGGAAATCACTTACCGCTTGCCTCCTGTGATGAAACCACCGTACTTGCTGACGTCATCTATTAAAAAATGAAAAAAATCCTCCAACCATTGACTTTGCATATAAAAGAAAAGAACCCGCGACATTTTCACTATCTCATGCAGTGACCGGTGTCCCATGCATCAAATTTCAAAATCAACTGTCGAAGTTTGCCAACCGTTACCTTGCTGAAGAAAATTGCAGTCGAGTAATCCAGAGTTCATCCACCATAGTCAGCACCTGTTTAGTCATTATTCATTTCCTGGAAAATAGGTATTTAACTAAATTCCCGCTAAGCTATGTAAAAATCCTAGTTTTTGTTTTAAATTCCACACAAAATACTGAAACAGGGTTCAATATTACTCTTTAGTTCATTCCTCAATTCACAAAACTACAATTGCATTCCCAAACCTGTCATTGTGCCTGTTTTTTCATCAAAACTTGCAATTCATTTCTAAATCCACAGGACCTAGAAATGGAAATTCCTGTGGCTTTGAATGCCGCACCCATGAATGCCCCTCACAAAGATTTAGACCATCTACCTCTAGTAGATAGGGATTTCCAAATCAAAGACCTTGTTCTCAGTGAAAATCCTCTTTGAATTTTTTGCCGCTGCAGAGATAACTACCTAAACGGCTCTGACATTTTTGGATTATGGGAATCCAATCTTCCCATGTATCTTCTCCCTTCAGTCCATATTTTTCCTGAGATAATCCATTACTGCCATGCAAATTATGATCCCAATCAACGAGCAGTTTTGTCCCTGAGTCAAACCATTCTTTTCCCAATAACTGCTCAGTCTATCAATGAAATGTTATAGTTTCAACCTGGTCAAACCCTGACTCCCCTTTCCATAGGAGAATTACTTGATAAATCTACCAATTTATCCCAAAAAGAGTTGAATCGCCTTTGCCAAACCTTCATGTTACCAGAACATCAGCCCAAAGGCCCTGACCCTTATGGTTATACCTTTTTCACTGATGTTGGTAGGCTTATTCTGAATATAATATCCTCTATAATGGGTTTCAATACTAGTGAATATGTTGATCAATTAACCCTAGTATTGTTGTCAATTTTTACCCCTGGACAGCCCCCTGCTGTCAAGTATGATTTTGCTTCCTACATTGCTGATAAAATCCATGATCAGTTCATGAGATTAGAGAATTAAAGAGTGTTCAAATATTCCTCTGTTATATACCATCTCATGCTTTACTTTCAATCAGAGAGTTTCCCTTTCAAAGTTAAAAAACTTGATGCCAAAGGAAATCCTAGGTCTATAATCTTTTGGTCTGCCATCACTGATAATTTCTCTGTTTCTCCTTACTCTTATAATGGGTTTATTGACCTATTTGTACACCCTGCAACCACCTTGTTGACAGGAGTCTCCCCTCCTAGGGTCAGTAGTGACATCAAGAAAATTCTCCAACTCTCAAAGCAATACAAGATAGGTGACTAGTACCTATACCGAAATCACACAGAAATCAAAATATATGGGTGTGAGTTATGCCCTTTCAAGTTGCCAAAATATGTCCCAATGAGACTTTTTGCATTAGAATATTTCAGACAGATGATTAATTCTGACATAGTTCATTTCTGCAATGCAAAGAAAAAGGCTCAACTCAGGATTAAAATTCAATTAGGCCCCTTTGTCTGTAACTCTAGGGATGCTGGAAAGGAAGCTGAAAGAATCTTAGAAGACTATCTCAAATTAAAAAAAAGTTTCTATTGGGTACCTTATCACCCAAACAGCTTTATTTGTGATAGAAGAATGAAAAACAAATTATCACCATACATTCATCAAAGAATCCCAGAAATTGAACAGTATGCCAATATGGATGAATGGACGGAAGGGACATTGATAGAACAAGATAGTGAGAAGCTCAATGTTGAAAATGTTATGAAAGAACTTGAAAAAATGCTTGAGCTAGACTCTTTTGGACAGGTGCAAAGACTAGGTATTGGTTCTTCTTTTGCTGGGAATTCTCAGCAAAATTTATAGGAAATCAGTGCATTGGCTATAGTAGCATCTAAGGGAAAATAGAAAGAGGCTGATATACAAGTTACAGAGAAATTTACAATGACATAACAGCCTGAAACTTGTAAAGAACAGGGTCAAGTACAGATTTCTCCTACTCAAACCAATGTGGCAGAAATGTCAATTTTAAAAAATCATCTCAATATAGAGAAGGGTAAAAAGAGAGATGCTGAAGCAACTACCCCTATCAGTGGGTATTCAGAACAGCCTGATGTTAAAAGACAAAAAATGAATCCTCTTCCAGAAGTGGGATCTGTTCACGAAATACCTAATAGTCAGACGCAAGAAGAATTGGGTAGTCAACAAACATATACAATCAGTGGGACATCCACTACTTTACAGAGAAAAGAGCTGCAAAGGCAGCAAAGTGAAGAAGTATCATCTTTCAAACCACTAGTGAAAGATGCCTGGGATATTAAAATAACATTCATAAATATAAAGGCTAGAAATGATCCACTCAGACTTGAAGTTTACAATCAATATTTTAAGATGGCTCCTAAGAATCAACAAATATTGATGTCATCCTATGACATTCAACAAGGTAAAATGGTAATGAGTCACTTCAAACCCAAAGTGAAGCAACCTCAAACAGTTGTAGATTATATCAGAACTAATTTTGAAGTCATAGCAAAGGATATTCATCCTTTGGATCAAATTGAGCTGCATAAACAGACAAGTGAAATTATTTTTTCTACTCTGACAGATAAATCAATGATGACCCAGAAATTGCAGGATTCTTTGGAGAATACTAATGCTCAATTAAATCTTGAAAAACCTCTTCTCAAGCTAAGGAAAACAGGATAAAGACTTTGGAGGAAATAATTATTAGATTGGGTCATAATCCCAATGATGTCAAGGGTATAGAATTTTTTATCAAGAAAAAAGATGATGATATTGCAGCCTTGAGAAAACAACTGAAGTTACCAGCCTCAAGACATCCACAGACTGCAGAAATCATAAAGCAAAATTCTGAAGAAGAATTGTTGTATTTGATCTTGAAACTGAATGAGCAACTTAATGAAACTGAAAAAGAGCTTAAAAAGGAATTAAAATACAAGCAGTCAAATACTCCAACATCTACAACTGAAGTGATTACAGGTACTACAACAACAGGTCAGCCAACATAATTATCACAAGGTAATGCTTCCAATTTAAGTACCGAAGAGTTAATAAAGTGAATGGAGGAATTAAAACTCGAAGTGACAGAACTTCAAAGAAAAAATGTACAACTCACCACTTGAGAAAAAAAATATGATCTCTCGAAGATGAATGTTGCAGATAAAACAAGAGAGGTCAACAGATTAGAAAATTTGGTCAACAGATTGGAGAAAGATATCACATTGGAGAAGCCTTTAAAGGAAATAAATGAAATTCTTTGGGACAACATCATCCAGTCAATAAAATATGTCTGGCCCTCAATTCGAATAATCTATGAACAGAATGATTTAGTCAAATTGGCTCTGGAAGAAATCCTAAAAGCAAGAGAAGAATTGGGAAACATGCCTGAATAATCCAATGAACTTGTCTGCTTTTTAAATACTCGGAACAAGCATCAACTTGAAGAACTTGGCATTCAAGACAGGACGAGAAAAATTTTGGAAATAAAAAGAGTTTTTACCAAAAGAACTCTGATGCAGAATCTAGAACAAAGATACTCTAATATGCAAGAAGAAATCAATGCCTTTATAAAAAGATTTGATATTTTGTTGAATAAAGGATTTCCCAGTCCTTTAGTTTCAGAGGATAAATTGATGTACCTTGAAAGTTATGTTGAGAAATTGGACAAGCATGCTGACAATCAGGCCAGTTCCTCAAAGAGTTCATCAGCAGCAGCATTGCCTACAGGAAAAAATCTTCATGATAGATTGGAAAATTTGTTTTATCTAGAGCATGAGGTAAAGCATTTGTTCCCAATTCAACCTACTTTATTTAGGTATACAGAGATTGATGAAACTCTCAGAAAGCTACAAAGAACCAGAATACCGGAAGCTAAATGGTGGGAAGAAATGTTAGAGCTTTTGTAAAAATTATCCTTACATGAATTTTTTATCATTGACTACAGTAAAGTGATAGTAAGAAGGATATAAGGGTAGATAGAGGTTAAAGAGTATCAGTAAAATAGAGCAGCCAACACAGAATTACTAAAGAGGACAACAACGAGCCAAATCTTAGGGCCTGCATCCAGCACATTCTCAAAAGAAGGAAACAACACAACATCAGTTATCATTTTTCTTATCTATGAGACCATATGTCTCTAGTTTGTTGTAACATACTTATGAGTCATCCTAGATTATATCTCAATCTGTGATGAGATATTTTTTATAATTTTTTGTATAAATACTCCCTCAATTGGAGTATTGAGGGGTGGATTCTTAGACTTTGTTGTAACATTGACTATTTTGGAATAAAGTGCCGTTGGAGAAATTTTCTGTGGCCAACTGGATAAGGAATTGATGCAAAATAATTTTTACAGGATTCTTGCGTCAGACTAAGGATCAATAAGTCATCTATCTCTTATGTTTTGAAGTTCTATACTTGTTTATTATATCATCTGTGTTTCATATCTAAATAATTGACGAATTCTCCTATTTTTCTAGTTTATGCATTTTGATTATTTAATAAAGAATTCTTAATTGCTCTTTGTTAATAATCACTCAATTTCCCTCTTTCGAATGTGTTGAAGGATTGTTAATTTCCCTTCATCCATTTTTTCTTCCATTCCATTCACTTTAAGTCTATAATTGTTCCTTGTTTGATTACCTTGCCCTGTGAAACCATCTTTTGTTAAGAAACTTGATCCAGTTAAGCTATCCTCTTTGACTCCATTAGCCCAATGGCCTAAACTACTCAATCATACCTCAAGCTATTGAATTTCATCACCCAAACTCAATCAAAATCCTTGGACTTTATAACTAGCCTAATATCTTTCAAAACAAAGCTAAATTTTATAGAGAGAGCCCTCTCTGGGTACAGATTGGCTAGATTCTGTACCTAGAAGTTGGTTTGTGGTTACCTCGGACCGCTTTCCTCTTCCCAACAACTTCAAGGAAAATCTGAGTGATAACATAGTGGCGACTCCACTGGGTATCCTAAATATTTTTATTATTACTATTGTTTACTTTATAGACTACAGACGGAGCCTGAAGTTAGCCAGGTAGCCATTGAACTGCTTTTGCTCTGAAATTGCATAAGTAAATAAATGCTGATTCAATCTATCTCTAGTCTAGTTTATGAACTGAACTTTGGTTTCAAACATTTGATCAGTTCCTCTAATCAAATAAATCTTTAAGAAAATTTAAATCCAATATCTGAAATTTCTTAAAGAGATTATTGAAGTTGTATTGTTCATTCCATTTAGATAAAAAACCAAAAAAAAAATATCACCTAGAAACCTGGCTTCAGAAAGGACTCGTTACACCAGGGCTAATCATGATCCAAATTCACCACCTGTGTTCGAAAATCCGAATTTTATCCCCAGAATTCTTAGGAGACAAGATAGTCAAGAAAGCTTTGGTAGTTCTCGACCTCTCTATAGATCAATATCCTGTCTTGTTAAGTGGATTCATCTTGAGGAGGAACCTTTTGACGAGCAGTTTGAAACATCTTTATTTGTAAATTTTTCTGAATCTCAGTTGTCCAATTTGGTTCCAGATCCAGTATTTCTTGAAGATTTACAATTTGAATTTGTTACTTCACATCTTGATAAACATTTGCAAAATTCCATACAATCTGAGCTTACCTCTGAAGGAACATCAAATATTTCCGTGATCACTTCAGCCTCTTCAAGTTCATCAACATTTCCTCAAACATCTCAGCCTCAAACTACCCCTTCTACTCCTCCACCCACCACTCATAGACCAACCTCACCTATTATTTCATCGATACCTCCTGCAATGGAAAACAGATATGCTCCTTTAGTATTACCAACCAATCTAGGGGCTATGCCCCAAGATTACCAAATTAAAATCACTCCTTTTGATGGTTCTGGTACTTAAACTGCACAACAACATACTAAAAAGATGACCGATTATTTTGAAATTTATGAAATAGATGCTAATGATGTAAGAATGAGAATATTTGTCCATAGTCTTACTAGAGAAGTTAGAACCTGGTTTAGCACCCTTCTTGCAAATAGTGTTACCGACTTACAAGCTCTTTATAGATCATTTTTAAACAGATGGGAAAAGAAGAAAGATCCTCTTCAAATCTTATCAGAATTTGGAAAACTAAAGAGAGGACCGAATGAGACTGTACAAGATTACGTCACCAGGTTCAATGAGGCTTACAATGCTATTCCCCAAAATCTTAGACCTCCTCCAGTTTCAGTATTAATCAAATTCCCTGATGGATTTGATTCTGATATGGCGTATCAGCTTAGGGAAATAGCTCCTCAAAATTTAGAAGAGATGCAAAGTATAGTTCTTAGTGTTGAAGCCAACCTGATAGAGAAACGAGCTAGAGCCAGAGCTGAAAGGAGAATGTCTTTAAACGAAGAACCCACAGCTTTTGAAAACAGACTGGATGCTATTATCAAAGGAATGGAAAGGCTAGGAGATAGAGTAGAAATAATTGAGAAGAAATCTCCTTGGGATGGTCAACCGAACAATACTGTGAGAAATCCAAATTTCAGAAAGAACCAAAATCAAAATACTGGAAAAACTGGTCTTGACCAAAATATTAGGCCCCCATTCTAGGAAAATTATATTGAAGCCTCAACTTCTGAGGAACCAATTGAATATGTTCAAATAAAAAACTTTACTAAATGCAAGAATGAACCAGAAGTTTTCTTGACCCAAGAGGATCAAGAAGCTCACATTCTTAATTAATTTCAAACCCATTCAGGAGAATCATTTGATTTTAAGGAAGGATATGATACAACTATTTACGAAGTTCACAAGCAATATAATTTGAGGAGTAGAAGAATTTATGTTCCGGAAACAAGTAAACAAAAAGCTACAAAACAACCCCTCAAAGGTAAAACCAATACTACCCCTGTACATATTCTTTCTAGATCATATCCTAATCCTGCCAACCCAATAATTGAAGATGTATCCGATACTCAACTGAATAACAGACAAATTTCCAATACTCTTCCTCCCAAAGGAAATGTAGAGGAACCTCCAGAAGTTGATTTGGAAACAACTTCAACCCACAACCCTATTCCTGAGAAGGAGAAAAATATCGAAAACACAGAACATAAAGAAAATCCAACTATTCGAAATACAAGAGCTCAGACTGAAAAACCTTTTAATATGGAAGCTGAAGTAGGAAAAATAAAAATAGTTGTTCCATTGTCTAAATTAGCTAAACATAATGTCTACCGATGTCAAATCAATAGATCACTTAATATTACTAGAAGTGATGACTCAGTAAATGTTTTTGATGACCAACCTAGATTATTGTTTGGCCCTGAAGTAAATGGAAAACCAGGAAGTGGAGGAACTCCTCCATTTTATGTGAGTTTGAACATACATGATAAAATACTTCATAATGCCATGCTTGATTCTGGGTCATCTCACAATCTAATGCCAAAGGCTGTAATGGAGAGATTAAACCTAGACATCACCAGACCATACAAAGATCTCTTTTCTTTTGACTCAAATCAGGTGAGATGTTTAGGATTAGTCAAAGACTTGTGTGTTTCATTGGTTCAATACCCTGAAAAAACAATTTTGATGGATATAGTAGTAGCAGAAATTCGTCCAAAATATGGTATGTTATTATCCAGATCTTGGGGTGCAAAGCTCGGAGGATCTCTTCAATTGGATATGTCATATGCTACTATTTCAGTGTTTCGCCAACCTAAGATACTATACAGAGAAACTTTAATGAAATATGTGGTTAGTAGTCAGGAGAAACCTAAAAATTTCCCCATCTACTTAGTACACTCAGATATGGATTCATTTATTCTTTATAATGTTGAATATGATCCTCCCACTGAATTAGAAGTACCAGCAACAGAACCAAAAGAAATTGCAAATAAAAAATCTAATTTTCAAATCCAGGAAATATATGAGGGAAAAGAAACATCAGATACCCAAGAGAAACCAGAAGAAAGTAACAAACCAAATCTCACTGTTAAGAAAATTCCTGAAACTCCTGACACCAATTATGAACATGAAATTCTTTGGCACTTAGAATTTGATGGTTCCATTAATAAATTAGGAACAGGAGCTGGAATTTGGATACACAACCTAGAAAATGATCATGCTGAAGGCCATGCTTACAGATTAAACTTTAAGTGCACTAATAATATGGCAGAATATGAAGCTCTTTTGCTAGGGCTGAAACTTGTCAAAAGATTAGGGGCAATTAGAGTATCTGTTATAGGAGATTCTGATTTAATCATTCAACAGATCAAAGGTCAATTTTTGACAAATGGTCCCAGACTGAGAGAATATAGAGTTATATTTGTAGAGATTCTCAATACCTATCTACAGACTCCGCTTGCTAAAATCCCAAGAAAAAAAAAATTGCATGCTCATAGTCTTGCAATGTTTTCTAGCACTTGTAAATTACCATTTGAACCTAATCATCAATTCACAGCTGAGATTAGACACAGACTAGCTATACCAGACAATTTTAAGAATTGGAAAGTGTTTGCAAATGACAACCAGATTAACAATTTCCTGACTTTAGAGAATGAATTTTCTAATAGTAACATAAATGAAGATACAGTCATAGAATCTGATCAAATAAATGAACAAGAAACAAACTTTTCAGAAGAGAATGCAATTCAAATGATTCATCCAACGAAGTTCATCAAAAAAGAAATGCAGGACCTTAAACAAATGTAGGTTGATGAGATTATAGAAGATGAATATGAAATAATTAATTTGAAAGCTAATCATTTACCTAAAGGATAAAATCCTCTGGAAGATCTTTTCAACTCTAATGATATTCCAAAGAAACCCAAAATGGAACCATTGAAAGCTGATATTGAGGAATATAATCTGGGGACTGAAGAAAATCCTAAAATAATAAAGTTATCTAAATATTTTCCTCCTGATCAAAAACCAAAATATGTTGAACTAATAAGAGAATTCCAGGATGTCTTTTCCTGGAGTTATGAAGACTTAAAATCATATGATACCTCTATAATTCAACATACAATACCTCTGAAAGAAAATTAGAAACCATTTAAATAGAAACTCAGAAGAATCAACCCTGTAATGTTGCCTTTAATTGAAAAAGAACTCAAACGAATGTATGAAGAGGGGATAATTGATCCTATTAGATTTTCAGACTGGGTGTCTAACTTAGTCCCTACTAGGAAGAAAACTGGAGAGATCAGATTATGTGTTGATTAAGAAATGTAAATAAGGTTTCTTTGAAGGATAATTACCCTTTGCCCAAAATGGATCACATTTTACAAAGGGTAGTAGGTGCTTCAAGTATTTTTCTGTTATATGGGTTCTCAAGATATAACCAGATTCTCGTTCACCCTGATGATCAAGATAAATTGAGAAAAAATCTCCTTGGGATGGTCAATCGAAAAATACTGTGAGAAATCCAAATTTCAAAAGGAACCAAAATCAAAATACTAGAAAAACTGGTCCTGACCAAAATATTAGGCTCCCATTCCAGGAAAATTATATTGAAGCCTCAACTTCTGAGGAACCAACTGAATATGTTCAAATAAACAATTTTACTGAACGCAAGAACGAACCAGAAGTTTTCTTGACCGAAGAGGATCAAGAAGCTCACATTCTTAAGCAATTTCAAACCCATTCAGGAGAATCATTTGATTTTAAGGAAGGATATGATACAACCATTTACGAATTTCACAAGCAATATAATTTGAGGAGCAGAAGAATTGATGTTACGGAAACAAGTAAACAGAAAGCTACAAAACAGCCCCTCAAAGGTAAAACCAATACTAACCCTATACATATTCTTTCTAGATTAGATCCTAATCCTGCCAACCCAATAATTGAAGATGTATCCGATACTCAACTGAATAACAGATAACTTTCAAATACTCTTCCTCCCAAAGAAAATGTAGAGGAACCTCAAGAAGTTGATTCGGAAACAACTTCAACCCACAACCCTATTCCTGAGAAGGAGAAAAATATAAAAAACACAGAACATAAAGAAAATCCAACTGTTCGAAATACAAGAGCTCAGACTGAAAAACCTTTTATTCTGGAAGCTGAAGTAGGCAAAATAAAAATAGTTGTTCCATTTTCTGAATTAGTTAAACATGATTTCTACCAAAGTCAAATCAATAGATCACTTAATATTACTGGAAGTGATGACTCAGTAAATGTTTTTGGTGGGCAACCTATATTATTATTTGGCCCTCAAGTAAATGGAAAACCAGGAAGTGGAGGAACTCCTCCATTTTATGTGAGTTTGAACATACATGATAAAATATTTCATAATGCCATGCTTGATTCTGGGGCATCTCACAATCTAATGCCAAAGGTTGTAATGGACAGATTAAACCTAGACATCACCATACCATACAAAGATCTCTTTTCTTTTGAATCAAATCAGGTGAGATGTTTAGGATTAATCAAAGACTTGTGTGTTTCATTGGTTCAATACCCTGCAAAAACAATTTTGATGGATATAGTAGTAGCAGACATTCCTCCAAAATATGGTATGTTATTGTCCAGATCTTGGGGTGCAAAGCTCGGAGTATATCTTCAATTGGATATGTCATATGCTACTATTTCAGTGTTCGGCCAACCTAAGAGACTATACAAAGAAACTTTAATGAAATATGTGGTCAGTAGTCAGGAGAAACCTGAAAATTTCCCCATCTACTCAGTACACTCTGATATGGATTCATTTAATCTTTATAATGCTGAATCTGATCCTCCCACTGAATTTGAAGTACCAGCAACAGGACCAAGAGAAATTGCAAATAAAAAATCTAATTTTCAAATCCAGGAAATCTCTGAGGGAAAAGAAACATGAGATACCCAAGAGAAACCAAAAGAAAGTAACAAACCAGATCTCACTGTTAAGAAAATTCCTGAAACTCCTGACACCAATTATGAACATGAAATTATTTGGCACTTAGAATTTGATGGTTCTATTAATAAATTAGGAACGGGAGCTGGAATTTTGATACACAACCTAGAAAATGATCATGCTGAAGGCCATGATTACAGATTAAACTTTAAGTGCACTAATAATATGGCAGCATATGAAGTTATTTTTCTAGGGCTGAAACTTGTCAAAAGATTAGGGGAAATTAGAGTATCTGTTATAGAAGATTCTGATTTAATCATTCAACAGATCAAAGGTCAATTTTTGACAAACGATCCCAGACTGAGAGAATATAGAGGAACAGTTGTAGAGATTCTCAATACCTTTCTGCAGACTTAGCTTGCTAAAATCCCCAAAAAACAAACTTTGCATGCTCATAGTCTTGCAATGTTTGCTAGCACTTGTAAATTACCATTTGAACCTAATCATCAGTTCACAGCTGAGATTAGACACAGACCAACTATACCAGACAATTTTAAGTATTGGCAAGTGTTTGCAAATGACAATCAGATTAACAATTTCCTGACTTTAGAGAATGAATTTTCTAACAGTAACATAGATGAAGATGCAGTCATAGAATCTGATCAAATAAATGAAAAAGAAAAAAACTTTTCAGAAGATAATGCAATTCAAATGCTTCATCCAACAAAGTTCACAAAAAATAAATGCAGGACCTTAAACAAATGGAGGTTGATGAGATTATAGAAGATGAATTTGAAATCATTAATTTGAAAGATAATCATTTACCTAAAGGATTAACTCCTCTGGAAGATATTTTCGACTCTAATGATATTCTAAAGAAACCCAAAATGGAACCATTGAAAGCTAATATTGAGGAATATAATCTGGGGACTGAAAAAAATCCTAAAATAATAAAGTTATCTAAATCTTTGCCTCCTGATCAAAAACCAAAATATGTTGAACTAATAAGAGAATTCCAGGATGTCTTTTCCTAGAGTTATGAAGAATTGAAATCATATGATACCTCTATAGTTCAACATACAATACCTCTGAAAGAAAATTAGAAACCATTTAAACAGAAACTCAGAAGAATCAACCATGTAATGTTGCCTTTAATTGAAAAAGAAATCGAATGAATGTATGAAGCAGGGATAATTGATCCTATTAGATTTTCAGAGTGGGTGTCTAACTTAGTCCCTACTAGGAAGAAAACTGGAGAGATCAGATTATGTGTTGATTTAAGAAATGTAAATAAGGTTTCTTTGAAGGATAATTACCCTTTGCCCAAATGGATAACATTTTATAAAGGGTAGTAGGTGCTTCAAGGATTTCTCTGTTAGATGGGTTCTCAGGATATAACCAGATTCTGGTTCACCCTGATGATCAGGAAAAAAAAGATTTTACAACACCATGGGGTACATTCAAGTACGTTAAAATGCTATTTGGACTTAAAAATGCTGGAGCAACCTTCCAAATAGCAATGGACATTCCATTTGCAAAATAAATTCATGACTTTCTTGTTATATATCTAGATGATTTAACTTTTTTTTCTAAATCAGATCAGCAGCATTTGGACCATCTCAGACAAGTATTCATAAAATGCAGAAAGTATGGTATCTCTTTGAATCCAAAAAAGTCCTTGTTTGGTCTTGAAGAAGGTAACGTTTTGGGCCATATCATTTCCAAAGATGGTATTATAATTGATCCTACTAGAATAGAAGCTATATTGCAGATACCTCACCCTAGAAATGTTAAAGATCTTCAAGCTTTCATAGGAAAAATTATTTTTTTGAGAAGATTCATATCTAGCTTAGCTGAATTAATTAGATTACTTAATAACATGTTAAGAAAGGATTCAAGTATTAAATGGACAGTAGAAGCTAAAAAAGCATTTGAAGAAATTAAAATGGCTTTGACTAGAACACCAATTCATACCAGTCCACAATTTGATAGAGACTTCATAATATTTTCATTTGCATCAAGACATATTGTAGCATCTGTTTTATTAAAAAAGGATGATCAAGAATGTGAAAAAAATATAGCCTTTTTTAGTAAAGCACTAAGAGATGTATCATTAAAATACAACATCATGGAAAAACAAGCTTTTGCACTTGTAAAAGCCATTAAAGATTTTAGAATCTATATATTGTATTCCCATGTGATAGCCTATGTACCAAATGTTGTTGTCAAAGACATTTTAACTCAAGATGGAATTGAGGGAAAAAGAGGTAAATGGATTGCTACCATATTAGAATGTGATATTGAGATAAAGCCTACAAATATTATAAAGGGACAGGGATTGGCTCAACTCATGACAGAAACAAATTGCCAAGCCCTGGATATTAATGAACTGGATGACGAACAGGAGATGGCAACTCCACAAATCAGCCAGGCCTTCTTAGATTCACCATGGTATGCTGATATAATTTATGTATTGTTAAACCTGCAAGCTCCTCCAGGGTTATCCAGAAAAAAGAAAAGGTTTTTAAAGTTGACATCTTTAAATTTTTGTATTTTAGATAATGTTCTCTTTTGGAAAAATCATGATGGCATTCTATTGAATTGTTTTTTAAAAGATGAAGCTGACAAGGCTCTCAATGAATTCCGTGTAGGAGACTGTGGTGGACACCTTTATTGGAAATAAACTGCAGAGAAGATCCTAAGAGTTGGATTTTATTGGCCAACCTTGATCTCTAATGTAAATAAATTTGCTACTACTTGCCATAAATGTCAAATTTTTGAAGGCAAGAGAAAACTATCACCTTTACCCCTGAAACCAATTTCCACTGAAAAACCTTTCCAACAATGGGGCCTGGATTTCATTGGAGAAATCCATCCTCCTTCTTCTGGCCAACACAAATGGATCCTCGCTGCCACAGATTATTTCATCAAATGGATAGAAGAAATTTCTTCCAGACAAGCCAATGACACTGTGATTATAAGCTTCCTAGAAACCAATATATTGTCAAGATTTGGCTGTCCTGAGAAAATCATAACTGATAATGCTGCTGCCTTTAAATCTAAGAAGATGATAAGTTTCTGTCACAAATATCATATCACCTTGAGCCATTCCACAGCTTATTAGCCCCAGGGTAATGGACTGGCTGAATCTTTCAACAAGAGTCTCATTAATATTATTAAGAAATTATTGGAGGAAAACAAGAAAAATTGGCACAATAAACTTACAAATGCACTATGGGCAGACAGACTCACCACCAAAAAATCTATTGGGACCAGTCCTTATGAGTTAGTCTATGGTATTGAGGTTGTATTTCCTTCATCTTTACGAGTTCCTGTAGTGAAATTACTTCAAGAAGCTCAGGTTGAACCTAATGACATTCAAAGGAGAATAAATGAAACTATCAATTTGCAGCAAACTGGAGAGGAAGTTTATCAAAGATCCCAAGTATTGCAGGAGAAAATAAAGAAGATATTTGATAAAAGGAGCAAGGCAGAAGATTTCCAACTAGGAAACAAAGTTTTAAGATGGGATTGTAGAACAGAGGATAAGGGAAAACATGGGAAGTTTGACTTCCTATGGAAAGGACAATATATTATTCATGCTTTAGAAGGAAATAATACATATTTTCCGAAAAACTTGGATGGTACAGAAACTGAAGAAGGACCAATTAATGGTCGAATTTTGAAACATTACTTTGATCCTATTTATTAGGATATCCTAATTTTAACCTGTACATAATATATAATTTGCAATGTATTAGTTTTGAGTGGATAGTAACTTACTGGAGTTGAAGCCCGAGGAGAAGACCCTAATCTTCAGAAGTATTACTGTCATACATATAAAAAAGAAACAAGCAGAAGAAGATTCCATGGTTCAGTCAACATCATTCTAATGGGAACTGACCTACTGTTCTTGACGTTTCACCAGGAAAAGCCATCCCCAAGTGGAGCCAGTGTTAGACTCCTATACCAATAGGTGTCATATATCATGATTGACTTGATAAGCTATGTAATATGTTCATACCTTTTCTTGTTGCAAAGGTTTTCCATATTGTCAAAAACTCAAAAAATTAAAAAAATGTAAAGAGGGTATACCCTAAAAGAAAAATTAAAGGGCGAAAAGAATAAAATGGCCAAAAAAGTGAAAGAAAATGAACCCCACCAAAATAAAGGCGAAGGAAAGTGTGCAAGTCTAAATGCCACTACCTTTTTGCTCTTATGTAATAAATAAAATTGTGTGCAACTTGTATTTTATGCCACAATTTATGAATAGTCAAACAGTTTAAGCTTGGCTAGTTCATCTTTCAATTTTATGTTTTAGAGATAGAGAATAAAATCTGACCAAACTGTTTAATATTGGCAGATAAGTAGATAGGTAGAGTAAATAAAAGAAGCTCAACAATTTAATCTGAGCCCTTGGATGTAATAAGGATAGAATTAGATAGATTTCTAGATGTAAAAGACAAAGTGTGATGAGGGTTTTCCAATCTAATTGCACCCTAATAAAGAAGAAACAATGGTAGGGTAAAGTAGGTAGGGTAGGTAGATGTTGTTGCAGAATTACATGTGATGGATAATGACTCTAGATGTGTTAAATCTTTACTTTCATCACAAATGCAAAGGCAGACGCTACACTGGAAGAATTTTAAGAAAAGAAAAGTCAGATTATTAACTTCCCTTCTCATTTTTCCCTCAAAATTTCACTAATTTCCCCTAAGTACTAAGGCATTTGAAAAGTGGAGGGGTTCAAGGCATTTCCTTGGCTTTTGGAGGGACTGGACCCTCGGCCCAATAATTTGAAAATCCTAAGTACTTAAAATCATTCATCAAGACATTTATTCACCTCTAAAATTTTTTTCAATCATGCAATATTTCATAAAAACCCTATTCATAAAAGCATAAGTTAAATACATTCTTTTGATGTTTTATACTTAGCGCTTCTGTTCATTTTCCATATTAATTTCTAACTTATTATTTAAATCCCTATGTAAATTCCCCCTTTTCCCGTATTATTTTAATAAAAATTCCAAATTAATATAATATCCCACCCCGTTCGTTGAAAAATAACCATATAAATTTAATTAATTGGTTGAAATTCCAATAAATTAAAAACCCGACACCCCGCCGAATTTAAAATACATTAATTAACCCTCATGGCTAATTAACAATCTATTCCACCAATCAAATCAACCCCGACGTAATTTAAATTATGTTTAATTGCATTGGGCCCGCTATTTAATTCCCTGTCATATTCTTTTCCCGACGATCGTTCGATCGACCAATCTAAGATCTATGGTTGACGTCCATATCGCTACTCATCCTAGTCCAAATGATAACGCACGATGGCCAAGCGGTTTTCTGAATAGTGCCGCGTGACGCGTCATCCATCGTATGGAATCGCTCACCCTCCGCTGAAAACCGCCCTTCCCCAAAAGCTGTGCAATGGAAACCGCTTACCGCTTGCACCTGTTTAGTCATTATTCATTTCCTAGAAAATAGGTATTTACCTAAATTCCCACTGAGCTCTGTAAAAATCCTAGTTTTTGTTTTAAATTCCACACAAAAAACTGAAACAGGGTTTAAGATTTCTCTTTAGTTCATTCCTCAATTAACAAAACTATAATTGCATTCCCAAACCTGTGATTGTGCCTGTTTTTTCATCAAAACCTGCAATTCATTTTTGAATCCACAAGAACTAGAAATGGAAATTCCTGTGGCTTTGAATGTCGCACCCATGAATGCCCCTCACAGAGATTTAGACCATCTACCTCTAGTAGATAGGGATTTCCAAATCAAAGACCTTGTTCTCAGTGAAAATCCTCTTTGAATTTTTTGCCGCTGTAGAGATAACTACCTAAACGGCTCTGACATTTTTGGATTATGGGAATCCAATCTTCCCATGTATCTTCTCCCTTCAGTCCATATTTTTCCTGAGATAATCCATTACTGCCATGAAAATTATGATCCCAATCAACGAGCAGTTTTGTCCCTGAGTCAAACCATTCTTTTCCCAATAACTGCTCAGTCTATCAACGAAATGTTATAGTTTCAGCTTGGTCAAACCCTGACTCCCCTTTCCATAGGAGAATTACTTGAGAAATCTACCAATTTATCCCAAAAAGAGTTGAATCGCCTTTGCCAAACCTTCATGTTACCAGAACATTAGCCCAAAGTCCCTCCCCCTTATGGTTATACATTTTTCACTGATGTGGGCAGGCTTATTCTGAATAAGATATCCTCTATAGTAGGCTTCAATACTAGTGAATATGTTGATCAATTAACCCTGGTATTGTTGTCAATTTTTACCTCTGGACAACCCCCTGCGGTCAAGTATGATTTTTCTTCCTACATTGCTGATAAAATCCATCATCAGTTCATGAGATTAGAGAATGAAAGAGTGTTCAAATATTCCTCTATTATATACCATCTCATGCTTTACTTTCAATCAGAGAGTTTCCCTTTCAATGTTAAAAAACTTGATACCAAAGGAAATCCTAGGTCTGTAATCTTTTGGTCTGCCATCACTCATAATTCATCTGATTCTCCTTACTCTTATAATGAGTTTATTGACCTATTTGTACACCTTGAAACCACCTTGTTGAGAGGATTCTCCCCTCCTAGGGTCAGTAGTGACATCAAGAAAATTATCCAACGCTCAAAGCAATACAAGATAGGTGACTAGTACCTATACCGAAATCACATAGAAATCAGAATATATGGGTGTGAGTTATGCCCTTTCAAGTTGCCAAAATATGTCCCAATGAGACTTTTTGCATTAGAATATTTCAGACAGATGATTAATTCTGACATAGTTCATTTCTGCAATGCAAAGAAAAAGGCTCAACTCAGGATTAAAAGTCAATTAGGCCCCTTTGTCTGTAACTCTAGGGATGCTGGAAAGGAAGCTGAAAGAATCTTAGAAGACTATCTCAAATTACAAAAAAGTTTCTATTGGGTACCTTATGACACAAACAACTTTATTTGTGATAGAAGAATGAAAAACAAATTATCACCATACATTCATCAAAGAATCCCAGAAATTGAACAGTATGCCAATATGGATGAATGGATGGAAGGGACATTGATAAAACAAGATAGTTAGCAGGTCAATGTTGAAAATGTTATGAAAGACCTTGAAACAATTCTTGACCTAGACTCTTTTGGACAGGTGCAAAGACCAGGTATTGGTTCTTCTTCTGCTGGGACTTCTCAGCAAAATTTACAGGAAATTAGTGCATTGGCTACAGTAGCATCTAAGGGAAAAGAGAAAGAGGTTGATATACAAGTTACAGAGAAATTTACAATGACAGAACAACCTGAAACTTCTGAAGAATAGGGTAAAGTACATATTTCTCCTACTCAGACCAATGTGGCAGAAATTTCAATTTTACAAACTCCTCTCAATATAGAAAAGGGTAAAACTAGAGATGCTAAAGCAGCTACCCCTATTAGTGGGTATTCAGAACAACCTGATGTTAAAAGAAAAAAATTGAATCCTCTTCCAGAGGTGGGATCTATTCACAAAATCCCTGACAGTTAGACTCAAGAAGAATTGGGTAGTCAGAAAACATGTACAATCAGTGGGACATCCACTACTTTACAGAGAAAAAGGCTGCAAAGGCAGCAAAGTGCAGAAGTATCATCTTTCAAACCACTAGTGAAAGATGTCTGGGATATTAAAAGAACATTTATAAATATAAAGGCCAGAAATGATCCACTCAGACTTCAAGTTTACAATCAATATTTGAAGATGGCTCCTAAGAATAAACAAAGATTGATGTCAACCTATGACATTCAACAAGGTAAAATGGTAATGAGTCACTTCAAACCCAAAGTGCAACAACCTCAAACTGCTGCAGATTATATCAGAACTAATTTTGAAGTCATAGCAAAGGATATTCATCCTTTGGATCAAATTGAGCTGCATAAACAGACAAGTGTAATGATTTATTCTACTTTGACAGATAAATCAATGATGACCCATAAATTGCAAGATTCTTTGGAGAATACTAATGATCAATTAAATCTTGAAAAAGCCTCTTCTCAGGCTAAGGACAACAGGATAAAGACTTTGGAGGAAATAATTATTGGATTGGGTCATAATCCCAAGGATGTCAAGGGTACAGAAGCTTTGATCAAGAAAAAAGATGATGATATTGCAGCCTTGAGAAAACAACTGAAGTTACCAGCCTCAAGACATCCACAGACTGCAGAAATCATAAAGCAAACTTCTGAAGAAGAATTGATGTATTTTCTCTTGAAACTGAATGAGCAACTTAATGAAACTGAAAAAGAGCTTTAAAAGGCATTAAAATACAAGCAGTCAAATACTCCAGCATCTACAACTGAAGTGATTACAGGTACTACAACAACAGCTCATCCAACAAAATTATCACAGGGCAATGCTTCCAATTTAAGTACCGAAGAGTTAATAAAGTCAATGGAGGAATTAAAACTCCAAGTGACAGAACTTCAAAGAACAAAGGTACAATTCACCACTTTAGAACAAAAATATGATCTCTCGAAGATGAATGTTGCAGATAAAACAAGAGAGGTCAACAGATTAGAAAAGTTGGTCAACATATTGGAGAAGGATCTCACATTGGAGAAGCCTTTAAAGGAAATAAATGAAATTCTTTGGGACAACATCATCAAGTCAATAAAAGATGTCTGGCCCTCAATTCAAATAATGTATGAACAGAATGATTTAGTCAAATTGGCTCCGGAAGAAATCCTAAAAGCAAGAGAAGAATTGGGAAACATCCCTGAAGAATACAATGAACTTATCTGCTTTTTAAATACTCAGAACAAGCATCAACTTGAAGAACTTGGCATTCAAGATAGGACAGGAAAAATTTTGGAAATAAAAAAAGTTTTTACCAAAAGAACTCTGATGCAGATTCTAGAACGAAGATGCTCTGATATGCAAGAAGAAATCAATGCCTTTATAAAAAGATTTGATATTTTGTTGAATAAAGGATTGCCCAGTCCTTTAGTTTCAGAGGATAAATTGATGGACCTTGAAAGTTATGTTGAGAAATTGGACAAGCATGCTGACAATCAAGCTAGTTCCTCAACTAGTTCATCAGCAACAACATTGCCTACAGGAAAAAATTATCATGATAGATTGGAAAATTTGTTTTATCTTGAGCATGAGGTAAAGCATTTGTTCCCAATTCAACCTACTTTCTTTAGGTATACAGAGACTGATGAAACTCTCAGAAAGCTACAAAGAACCAAAATACCGGAAGCTAAATGATGGGAATAAATGTTAGAACTTTTGTAAAAATTATCCTTACATGAATTTTTGATCATTGACTACAGTAAAGTGATAGTAAGAAGGATATAAGGGTAGACTGAGGTTAAAGAGTATCAGTGAAACAGAGCAACCATCACAGAATTACTAGAGAGGACAGCAACGAGCCAAATCTTAGGGCCTGCATCCAGCACATTCTCAAAAGAAGGAAACAACACAACATCAGTTATTATTTTTATTATCTACGAGACCATCTGTCTCTAGTTTTTTGTAACATAATTATGAGTCATCCTAGATTATATCTCAATCTGTTATGAGATATTTTTTATAATTTTTTGCATAAATACTCCCTCAATGAGAGTATTGAGGGGTGGATTCTTAGACTTTGCTGTAACATTGACTATTTTGGAATAAAGTGTCGTTGGAGAAATTTTGTGTGGCCATCTAGATAAGGAATTGATGCAAAAGACTTTTTACAGGATTCTTGCGTCAGACTAAGGATCAATAAGTCATCTATCTCTTATGTTTTTAAGTTCTATACTTGTTTATTATATCATCCGTGTTTCATATCTGAATAATTAATGAAAAGGAATAAATCTGAAAGTGCTTAAGTGCAATCTGCTTTTAATCGTTGTTATTATAAATGTTTTCTTCTGAACTGATTTAAACAGTGAATTCTTAATTGCTCTTGTTTTTCTAGTTTATGCATTTTGATTATTTAATAAAGAATTCTTAATTTCTCTTTGTTAATAATCACTCAATTTCCCTCTTTCGAATGTGTTGAAGGATTCTTAATTTCCCTTCATTCATTTTTGATTCCATTCCATTCACTTTAAATCTATAATTGTTCCCTATTTGATTACCTTGCCCTGTGAAACCATATTTTGTTAAGAAACTTGATCCAGTTAAGCTATCCTCTTTGACTCCATTAGCCCAATGGCCTAAACTACTCAATCTTACCACAAGCTATTTAATTTCATCACCCAAACTCAATCAAAATCCTTGGACTTTATAACTAGCCTAATATCTTTCAAAACAAAGCTAAATTTTATAGAGAGAGCCCTCTCTGGGTACAGATTGGCTAGATTTTGTACATAAAAGTTGGTTTGTGGCGACCTCGGACCCCTTTCCTCTTCCCAACAACTTCAAGGAAAATCTGAGTGATAACATAGTGGCGACTCCATTAGGGATCCTAAATAATTTTATTGTTACTATTGTTTACTTTATAAACTACAGACGGAGCCTAAAGTTAGCCAGGTAGCCTTTGAACTACTTTTTCTCTGCAATTGCATAAGTAAATAAATGCTGCTTCAGTCTATCTTCGGTCTAGTTTATGAACTGAACTTTGGTTTCAAACATTTGATCAGTTCCTCTAGTCAAATAAATCTTTAAGAAAATTTAAATCCAATATCTAAAACTTCTTAAAGAGATTGTTGAAGTTGTATTTTTCATTCCATTTAGACAAAAAACCAAAAAATATCACCTAGAAACCTGGCTTCAGAAAGGACTCATTACACTAGGGCTAATCCTGACCCAAATCCTCTGCCTGTGTTTGAAAATCCGAATCTGATCCCCAGAATTCTTAGGAGACAAGATAGTCAAGAAAGCTCTAGTAGTTCTCGAGCTCTCTATAGATCAATATCCCGTCCTGTGAAGTGGATTTATTTTGAGGATGAACCTTTTGACGAGCAGTTTGAAACCTCTTTATTTGTAATTTTTTCTGAATCTGAGTTGTCCAATTTGGTTCCAGACCCAGTGTTTCTTGAAGATTTAAAATTTGAATTTGTCACTTCACATCTTGATAAACATTTGTGAAATTCCATAAAATATGAGCTTACCTCTGAAATAACATCAAATATTTCTGTGATCACTTCAACCTCTCCTAGTTCATCAACATTTCCTCAAACATCTCAACCTCAAACTACCCCTTCTACTCCTCCATCCACTACTCATAGACCAACCTCACTTGTTATTTCATCGCTACCTCCTGCAATGGAAAATAGATATGCTCCTTAATGCAAGCTCCCCCCGCAAACCCCAGAATCTTTATCTCCGTGTATATAAACGCGCATCCTTTAATTTGCCCAAATCAAAATCTCATTAGGCCGGCAATTTCAATAACCGTACCATTTGCATGTGGAAGCTATTCGCATATATTCAAAATCATTCACTATTGATTCCATTAAATGCTGTATCATATATGGAATTATATCAATTTCATAGTCTACCTCTTCGTGCAGAAACTTTGCAACTTTTCATCAAACCTTATCCATATACACCCGTATCATTCATTTAATTACCAACATCCAAGTGTGTTTATACATCATCCAACTACAATATACATTCTCAATCCAATTTAGAGACTTCATTTCAATCCCAATGTCAAATCTTGTACATGCTCATCAATCCAATAAACATGACCAAAATTCAATGAAGCAATGGACCATGTTTTAATATTAATTTGACATTATTTTAAGCAATGAAATGCTTAGACTAATCCTTACTCAAATGCGCCCTTTTCAAACATTCAGTCATTCAGATGTTGAAAATCTGTCTTCAATCTCTATTTAATACAACAGAAGATATTATTACCACTTGCCAATCTGTAGTCGAATTCATCAATTTCTTTACTGATTACTTGGATGCCTGTCACCTTGATATGCCCTTACTACCACACTGCTCTGCGTTTCTGTATCAAATTGCCAGCGCTTTCATTAAATTCAACCTTTGCTACGCCCTTCACATATTTGCAACTGATTCTTCAACTCATTGTCAAAACAGCTTCAAATATACAGTACTCCCATTCAGAATGCGCCTCACCTGCTCCATCCATCAGAAAATGTTCGACACAGCAATTTATGCTGCAATACCACAGATCAACTTCAAAATTCACTGCAAATTAATTTCCACCATAATTTCTTCAACATCGCATTTCAATAGATCATTGTTTCGTTGCCAATGGATGGATTGTCCGGTCATTTGACAGAACTCTGCGTTTAATACCAGAACTCTGCGTTTTTGTTAATTTTGATTCCTAATTACCAGATTCAATTCTGGTTCCACATCTTCAACAGGTCGATTGTGTCTTAGCCATCAATCGATCTACAACAATTGGCTATCGTGTTAACACGCTCCATGGTTTCAATGAACACATGCCATTTACCTCTGAATTTATACAACGTGCAATCCTTCTTCCAATTGCGTTCGGCCCACCATCAATTTATATAAACAACGTTCAGTTTAACAATTTAAACAATGCATTCATTCCAGAATTAATGACAGCGTTCAGGATGACAAATACAAACTTATGGATTTAATTTGGAATAATCATTACAGCAAACAGGGTTTTAAATCAACGCTTTGTGCAATGCTCATTGATTTCTTCAATCGATTCCCATAGATTTACCACTCTATTTATGAACTCCACAGATTTATATTTGCTGGCACTCCACACAATTTTCCTCCGCAATAATATCAATCAAAACACAGATTGATATACAACATAATCTCTCTCCTGAATGTCAATTCCACAACTTCAATTAAATTTCCTCTTTGAAGTTTCAACACGAATGATTATCGATTTCCACAAATCGATGTCAGCAAGTCTATTGCTACGTATTTATCATTTCACTTCTTTATTCTGAGATTTCAATCATTCATAAAGACTCACGAAGGCTAGGATTTTAACTCTTAATCACAAATTCTACCCCCAAACCATAACCAACATTCGAAAACTCCCTTATGCGTAATTTAACCATACAAAACCACTCCATTAAGGCGCATAACTCAAAATCACACACTTTCATAAAAAATTAACATACTTACAAATCGATCTTCTCACAAATATTCAACGTTCTTGGCCCTTACAAATTTCCCGTAGGCTTACGTACTGCTGTTCAAATACCCTTATCTACCACACTCACTCACAACTTCAATGTATTTTTCTCTCGAAACCCCCTCCTATTTATACAATTTTTAAAAATGAACTAATTAAATGCTCAATCCCCTTAATATCTCAACACCACTAGAATATCTCAACAAACCCTATTATCTAGAATCTTATCCCTAAAACTTAGAAACTAATTCCAACTTAGGCTCCCTCATTAATTCTAAATAATCTAGAAACTAATTTCTCTCACATTTACAAATTCTCACAAATAATCACTCAAAATAATATTAATATTTACATGAAATTTAATATTTCTTCAAAACATGAAACCCCCTAGCTTAGGTAAAATACAAGGTGTTTTTAGGAGCTAATGCTCCTGCATCAGACTCCCCATGTAATAAAATTCATGACCACCTGGTCATAAGTCTGGATAATTATTTCCTCCTGGATCCCAAATTTTATTTTCCTTGCTTGTCAATTGTTTCACTGCTGTTGCTATCTGCTGTTGTCTTCCAGGTTTCCATATTTTGTGCTGTAGTGCTCCACTTGCTCTGCTCTTGCAATCTTTCGTTGTCTTTCTCTTGTTGTCTTTCCTTTTCTTTCTTGCTGCTGTCTTTCTCTGTGATTTTTTTATCATTAACCTCCTTATCAACTCAATTTCTTTGTCCTGTATATCTTCTGTCTGCTGATTGTTTCCAGTATCTTCAATAAAACATGTTGCTCTAGCTGTCACTATGAATGTTGCTGCCTCCCAGACTTCCTGTCCCTCTGCAACATTCCTTTGCTCATCATCTGCAATTTCATCTGCAACTTTTTTCTCTGGTTCAAATGTCTCCAGTAGATATTTCAGCATATCATCAACATGCTGCAAATTAACTCCAGCATAACCTCTATCTTCCCCTTCGACAATCTTCAGTAATTGTCCATCATCCTATTGATTGATTCTGGCAATCAAATCAAGTTCTTCAAACACTGTAGCTTCATCCTCTGTCATTTTAGCATCTTCAAAATTTTGTCCACCAGTCTTCTCTTGGCTATACAGATAAGCCAACTCTTTCTTGTCACCCACGGTAACAAGCCTCTGCTTATGAGACCTAATTGTCTCATCTTCTTTCTGCAACTGTTCACCTCCTTCCAAGACAATTCCAAATGATGGACTATCTTCTACATCACCTGTAAGCACAATCAAATTGTCAGCATCAAAATCACAAGACCCAACGATCTCACTTGTAGATTCAGTCATCCGCAGCTCTAAGTCTTCTTCAGCACTCAGAAAATCTTTACTGGCTTTCGCCTCAGCTTTCTCTAGCAACACTCCAGTAAGCTGCTCTAAGTTTCTTCCCAACTCTTCTGTCAGCACATCAGTATGCTGATTTGCATTCATCATGAGACTGTCAGGTAGTCTCGCCTTCTTACCATCATCTGCTTCATGACTGTCCTTCATGAAAACTTTCCTGCCTTGCTTCCTCAGCAAATTATCCTGCACATAAGTCCTCTGCCTCTCCAATTCTCTTCTCTGGAGATCTAGTTTCCTGTACAACTCAACAATTTCATTAGGAGTAGAACTCGGAAACTTCAAACAATTTTCCATACCTTCACCAGCTCTTAACCAATCATCGACTGATCTTTCTCTCTCTGCACCAACCTTCTGATTAGACTCCTTTGTCTTCATTGCCTCCTGAGATCTTGCCATCTCAGCATCGATATGAACAGCTTTCAGATTCAATTCTCTCTCCTGAACAAACTCTAAAGCTTGCTCATCTTCCTGTGCTGTACCTGCAAACATACACAACTCGTCAGTTTTAAAACTGCAAGACTTTTCAGTCTTGACTGCTTCCTCCAACACTTTTCTCTGAACGGATCTGCGTGTGGAATCTTCAAATTCCATCTCTGGCTCAAGAAATCTAAGTTCATTTTTCAACAAGGCAATCACAATTTGCCTCAACCTCCTCTACAATTGTCGCCAAATCACTCTCTTTCCCTTCAGTGTAAAGATCCATCCTCTTTTCTGATCTTCCTGCTCTTGCAACCATTCTTCTAGTACCTACAATTGTACCTTCATTACTGCAATTTCTCTTTCTTGAACTTCTGCAATCATCTCATCTCTGTGGAATTCCTCTAAACCTCTTCTCTGATCCTCCATGATCATCTTCTCCATGAGTTGCACTAGCCTCAACAACAAGCTTTCCTGTCTTGCTGCCACTTACCTCACCAAGCTCTCCTCACTCAGTCTTTTGGTAAGTACTTGGTTCACTGCCTCTGGAACCTCTTTAAGCACTTTCCTCTGCTCTTTCTCTAGGCTATCTCTTCAACTCACCTTTCTCTTCAGGACACTGCAATTGTCCTCCCTATCCAGCCTCTAGCTGAATGTCAGGTTCACTGCCATCATCTTCTCTGCAATCATAAACCTCAATCATAAATTTCAAATCAGAAAATCATCTCACCTGCCTGATCTCGTCCTTCATTCGCTTCTGCAATTTTCTTCACTGCAATCCTGTTCACTTGCAATTGTGTATGCTGCATATCAGATTTAAAATCTAATCTTCATCATTCATCACATATTCAAAAATACATTTCAGTTCAACAACCCTTCTTGTCCTTATTCAGAAAATAAACATCTTTTTTTCAATAGAGCCAAACTCTGATACCAAAAATGATGCAGGCTCACCCTGCAAACCCGAGAATCTTTATCTCTATGTATATAAACGTGCATCTCAGAATTTTCCCAAATCAAAATCTCAATAGCTGGCAATTTCACAACTGTACCATTTGCATGTGGAAGCTATCTTCAGCATATATTCAAAATCATTCACTATTGATTCCATTAAATGCCATCATATATGGAATTATATCAATTTCACTATCTACTCCTCTTCAGGCAAATTCATAAACTTTTCATCAAACCTTATCCATATACACCCAGATTTCATTCATTTAATTACCAACATCCAAGTGTGTTTATACACATCATCCAACTACAATCTACATTCTAAATCTAATTTAGAGACTTCATTTCAATCCCAATGTCAAATCTTGTACATGCTCATCAACCCAATAAACATGACCAAAATTCAATGAAGAAATGGACCATGTTTTAATATTAATTTGACATTATTTTAAGCAATGAAATGCTTAGACTAATCCTTATTCAATGCGCCCTTTCAAACATATAGTCATTCATATTTTGAAAATCTGTCTTCAATCTCTATTTAATACAATAGAAGACATTCTTACCACTTGCCAATCTGTAGTCGAATTCATCAATTTCTTTTCTGATTACTTGGATGCCTTTCACCTTGATATGCCCTTACTACCATACTACTCTGCGTTTCTGCAACAAATTGCCAGCGCTTCAACCTTTACTGCGCCCTCTTATTCAACGTTCTATCCATCAGAAAATCCTCCATCACAGCATTTTTGCTACCATACATCGATTTGTTCCATCACATCGCGTTCATTTTTGTTCACACACTTCTGCAAATAGGTTTTTGCTTCGGCAACCAACTGAAATTTCACTTCAAAACCAAAGGCTAACAAATAAATCAATATCAGTCAAGCGTTACTTAACAATTGAAAGTACTCTCTCAGATTTCAACGCTGTACATGGGTTTCAATTACAACATTCCTCATACCATTATTAATTCAATTCACAATTACCAGATTCAATTCTGGTTCCACATCTTACCAGATCGATTAGCCATAAATCGATTTACCAACACAACAATTTGCCACTGTTTCCCTGAACGCATGCCATTTACCTCTGAATTTATACAGCGTGCAATCTTTCTCCCATTTGCACTCGAGCCACCATCAATTTATATAAACAACGTTCAGTTAACAATTCAAACAATACATTCATTTCGGAATTGTGAATATCATACCTTCTAGTGACAGCGTTCAGGATGACAAATACAAACTTATGGATTCAATTTCAAATTGGAATAATCATTACAGCAAATAGGGGTTTTAAATCAACACTTTGTGCAACGCTCATTGATTTCTTCAATCGATTCCCATAGATTTACCACTCTATTTATGAACTCCACAGATTTATATTTGCTGGCGCTCCACACAATTTTCCTCCGCATTGATATCAATCAAAAACACAGATTGATATACAATATACAACATAATCTCTCTCCTGAATGTCAATTCCACAACTTCAATTAAATTTCCACTTTGAAGTTTCAACACAAATGATTATCGATTTCCACAAATCGATGTCAGCAAGTCTTTTGCCACAGATTTATCATTTCACTTCTTTATTCTAGATTTCAATCATTCATAAAGACTCAGCTAAGGCGCAAGATTTAACTCTTAATCACAAATTTAACACTCTCAAACCATAACCAACATTCGAAAACTCCCTTATGCAGAATTTAACCATACATAAACCAGTCCATTAAGGCGCATAACTCAAAATCACACTTTCATAAAAAATTAACATACTTACAAACTGATCTTCTTGGCCAAATATTCAACGTTCTTGGCCCTTACAAATAGCCAGAGGCTTACAGCCTTGGCTGTTCAAAACCAGCTATCTACCACACTCTCACTCACAATCTCAATGTGTTTTTCTCTCAAAAACCCCTTCCTATTTATACAATTTTTTAAAAATGAACTAATTAAATGCTCAATCCCCTTAATATCTCAACACCATTAGAATATCTCAACAAGCCCTATTATCTAGAATCTTATCCCTAAAACTTAGAAACTAATTCCAACTTAGGCTCCCTCATTAATTCTAAATAATCTAGAAACTAATTTCTCTCACATTTACAAATTCTCACAAATAATCACTCAAAATAATATTAATATTTACATGAAATTTAATATTTCTTCAAAACATGAAAACCCCTAGCTTAGGTAAAATACAAGGTGTTTTTCGGAGCTCATGCTCCTACATCACTCCTTTAGTATTACCAGCCAATCTAGGGGCTATGCCCCAAGATTACCAAAGTAAAATCACTCCTTTTGATGGTTCTGGTACTTACACTACACAACAACATACTAAAAAGATGACCGATTATTTTGAAATTTAAGAAATAGATGTTGATGATGTAAGAATGAGAATATTTGTCCAAAGTCTTACTGGAGAAGTTAGAACCTGGTTTAGAGCCCTTCTTGCAAACAATGTTACCGACTTACAAGCTCTTTATAGATCATTTTTAAAGAAATGGGTAAAGAAGAAAGATTATCTTCAAATCTTATCAGACTTTGGAAAACTAAAGAGAGGACCAAATGAGACTGTACAGGATTACGTCACCAGGTTCAATGAGGCTTACAATGCTATTCCCCAAAATCTTAGACCTCCTCCAGATTCAGTATTAATCAAATTCCCTGCTGGATTTGATTCTAATATGGCGTATCAGCTTAGGGAAAGAGCTCCCCAAAATTTAGAAGAGATGAAAAGTATAGTTGTTAGTGTTGAATCCAACCTGATAGATAAACGAGCTAGAGCTAGAGCTGAAAGGAGAATGCCTTTAAACGAAGAACCCACAGCTTTTGAAAATAACTGGATGTTATTATGAAAGGAATGGAAAGGATAGGAGATAGAGTAGAAACAATTGAGAAGAAATCTCCTTGGGATGGTCAACCGAACAATACTGTGAGAAATCCAAATTTCAAAAGGAACCAAAATCAAAATACTGGAAAAACTGGTCCTGACCAAAATATTAGGCCCCCATTCCAAGAAAATTATATTGAAGCCTCAACTTCTGAGGAACCAACTGAATATGTTCAAATAAACAACTTTACTGAACGCAAGAATGAACTAGAAGTTTTCTTGACCCAAGAGGATCAAGAAGCTCACATTCTTAAGCAATTTCAAACCCATTCAGGAAAATAATTTTATTTTAAGGAAGGATATGATACAACCATTTACGAACTTCACAAGTAATATAATTTGAGGATCAGAAGAATTGATGTTCCGGAAACAAGTAAACAAAAAGCTACAAAACATCCCCTCAAAGGTAAAACCAATACTACCCCTGTACATATTCTTTCTAGATCAGATCCTAATCCTGCCAACCCAATAATTGAAGATGTATCTGATACTCAACTGAATAACAACCAACTTTCCAATACTCTTCCTCCCAAAGGAAATGTAGAGGAACCTCCAGAAGTTGATTCAGAAACAACTTCAACCCAAAAACCTATTCCTGAGAAGGAGAAAAATATCAAAAACACAGAAAATAAAGAAAATCCAACTGTTCGAAATACAAGAGCTCAGACTGAAAAACATTTTAATCTGGAAGCTGAAGTAGGAAAAATAAAAATAGTTGTTCCATTTCTGAATTAGCTAAACATGATGTCTACCGAAGTCAAATCAATAGATCACTTAATATTACTGGAAGTGATGACTCAGTAAATGTTTTTGATGAACAACCTAGATTATTATTTGGCCCTAAAGTAAATGGAAAACCAGGAAGTGGAGGAACTCCTCCATTTTATGTGAGTTTGAACATACATGATAAAATACTTCATAATGCCATGCTTGGTTCTGGGGCATCTCACAATCTAATGCCAAAGGCTGTAATGGAGAGATTAAACCTATACATCACCAAACCATAAAAATATCTCTTTTCTTTTGAATCAAATCAGGTGAGATGTTTAGGATTAATCAAATACTTGTGTGTTTCATTGGTTCAATACCCTGCAAAAACAATTTTGATGGATATAGTAGTAGCAGACATTCCTCCAAAATATGGTATGCTATTTTCCAGATCTTGGGGTGCAAAGCTCGGAGGATCTCTTCAATTGGATATGTCATATGCTACTATTTCAGTGTTCAGCGAACCTAAGAGACTATACAGAGAAAATTTAATGAAATATGTGGTCAGTAGTCAGGAGAAACCTGAAAATTTCCCCATCTACTCAGTACACTCTGATATGGATTCATTTATTCTTTATAATGTTGAATCTGATCCTCCCACTGAATTAGAAGTACCAGCAACAGAACCAAAATAAATTTCAAATCAAAATTCTAATTTTCAAATCCAGGAAATCTATGAGGGAAAAGAAACATCAGATACCCAAGAGAAACCAGAAGAAAGTAACAAACCAAATCTCACTGTTAAGAAAATTCCTGAAACTCCTGACACCAATTATGAATATGAAATTCTTTGGCACTTAGAATTTGATGGTTCTGTTAATAAATTCGGAACAGGAGCTTGAATTTGGATACACAACCTAGAAAATGATCATGCTGAAGGCCATGCTTACAGATTAAACTTTAAGTGCACTAATAATATGGCAGAATATGAAGCTCTTTTGCTAGGGCTGAAACTTGTCAAAAGATTAGGGGCAATTAGATTATCTGTTAAAGGAGATTCTGATTTAATCATTCAACAGATAAAAGGTCACTTTTTAATAAACGATCCCAGACTAAGAGAATATAGAAGAACAGTTTTAGAGATTCTCAATACCTTTTTGTAGACTCAGCTTGCTAAAATCCAAAGAAAACAAAATTTGCATGCTCATAGTCTTGCAATGTTTGCTAGAACTTGTAAATTACCATTTGAACCTAATCATTAGTTCACAGCTGAGATTAGACACAGACCGGCTATACCAGACAATTTTAAGAATTGGCAAGTGTTTGCAAATGACAATCAGATTAACAATTTCCTGACTTTAGAGAATGAATTTTCTAACAGTAACATAGATGAAGATACAGTCATAGAATCTAATCAAATAAATGAACAAGAAACAGAATTTTCAGAAGAGAATGTAATTCAAATGCTTCATCCAACGAAGTTCACCAAAAAAGAAATGTAGGACCTTAAACAAATGGAGGTTGATCAGATTATAAAGGATGAATCTGAAATCATTAATTTGAAATATAATCATTTACCTAAAGGACTAACTCCTATGGAAGATCTTTTCAACTCTAATGATATTCCAGAGAAACCCAAAATGGAACCATTGAAAGCTGATATTGAGGAATATAATCTGGGGACTGAAGAAAATTCTAAAATAATAAAGTTATCTAAATATTTTCCTCCTGATCAAAAACCAAAATATGTTGAACTAATAAGAGAATTCCAGGATGTCTTTGCCTGGAGTTATGAAGACTTGAAATCATATGATACCTCTATAATTCAACATACAATACCTCTGAAAGAAAATCAGAAACCATTTAAACAGAAACTCAGAAGAATCAACCATGTAATGTTGCCTTTAGTTGAAAAAGAAATCAAATGAATGTATGAAGCAGGGATAATTGATCCTATTAGATTTTCAGAGTGGGTGTCTAACTTAGTCCCTATTAGGAAGAAAACTGGAGAGATCAGATTATGTGTTGATTTAAGAAATGTAAATAAGGTTTCTTTGAAGGATAATTACCCTTTGCCCAAAATGGATCACATTTTATAAAGGGTAGTAGGTGCTTCAAGGATTTATCTGTTAGATGGGTTCTCAGGATATAACCAGATTCTGGTTCACCCTGATGATCAGGAAAAAACAGCTTTTACAACACCATGGGGTATTCAAGTACGTTAAAATTCCATTTGGACTTAAAATTTATGGAGCAACCTTCCAAAGAGCAACGGACATTGCGTTTGCAAAAGAAATTCATGACTTTCTTGTTATATATCTGGATGATTTAACTGTTTTTGTAAATCAGATCAACAGCATTTGGACCATCTCAGACAAGTATTCATAAAATGTAGAAAGTATGGTATCTCTTTGAATCCAAAAAAGTCCTTATTTGGTCCTTAAGAAGGTAAACTTTTGGGCCATATCATTTCCAAAGATAGTATTAGAATTGATCCTGCTAGAATAAAAGCTATATAGCAGATAACTCACCCTAGAAATGTTAAAGAACTTCAAGATTTCATAGGAAAAATCAATTTTTTGAGAAGATTCATATCTAGCTTAGCTGAATTAATTAGATTACTTACTAACATGTTAAGAAAGGATTCAAGTATTGAATGGACAGTAGAAGCTAAAAAAGCATTTGAAGAAATTAAAATGGCTTTGACTAGAACACCAGTTCATATCAGTCCACAATTTGATAGAGACTTCATAATATTTTCATTCGTAGAAGAACATACTGTAGCAGTTGTTTTATTACAAATGGATGATCAAGGATGTGAAAAACCTATAGCCTTTTTTAGTAAAGCACTAAGAGATGCATCATTGAAATACAACATCATGGAAAAACAAGCTTTTGCACTTGTAAAAGCCATTAAAGATTTTAGAATCTATATATTGTATTCCCATGTGATAGCCTATGTACCAAATGCTATTGTCAAAGACATTTTAACTCAAGATGGAATTGAGGGCAAAAGAGGTAAATGGATTGCTACCATATTAGAATATGATATTGAGATAAAGCCTAGAAAACTTATAAAGGGACAGGGATTGGCTCAACTCATGACAGAAACAAATTGCCAAGCCCTGGATATTAATGAACTAGATGACGAACAGGAGATGGCGACTCCACAAATCAGCCAGGCCTTCTTAGATTCACCATGGTATGCTGATATAATTTATGTATTGTTAAACCTGCAAGCTCCTCTAGGGTTATCCAGAACAAAGAAAAGGTTTTTAAAGTTGACATCTTTAAAGTTTTGTATTTTAGATAATGTTCTCTTTTGGAAAAATCATGATGGCATTCTATTGAATTGTTTGTTAAAAGATGAAGTTGACAAGGCTCTCAATGAATTCCATGCAGGAGATTGTGGTGGACACCTTTATTGCAAAATCAACTGCAGACAAGATCCTAAGAGTTGGATTTTATTGGCAAACCTTGTTCTCTGATGTAAAGAAATTTGTTACTACTTGCCATAAATGTCAAATTTTTGAAGGCAAGAGAAAACTATTACCTTTACCCATGAAACCAATTTCCATTGAAAAACCTTTCCAACAATGGGGCCTGGATCTCATTGGAGAAATCCATCCTCCTTCTTCTGGCCAACACAAATGGATCCTCATTGGCACATATTATTTCACCAAATGGATAGAAGAAATTCCTTCCAGACAAGCCAATGACACTGTGATTATAGGATTCCTAGAAACCAATATATTGTCAAGATTTGGTTGTCCTGAGAAAATCATAACTGATAATGCTGCTGCCTTTAAATCTAAGAAGATTATAAGTTTTTGTAACAAATATCATATCACCTTGAGCCATTCCACTACTTATTACCCCCAGGGTAATGGACTGGGATAATCTTCCAGCAAGAGTCTCATTAATATTATTAAGAAATTATTGGAGGAAAACAAGAAAAATTGGCACAAGAAACTTACAAATGCACTATGGGCAGACAGACTCACCACCAAAAAATATATTGGGACCAGTCCTTATGAGTTAGTCTATGGTATTGATGTTGTTTTTCCTTCATCTTTAGGAGTTCCTGTAATGAAATTACTTCAAGAAGTTCAGGTTGAAACTAATGACATTCAAAGGAGAATAAATCAGACTATCAATTTGCAGCATACCAGAGAGGAATTTTATCAAAGATACCAAGTATTGCAGGAGAAACTAAAGAAGATATTTGATAAAAGGACCAAGGCAGAAGATTTCCAAATGGGAAACAAAGTTTTAAGATGGGATTCCAGAAGAGAGGATAAGGGAAAACATCGAAGTTTGACTTCCTATGGAAAGGACCTTATATTATTCATGCTTTACAAGGAAATAATACATATTTTCTCAAAAACTTGGATGGTACAGAAACTGAAGAAGAACTAGTTAATGGTCGAATGTTGAAACATTACTTTGATCCTATTTATTAGGATATCCTGATTTTTAATATGTACATAATATATCCTTTGTAATGTATCAGTTTTGAGTCGATAGTAACTTACTGGAGTTGAAGCCCGAGGAGAAGGCCCTAAGCTTCAGAAGTATTACTGTCATACATATAATAAAGCAACAAGTAGAAGAAGATTCCATGGTTCAGTCAACATCATTTTGAGGGAAACTGACCTGCTGTTCTTGACTTTTCACCAGGAAAAGCCATCCCCAAGTGGAGCTAGTGTTAGAATCCTATACCAATAGGTGTCATATATCATGATTGACTTGATAAGCTATGTAATATGTTCATACCTTTTCTTGTTGCAAAGGTTTTCCATATTGTCAAAAAATAAAAAAATTTAAAAAATGTAAAGAGGGTATACCCTAAAAGAAAAATTAAAGGGTGAAAAGAATAAAATAGAAAAAAAAGTGAAAGAAAATGAAGCCCACCAGAAGAAAGGCCAAGGAAAGTGTGCAAGTCTAAATGCCACTACATTTTTTCTCTTATGTAATAAATAAAATTGTGTGCAACTTGTATTTTATGCCACAATTTATGAACAGTCAAACAGTTTAAGCTTGGCTTGTTCATCTTTCAATTTTATGTTTTAGAGATAGAGAATAAAATCTGACCAAACTGTTTAATCTTGGAAGATAAGCAGATAGGTAGAGTAAATAAAAGGAGCTCAACAATTTAATATGAGCCCTTGGATGTAATAAGGATAGAATTAGATAGATTTCCAGATGCAAAATAGAAAGTGTGATGAGGGGTTTCCAATCTAAGTGCACCCTAATAAAGAAGAAAAAGTGGTAGGGTAGGTAGATGTTGTTGTAGAATTACATGTGATGGATAATGACTCTAGATGTGTTAAATCTTTACTTTCATCACAAATTCAAAGCCAGACACTAAATTGGAAGAATTTCAAGCAAAGCAAAGTCAGATTATTAACTTCCATTCTCATTTTTCCCTAAAAATTTCACTAATTTCCCCTAAGTACTAAGCCATTTGAAAATTGGAGGGGCTCAAGGCATTTCCTTGACTTTTGGAGGGACCGGACCCTCGGCCCAATAATTGGAAAAGCCTAATTACTTAAAATCATTCATCAAGACATTTATTCACCTCTAAAAAATCTTTCCCTAAGTAAAATCCCATTTTACGTAGGAAAATCATGCAATATTTCATAAAAACCCTATTAATAAAAGAATAAGTTAAATACATTACCTTGATGTTTTATACTTAGTGCTTCTGTTCATTTTCCATATTAATTTCTAACTTATTATTTAAATCCATATGTAAATTCCCCCTTTTCCCGTATTATTTTAATAAAATTTCCAAATTAATATAATATCCCGCCCCGTTGGTTGAAAAATAACCATATAAATTTAATTAATTGGTTGAAATTCCAATCAATTAAAAACCTGACACCCCGCCGCATTTAAAATACATTAATTAACCCTCATGGTTAATTAACAATCTATTCCACCAATCAAATCACCCTTGACATAATTTAAATTATGTTTAATTTCATTGGGCCCGCTAGTTAATTCTTTGTCATCTTCTTTTCCTGACGATCGTTCGATCGACCAATCTAAGATCTATGGTTGACGTCCATATCGCTGCTCATCCTAGTCCGAACAATAATGAGCGATGGCCAAGCGGTTTTCTGAACAGTGCCACACCACGCATCATCCATCGTATGGAATCGCTCACCCTCTGCTGAAAACCGCCATTCCCCAACGCGAAGTTTTGTCCCCGAGTCAAACAATTCTTTTCCCAATAATTGTTCAGTCTATCAATGAAATTTTACAGTTTCAGCCTGGTCAAGCCCTGACTCCCCTTTCCATAGGAGTTTTACTTGAGAAATCTGCCAATTTATCCCAGAAAGAGTTGAATCGCCTTTGCCAAACCTTCATGTTACCAAAACATCAGCCCAAAGGCCCCCCCCCTTATGGTTATAACTTTTTCACTGATGTGGGAAGGCTTATTCTGAATATGATATCCTCTATAATGGGTTTCAATACTAGTGAATATGTTGATCAATTAACCCTAGTATTGTTGTCAATTTTTACCCCTGGATAGCCCCCTGCTGTCAAGTATCATTTTGCTTCCTACATTGTTGATAAAATCCATGATCAGTTCATGAGATTAGAGAATGAAAGAGTGTTCAAATATTCCTCTTTTATATACCATCTCATGCTTTACTTTCAATCATAGATTTTCCCTTTCAATGTTAAAAAACTTGATGCCAAAGGAAATCCTAGGTCTATAATCTTTTGGTCTGCCATCACTCATAATTCCTCCGATTCTCCTTACTCTTATAATGAGTTTATTGACCTATTTGTACACCCTGCAACTACCTTGTTGACAGGAGTCTCCCCTCCTAGGGTCAGTAGTGACATCAAGAAAATTCTCCAACTCTCAAGCAATACAAGATAGGTGACTAGTACCTATACCGAAATCACACAGAAATTAGAATAGATGGGTGTGAGTTATGCCCTTTAAAGTTGCCAAAATATGTCCCAATGAGACTTTTTGCATTAGAATATTTCAGAAAGATGATTAATTCTGACATAGTTCATTTCTACAATGCAAAGAAAAAGGCTCAACTCAGGATTAAATGTCAATTAGGCCCCTTTGTCTGTAACTCTAGGGATGTTGGAAAGGAAGCTGAAAGAATCTTAGAAGACTATCTCAAATTAAAAAAAAGTTTCTATTGGGTACCTTATGACCCAAACAACTTTATTTGTGATAGAAGAATGAAAAGCAGATTATCACCATACATTCATCAAAGAATCCCAGAAATTGAACAATATGCCAATATGGATGAATGGATGGAAGGGACGTTGATAGAACAAGATAGTGAGCAGGTCAATGTTGAAAATGTTATGAAATACCTTGAAAAAATGCTTGACCTAGACTCTTTTGGACAGGCGCAAAGACCAGGTATTAGTTCTTCTTCTTCTAGGACTTCTCAGCAAAATTTACAGGAAATCAGTGCATTGGCTACAGTAGCATCTAAGGGAAAAGAGAAAGAGGCTGATATACAAGTTACAGAGAAATTTACAATGACAGAACAGGCTGAAACTTCTAAAGAACAGGGTCAAGTACATATTTCTCCTACTCAGACCAATGTGGCAGAAATGTCAATTTTAAAAACTCCTCTCAATATAGAAAAGGGTAAAAAGAGAGATTTTGAAGTAGCTACCCCTATCAGTGGGTATTCAAAACAAACTGATGTTAAAAGACAAAAACTGAATCCTCTTTCAGAAGTGGGATCTGTTCACGAAATCCCTGATATTCAGACGCAAGAAGAATTGGGTAGTCAGCAAACATGTACAATCAGTGGGACATCCACTACTTTACAGAGAAAAGAGCTGCAGAGGCAACAAAGTGCAGAAGTATCATCTTTCAAACCACCAGTGAAAGATGTCTGGGATATTAAAACAAAATTCATAAATATAAAGGCCAGAAATGATCCACTCAGACTTCAAGTTTACAATCAATATTTGAATATGGCTCCTAAGAATCAACAAAGATTAACGTCATCCTATGACATTCAACAAGGTAAAATGGTAATGAGTCACTTCAAACCCAAAGTGCATCAACCTCAAACAGCTGCAGATTATATCAGAACTAATTTTGAAGTCATAGCAAAGGATATTCATCCTTTGGATCAAATTGAGCTGCATAAACAGACAAGTGAAATGATTTATTCTACTCTAAGAGATAAATCAATGATGACCCAGAAATTTCAGGATTATTTGGAGAATACTAATGCTCAATTAAATCTTGAAAAGGCCTCTTCTCAGGTTAAGGACAACAGGATAAAGACATTGGAGGAAATAATTATTGGATTGTGTCATAATCCCAATGATGTCAATCTTATAGAAGCTTTGATCAAGAAAAAATATGATGATATTGCAGCCTTGAGAAAACAACTAAAGTTGCCAGCCTCAAGACATCCACAGACTGCAGAAATCATAAAGCAAAATTCTGAAGAAGAATTGATGGATTTGCTCTTGAAACTGAATGAGAAACTTAATGAAACTGAAAAACAGCTTGGAAAGGCATTGAAAGACAAGCAGCCGAATATTCCAGCATCTACAACTGAAGTGATTACAGGTACTACAACAACAGGTCAGCCAACAGAATTATCACAAGGCAATCATTCCAATTTAAGTACCGAAGAGTTAATAAATTCAATGGAGGAATTGAAACTACAAGTGACAGAGCTTCAAAGAACAAAGGTACAATTCACCACTTTAGAACAAAAATATGATCTCTCAAAGATGAATGTTGCAGATAAAACAAGAGAGGTCAACAGATCAGAAAAATTGGTCAACAAATTGGAAAAGGATCTCACATTGGAGAAGCCTTTAAAGGAAATAAATGAAATTCTTTGGGACAACATCATCCAGTCAATAAAATATGTCTAGCCCTCAATTCAAATAATGTATGAACAGAATGATTTAGTCAAATTGGCTCTGGAAGAAGTCCTAAAGGCAAGAGAAGAATTGGGAAACGTGCCTGAAGAAGCCAATGAACTTATCCATTTTTTAAATACTCAGAACAAGCATCAACTTGAAGAACTTGGAATTCAAGACAGGACAGGAACAATTTTGGAAATAAAAAGATTTTTTACCAAAATAACTCTGATGTAGAATCTAGAACGAAGATGCTCTGATATGCAAGAATTAATCAATGCCTTTATAAAAAGATTTGATATTTTGTTGAATAAAGGATTGCCCAGTCCTTTAATTTCAGAGGATAAATTGATGGACCTTGAAACTTATGTTGAGAAATTGGACAAGCATGCTGACAATGAGGCCAGTTCCTCAACTAGTTCGTCAGCAGCAGCATTGCCTACGAGAAAAAATCTTTATGATAGATTGGAAAATTTGTTTTATCTCGAGCATGAGGTAAAGCATTTGTTCCCAATTCAACCTAATTTATTTAGGTATACAGAGACTGATGAAACTCTCAGAAAGCTGCAATGAACCAGAATACCGGAAGATAAATGGTGGGAAGAAATGTTAGAACTTTCGTAAAAATTATCCTTACATGAATTTTTGATCATTGACTACAATAAAAGTTATAATAAGAAGGATATAAGGGTAAACAGAGGTTAAAGAGTATCAAGAAACGGAGCAACCAACATAGAATTACTAAAGAGGACAGCAACGAGCCAAATCTTAGGGCCTGCATCCAACACATTCTCAAAAGAAGGAAACAGCACAACATCAATTATCATTTTTCTTATCTATGAGACCATCTATCTCTAGTTTG